>VWZZ01005330.1:262144-333202 GCA_013399095.1 Psophia crepitans | reverse complement strand
CTCCTCAGCTTGCCCACAAGGATGCCGTGGGAGACGGTGTCAAATGCCTTGCTGAGGTCAAGATAGACCACATCTACCGCCCTTCCATCATCCATCCATCCACCTGGTTACATCCTCATAGAAGGCTATCAGGTTGGTCAAGCATGACTTTCCCTTGGTAAAACCATGCTGACTGTTCCCAATAACCTTATTGTCCTTGATGTGCCTGGAGACAGTGCCAAGGTCAAGTTGTTCCATAACCTTTCCCGGGATGGAGGTGAGGCTGACCGGTCTGTAGTTACCCGGGTCCTCCTTCTTGCCCTTTTTGTAGACTGGAGTGACATTAGCCTTCCTCCAGTCCGCAGGCACCTCTCCTGTCTCCCATGACTTGCTAAAGATGATGGAGAGCGGTGTGGCAATGACCTCCGCCAGCTCCCTCAGCACTCGCGGGTGCATCCCATCAGGATAACATAAGGTTCACTTCCAACACCTTCAGCAACTAGCTAAGTCTTTGGCCATACTCTGTCAAGGTAGTTGCTATCTTGTGGGGAATGGTAAGCTAAAGAACCCACATCAGAGTATGCAAGAGAAGGCAATATATAGTTTCAGCTGAAATATTTATCAGAGAAATGAACTTCCAGACTAATGATGACATTCAGGGTGCACTGCAGGAGCCTCTTTGAGAAAAGCTTTCTCACCATCATTAAATTAATGGGGGATGGAGAAGAGTAAAAATGCCATGTTTACCCAAAGCAAAACCTCCTAAACTAGGAAGCAGACTCCCAGTAAGGAACCTATCATGCATATCTAATTAACCAGAGGGTACTTAGAGACTGCAGTGATGAGTGCCACACAAACTCTAGGAAAGAAAAAGCTCAAAAAAACCTGCAGGCTGTATTTGCCCAACTTTGTCTAAGTATCACTACCAGATATTGTTATAACTTTATTGTACAGTCATCCATTACAATGAAGTGGCAAAACTTCCAAAACTTATTTTCTTAAACCAGCTTCAAAGGTTGCTACCACCCATAACATTAAAATGCAGATAACATTTTTCTGGATGAATAGCTCACAGTGCACCTTTGTGTCGCTCCATTAGCCCACTTCACTTATCTTTCATTCCTGATGATGACAGGAAGGTCATATATCTTATTCCCAGCTTCAGAACAAATGCTTCTCTGGCATCTTTGGACCTTTTCTGTCTCCTTTTGTAATTTGTAGCTCCTGAATTCCACCATAAAGATACCACGTTGCTGTGTGAAGGGAAATTTCAAGTAGTCATGAGAGATGCTTTCCAGAAGTGAACTATCTGTGGTGAAAATCTTGAAGAAATGGTCCCCTTTACCCATTTGAACATTATGAAGTGTGTTGAATATTAAAGTGCATAGCACGTGTCTGGCTCTGTTAAATGAAAGTGCTATTTTAATAGGTGGGTTCAAAAAACTGTGCCAGCTTATTTTGAAGAAGACTATTTCTCTGGTCTTTCAAGTTTTCATTTGTGAAAGTGAGAAAAATAAGGCACAGTTATTCCTTATTTTTCATGCCGGACTTTAAACCCTGTACTTTCCCTTCAAAACACAGCAGGATCTCCCATTTCTGTTCAGCTTGGGATATGAGCAGTGATGCCTATTTCCCTTTTGTCCTTGTGGAACAAGCCAAACATCATGTTTAAAAGCAATACTAGTGTTGACGAGACTTTTTTTTTCCATACTGCATTCTCAACTGTCATCGGATACAGGAGCCTGGGTACTGCTTTTGGATGACAGCACTGGCACTTTCTTGGAGGCACCTGTTCTCCTCTTGAGTTTCCATTGCCTCTCACTGTCCTTTGTCAAAGCTGCTGCTGAAAACTGGGTCTGCAGAAAAGATATTTTGCCAGCAATTTATAGCTAGCTTCAGCTCAGATTTGATTTTCCTCAATGGGCGCGTTCTTTCCTCATTCAGCTAGCCTTTGACAGTGCCTTAAAGACCAGACTTCATCCTTCAAAGCCAAAACAATTTACATTTTTAGAGATCAAAACCCACAGTCTCTGAAGGCACTTCTCACCTTGTATATAATAACAAGTGGTACATTTCCACCTGCGACAATCAATTACATGCCCTTGTCAGTTAGCAAGCTCATCCTGCTGATATTGGCAAGTAAGTCAAAAAGACCATTAAACCAGGCATCATTGAATGCATTAACTTCAAAACTGTTAATGTGCAACAGATGGTCGATGTTGATTTGTTGTTATTATTTACCCACCAAAGACGTACATGAGAAGAGTTTTAAGAGTCTGCTTGGCACAAAACAGAGATGGAAGAAAAGCATAGCTAAGCCTGGGCCTTCCAAACTGACTGTAACTTCACATACTTCTCCATGTGCTTCAGTTTATTTGCATGGTCAGATTTTAACTCCAAGTCTCCAACATTTTATTGTATCTTCTATCATATCCTTACGTGACTCCATAAGATGTAGTCTCAAGTAGATTCTGTGCTCCCCACCTGCAGATCCTGTAGGGCCATCAGGCAGCTTTCCTTGCAGACAATAAAACAATCACTGCAGAGAAGCTTAAAACATTTCCTTTCTCAAGGGCTCAACAAAGCCTGGAGTGTCATTAATGAGATCAAGAGACAAAGATCTGTCTCTCTTGTGGCTGCTGAGAATAGTAATCGTCCAGGCACTAAACCAATATTCTTGGGTTTGTATTATGCATCAGATTCAATGAGATACAATATTTTGTTTCATGAAAGATAACTGTATTGCAACTGAGTTCTTTTGGTCTTTGTTGGGAAATTTACTTCAGTCTTGGTCTTCCCTGCTCTCAGATTGCATTCTGTTTTCTCAGCACAAGCACATATCTCTCAGTAAAAATGTTCCCATTCTGCCTTTGAACGTTCCCTTTTCGCTTAATATACTGACAGATGAAAAGAATTCAAATGCTGCAAATGTGTCAATTAATAAGTATTCCAGCTCTATTTAAAAACACAATTAAGTACCTAATTTTACAATATCTGTATTTGAATATATGGAATAAAAATTTATTTGCAAATTTAAAAGCTAAGTAAGCTCTGAAATCTTTTCATCTTTCCCATTCAAATTAAGAATCCCAAGTTAGATTGCCATCTTCCTATTTAAAAGCAGAAGCAAGAGATTTTCAAAATAAGTGGTTTACTAGAATTTTCTGTTAAACTGAACAAAGCATTCATCGATAAGACTCTAACAACTTCTGTGAAGTTGTTCACCAGTGCTTGTGAAATGAAGAAAGCTGGATACCTGGCAAAGAAGTTTAGTTCCTGCAGAGGTAGAAGTTTTTGCACAATACCATTCCTACACTCAAAGCTGAAAAGACCATCTAGTCCACACCCCACATGAGGTTTGTGTCAAGCAATTTCAGCTGAAGAAAGTCTCTAGCTGCCTTATGACCTTCTGGTTCCCATCTCATTACAACAGCAAAGCTTTTCCAAACATGCGTGGTGCATTTGCAAGGTTGTGGTGGCGTGCTGGGAACATGCAAGTTCCCACACTGTAGCCAGGGAGCAGGTGGCGTGTTCCTAATCGTAGCACTGTATGCCAATTTCAACGTACACACTATACACTCACCATCGCAGGTTTCATTGGATTTGCATAACACGGTCTTTCAGCTAGGGATTCCTGCAGCTGTTACTGGACTATCCTGAAATTTACTTCCAACTTTTTTTCCACTTACTAGATATGTCTTTTAATCTTTAATCTATCTGGATTGTGTAATATTTCCCTCCAATCTTATGATGGAGTGTTTCTGCAGTGGAGCCATTGCAAGGGGCTTCTTTTCTCTTGGTACTGATGAAGCCTTCAGGTATGCCTTAGGAGAAGGGAAACCTTTAATTTCAGTGTGAACATTGCTCTGGAGAGCTCCCCCAGCTCATGCTTTCCATATAAGACAGGTAATGAAAACATTGATGCTGTTACAACTTCAGTTGATTTTCTGAGAGGCTGAGTTTCTGCCACAGAATCATTTTCTTCTAATGAAGATGCTGCAGGTAGTGAATGTGCTGTAGTACAGAAGATATTTCTACTGGTATGGCTCATTAGTGTTCTCCCAACACAGACTTCTGCTGAAGTCTAGCAGCTGCAAGTGGACCTCCTAGGCTGTGTAGCTCAGCCACTGAGGGCAGCCTGTCAGACAGACCCACCCAGGCGCACACACTAACACAACAGTGGGTGATATGTTTCTTCTGATCAACAGAAATTCTCCAAGCTCACACCAGCTTCAATAGTAGAAAAGCACCTTTGAACACAACATATTCCCTCCTATATAACAAACCAGGGATCAAACAGGCCATTCAGGACACAAAGCTGAGCTATCCCAAATCAAGATAAGAAAGCTAAGGCTTCTGGACCAGGGATGCAAACCATGCAAATGAGTTTTGGACTGAGCATGTAGGTGACCTAAAACACACATTCTTCAGTGCTTCATATTGTCTACTGGTTAGGAGAACATCAGACACATTTCAAATTCCCATATGATTAGAAGCCTGACTTTGTTACTTTGCCTATTGCTGTCGATCAGTCATGAGGAGTCAGTGTGGGTTTTCTAGCCCTGTGTCCCTCAGACATCAAAGGAAGTGAATGACTTTGCAATCTAACAGCACTGACGTACCTTAATTGGGAATCCTTACCAAGAGTGGGTGCAGTGTTCAGCTGATGTATGAGGATGTAGAGCGAAGTGCAAGCAGAGTTACTCCTTAACTACCATTTACTAATGAACAGGATGATTTCCAGAGCAGCTCTGCCAGCTACTCTTCGAGCTTCACCACTCACTGCTGCCATATGTAGCTCAGAGTGTCACGGGCCATCACAGTTAGCCATGTTGGCCTTGGGAGCTGGGGAAAATGTGGATGGACTGAAAGGGGAAAAAGAGAGTCCTTTGTTTCCCTGTGTTTTCTACTGCATGTGAGAACAATGGCATGGCCAGGACCCATTTGAGTCCTGGGTGAGTAGTGGAAAGAGGAGAGCATGGTTGGAGGCTTGGCTCCAGCACTGGCTGCAGTCTCTGGGGAGCTCAGCCTTTATGTCAGGAAGGGACTGGATGCCAAGAAGTCAACTGGCAAACTTTTCTTCTTCTGTGAAGAAGGGATCAAGGACAGCACAGTCACAATTCAGTCTCCACTTTTTCCCTAGAAGTGACCATTTCCTGAAGGCATAATATTGCTACCATCCAGCCCACAGGGCAGTTCAGAGGTGAGGCAGCGCCAAGAGGGGCAACAGTACCGCACCGTGCCGTGCCGTGCGGCAGCCTGCGGTCGTGTTTTAAGTTTCCCATACACTCTACTGTGCAACTAAGGTAAGTGAGAAATTAAGAGTGTAAAAAATACTGAAATAATTTCAACAATGAACACTAAGAGTCCAGTTCAGAAATGCAGAATGCAGCATTAGTTTGGTTTTGGGGGTGGAGGGGTTGGTAACAAATAAGCCTAAAGCTTTGTACTCAAACATTAAATGCTAAAACTCTTATGGAGAACATACAAATAGACCTCACCACAAAGCAAAACCCATTGAAGTCATGATACATATGAAGTTCTGCTGAAGTAAATGGGAACAGAATAGGCATTTGCTCATTGCCACGAGGGCTGGATTTCAAGCTAGAGTGTTACTAATTTTTTTTAATTATTATTGGTTTTAGGACAGTTTATATGGAAGATGATAGTTTTTCTTTTGATGAAGAAAATGATAAAAAGTATATTCAATTTGGAAAGTATGCTATGCTGGCAACAAAATCTAATGTGATATTGACTTAACCACAGCTTGCTTTTACAGATTTAGACATCTCAATATGACTTTTACTTAGGACATTCTACTCTTTCCATATACATAGCTTTATTGTGTTCTCTGTCCTGTCATTCTCATTGTGCTTCTACTCTGCAGTCTAAAAGAAGTCAGGATATCCATCCACCAACAATTTATCATGCTTCTATGTAGATATATTTGTATTCTAATCAAAATATGGAGAAATGCAAGTGTTTTTTTGCAGCTTCCAGAAATATAATAATATTTGGAAGAGTGAGAGATGTATGATGTGTTAATATTCGTAATAGCAAGTTAATGTTTTATTGTAATGAATATATGATTTTGCTGGTCTTCACTGTTATCTGTCCTTTGGAGGTCACTGAAACACTAAACAGTGATGTAAGCCTTTTTTCCTTTATGCTTTTTAAATACTTAGGCAGCTTAATATCCTATTTACATTTTTAATTCCAAAGATTATAGAAATGGTATTAATAGTAACAAGTACAGAAAGTAATTAATAGCTCCACTAAGTTCATCCAAACACAGCTTTTGAGATGTTGTAATAAACTATTCTACAACCAGTATGAAATTACTTAAAGCTTAGATTTCACCTGCCTTGAAGGTGTCCTTTGAATGCTAGAGCTCTCTTCTAAATCCACTAAAGTATCGCTGAAAAGTTACCTAAAATGGTGCCAAAAGTAGAAGACTACAATTTACAGTGGTCAAAATATCAGACTTCATAGACAGAGCCTAAAAGCTTACAGCCCCTTTGCTTTCCTAATTCTTTCAGCAATATATCCTACAAGGGTGGTATATCTTGTGCATCTCATGCCTTCAGGTAAGAACGAAACAATCCCCCCCCAAAACAAGTCCTTCCCCCAAACAACACAAAATGCGTTTCAGTTTTGTAAATGCTGAGAATTGCATGGCTTTTATTTCTGTTTTCAGGCTTCTAAGTACAGCCTTCGCTATGAATAATGCCTCCCTTAAACATACAGATTTTTACAGGTACTGATTGAGCAAATGAGCTTAGAGGTCTGAACCAAACACCTCAGACTGCAGCCCAGAAATCCAATTTTTGCAAATGAGTTACTATTGTAGTAATTCAGAGCATATCCCAGGCTAGAGGTTTTCACAGTCTGTACCTGCAAGTAGCTATCTGTTGATTTGAACATATTTTAAACAAAATAGGAATATGAGATTTTGCTATGTTTTCTATAATGACTAGATATGCTTTGTCAAAACTATTAACACTAGCACACATATATTAAAATGAACCAACCAGTAGGGAGATAAACCAACAGAATTATTCTAAACACTTCAAACCTCTGTGGAAATGGATTAGGACGCAGTACTACACCACAGCATAAATAGTTTTGTGGTTACAGGATTAAAAAATATTGGCTGTCATTCTCTGTAACAAGATGAATAATGATACATTAGCTACAACCATCAATAACTAACATGACCATTTCACTAAACTTGTCTGCTAAATGTATTGAAAAGCAATATGCTTATTAAGAAGAAGGTAAAAACAACCCCAAAAACCAACAGAGGAAAAGAGGTGGGGCCAGTAAATCGTGCAGCAAGGCAGATATTAGTGCGTGAGAAAATGACAGCAACAGTCTGCAGTGAGGTATGCTTGAAATATACTTTTGTAATAATTCATGTACTTCGTAGTTTTTAACATTCTTATCTCCCTTAACAGGACAAGAATAACTTTCTTAACACTTTATAATAATAGCAGAATTGAATGCAACCCCAAATTATTCACATCTAATGTACATGATAAATTGGCCTCTATTCTACTTGCTTTAGGGGAAAACATGAAGACCAGGTTCCAATTTTTTGAGTTAGGATACATACAAATAATCCCTTGCCACTTCTCATTTAGGAAGCAAAGCTCTTTTAAAAGTCCTAATTCAGCCAAAGCCCTGAAATGCATGTTTAATTTTCAGTGCATGTAATTCCAGTAGGGAGTAAACACATGCTTAAATAAGTTGATGAAATGCAGCCTGTATGTGATCTAGTTGCAAAATTGCTGGCCAGTTAATGCCTTAAAAAAAAAAAAAAGAAAAAAGGGATCATTAGTCATTCATATCTTCCCCTCACTCCAAAAGCACCTGAAAATGTATGTAAGTAATGTTCACCTTAATATCACTCATTACTAATAACAAAAGAAAGAAACAAACAAAACCTAACACCCTCCCCTTTCCATCTAGTTTCTCAGTTAACTACTAGAGGCAAAAGCTAATGTTCTATAAAACTTAGTTTTATCCCGTGTAATGGCTGGCTTCATGCAGGTTATTGCTATTATAAACCATACTCAACTGTTTAGAAAATCAATAGCATATTAAAAATCCCCAAAACAAAACAACTGTGGTATGTCTGGAACAGCTCCCTTGGCAAATTGGGTGTCTGCTGACACTTAATGACTGATTTTCCCATACACACACTTACTCTACTTCCTTTACAGCTGAAAGGCGACTACTTGTATTTCTAAGTTTTATGTTTTCCTGCTATCAAAACACCAGTAGACACACTTTGAGGTCGTACTTTTTCTGGTAGCAAAACCAGTTTGGAGTCACTCAATTTAGGATAATTGCAGAAAATTACAATAGCAGAGACTGATATTTGGTATGTAAAACATTTTTGCCATGACAAAAATCTGTCCAAAGCCAATGCAAGTGGAGAAAAATGTTGGCAGCAATCTAACAGTTAATCAGAATTCCATGTACATATTTAATCCAACATTTAGAAAGAGTGCAGTGCTGGGTGAGTTGCTAATTATCCAGGGTTTTGGGGATTTGCATTTTCTTCCCTTGTACTGCTTCAATAATGCGCTATTCATTTTGCTTCTAAGTTAGGTTAAAGTGTAGTCTAAAAGCTATTGCATCTCCTGCCTTCCTTGTTAAAAATGTATGAGAACTATATTTCACTGTCTATCAGTGTGCCTTTTCATCCAGCCAGATGACGGGAAGCTCGGTACGTGGGAGCTTGTCTCCGTTTCTTCCCTCTGTGCTTTTAAGCACTCGGAAAACACAGTATGGGCGTCAGGGAAGTGTGGAGCACGTGCAGCTGGCTTTCGCGGACACGGTGAAATCTAAGCAATTCTAAAAAATATTAAGCCTTCAGTCTACAGGTAAAAGCGCTTTATTCTACTGGTTCATGAAAGAGTGAATACTCCACCAGCAAGGGACAGTGATAGCACAGTATATATACCCTTACTGGGGCTATTATTTATGGCTGCTCTTTATATGGGTTGTCTCGGAGCTGTCAGTTATGGAAACACAGGCTGGGAAAATACACAGTAACGGTGATTTCAGTGTGACAATACGAGCCATGTTTTGTCAGAGTGTATTGAATCCCTGATCTTCAAAAGAAAATAATGCAATTCCTCTCCTGACACTGGATGAGTAACCAGAGGTATTCACGATTAGGTGAAATTGAAAACATTTTTCTCTTGCGGTTAACCTGTTAAATTAATGAGGTCACGAATATAGAACTGTCTTTATATCATAAATAGAACTAACTAGCTAAAAAAGAAACACATTTCATGTCTACATCTTATGATAAGCTGATCTATAGGTATATCTCTGTATTTCCACATGTAGTAAATGTGTGCATGTATATTTAAAAAGTGCTTTCAGCATGGTACAGCTTACCTGTGTTTCCTGCACAAGTTTTGATTTCTTTCTTTAATAAAAGCTGACAGTAAAATTGGTCTGATTCAGCTGGAACTGCAACCTTCTCCTGAACACGGCAACCTCTGAGGCACATTCGCTCCCTTGCCCGTTCCAGAAGATTCACACAGGAGCTCCGTGGCTGCAGCTAATCAAAGCGGCAGGCATTTAAACAAAATACGTGGTGAGTTTCTGAATACTCTGGACTGAAACATCTCATGCCAAACCAGGGATGCTTTCAGCAGTTACACCGCTGTAGGTAGAAGAGACATGGATACCACACAGGGTGGGAGAGGGAAGGATCAAACAGGGAATCTGCCTGCATCTCTAAACCTCTGAATTCACACCTGAGCGAGACAACTTTGTGAGCAACAAGGGTTTGTGAGGCTGGAAGTGGTGCCAGTCACCCCCCATGGCTTAACAGCACTGCACACACCGGTCTGCTGTCCCGTGATAGCGGTCAGTTTTCACCACGGCACCCACGGCTGCAAAGCAGCCTGCTCGGTCCTCACCCTGTGCAGCTAGAGGGGTTGCTTGCAGCCGATATGGAAGCATTGAGGCTTATTGCAAACAGAGACTACAGGAAGAATTTGGCTACTGCAACCGGTGCGTAGGCAGATGGCTCAGACAGAGCAGAGTGAACAGGAGTGCAAGGGCAACCCCACCGAAAGCTTTCCAATGCTACTGTGTACAGAGAAGGGACAGCCGCACACTGAATATGGGGGCAGCTGAGCCCCACGCCAGCCCCTTGTCCCCCCACCCCATATCTTCCTCTGGGGCTTCTGTGCCTCAGAGCCTGTTGGAGGATGCCAAGTGGAGGTACCTGAGCCAGTGTCGCACCCAGTGGACCTCGCTTGGGCGATGTTTCCTTCTCCTGCCACCCGTTTCTCCTGTGGAATTTACTCATCCCTCTGAGCTGGAGCTGCATAGCTAGACCCACCCCACACAGCGTTAGACACAGTGATCGCAATGCCGGCAGCTGCTCTTTATGTGCCTGTCTACCAGGGAAGAAATTTGGGAGGATGGGGGTGGGAGGCTGATGCAGATGTTCCTGTTCTAGTCTACATGGGTTTTCAATGCAAATGTATTGAAACAACTAAATTTCAAGCAGGATATATCTTCCACAGTTAGTAGAGCTAACTGCCTTCACTGGACACAAATAGATCATTGCAAGGAATTTAATAGGTAAACTTGACGAGGGATTTTGCTTTTGGTTTTCTCTTCTTTTGATCAGAATACGTGAGTTGACAGGGTTAATTTAATCTAATTTCCATTTGGTAAAAATGTCAAAGCTGTCAAAGTATATTGATTTGTCATTTTCTGAACAGGAAAAAATTTGGATTATTTCAAAATCAAATTTTCTTTTATTTTGAAGCTTATTTATAGTGAGAATTAAATCAATGCAGAGAAAAATATGACTAAGAGATCCTTATACTTTAAATCAGTAGACATCTACTGATCTTGTGGGATGATACTGTTTCACTATCTCTGGCCCAGAGAGAAAAATCAGTTGATAAACATCACATACACAGTCACAGGCAAAGATGGAAACAGAATCTACATTTATTAATTTTAGTAGGTCACCACTCAGTTCCTTGCATCCTCCTTATTCATCATACAAATAGGTCTACACCTATGTTCATGTCTATGTTAGGTAAGCATAAACCACTTACTAACATAAGTAAAAAAATCTCAGTTAGAAATTCTCTGACTCCAGATTTCATAAATCTAATACCGAAAGGAGTGTTTTTCCAAGCCCAGACACTGTACTGGTGTTGGAGTCCTGGGGTTTGCTCGAGTTCTCTGCATGATTGCTAATTTTTACAAGGTGCAAAAATGTATCTAAAGGCATAAAATCTGAATTTTAAGACTCCTAGGATGACTTATGTAAAGTAAGTGAAAAATGATTCATGACTGTTCCTTAATGTAATCTCCCCAAAAGAGAAGAAAAACCCTATTCAGTGATTCCCTGAATCGCTGCCTGCATGCTTAGGCTTAGTAGCTTGGTGTTCAGTGCCTGTGGACACAGAGATAACGTTCTTTCAACCCTCCAAACATGTCATGTCAGGTTGCATCATGTCATATGTGAAGTGACTTAATGGGATGTGACATGGTGTAGCCCAGCACTGTGCTTGGCCTTAAGAGCTGAGGAGTGAGATGAAAGGACTCTCAGCCACACCCATGGCAATTTGAATGCCTGGCTCTGGAAACAATAACAGGCTCAAATGTGACATCAATTTTAAGTAGATTTCCCTATTCATGTTATATTGTTTTGATGGAAATCAATGGCACTACCTCAAGCTGATGATGAATATTTTATTCCTTATAAGCTTGGCCACATCGTCTTCTCTCTTGCAGAAACTGAGGAATAAAGGGAAACATCACTTCACATCTGTAATGAAACACACTGGGCACAATATTTCACCACTCACTGAAGCAGCTTTACTGTAATCTGGTGCAGACAGCTAATGGTTCAGCCTTGAAAGTAGTAGCACCCAACTTGCATTAAAACTGACATAATAGCTGTTTTAGTGAGTTGCATATGATGTTTGTAAGAGTCATAGTTTGACTTCAGGCATTCGAAGAAGTGCATTAAGGTACTAAGTCCTACTTTTTCCTAGTACATACCAGAGCATTTTACCAATCTCTGCTGGAGAAGAGCTGCGCTTGAAGTCTATCACAAGTGCATCCACCAACCTTTCTTGTCAGACAGCAATTGCCCAAATGCAAAACTGGCAACTGTTTGGCAGACTGCTAAAAGTAAGGTTCATTGTCTCTTCTCCTCTCCCCAGTCCTCCTCTCTTTTTTTTTTCTTTTTTTTTTTTTTTAAATATTTCGCTTCAAATGTTGAACTGTGTAGTGTCAGCGTTAGGGTTATTACTTTTCTTCACTTCCCTTTTCACTCCCGACCCTTCCACATGGGAGCCAGAAGGAGAGAGGTGCTGTATTCCTCCAAAAGCTGTCCTTTCACTTGGGTTGCCAGAATTAGAGAAGCTTCGTAAAGGCTCAGATGCTGACACATCGCTACAGATCTAACAGCACCAATAAAGGACACTCTCTCACCAGTCACCGTGGTCGCCCCCCTCACTGAGAGAAGTAGGGATTATAAAGCTGCCATCAGCTTGCCAAATTAGGAACGCATGGCTCTCCCAGTGAAGCGAGGCTAGCGCATTTGTAGACGGTACATCTCCTGCTGCCTAAATAGGGACGCTTATCCATGTGTGCTGATTCCATAAATGTAAATGGTATCTTTTCCAATCTATTTCCTCGCACATGGCTGCCCAGAAACCTTCAAATTAAGGCTACTATCCAGTTTCTTAGGTGAAATAAAGAAACTGATGGTAACACAATCAGCTCCTGAGGAAAGAAAAAACATCCATTTATGGATAAGCTTGTTAGTTTGCTTAATGCTTAATAATAACATAGTATAATAATTAATAATAATATCTAAATAATAAAAAATATAATTCTTTAAAAGAAAATAAAGATCTTTAACTCTTTTCTGCTGCTAGTGGATAATTCTCTGTGTAAGTACAATCTTTGTTTTTCTCAAGACTCCATTCCCATGTGTCCAACAAACCTGTTGAAGTTTGTGTTCGAAATTACTGAAACTACTTTCAGTGATTGGGGCAATTTATCTTATGCTAACTGTGCTCATGCAAACTCCAAATGAGCTGACTGATACGAGAGAGTGATATTGTAGGGATGGCATGTAGGAAATCTGGTTAATAATCACGGTTGGCATTTTACACGCTATCCTATTAAGACCGCAAATCCTACTTTAGGAGATGGAGACCCTATGTGGTGGTTAGAATACAGCAAAGAAGCAAAAGAAGCAAAAGTTTAGCAGAAATTGAAACTTTCAGTTTGCTACCTTTGCATTTCTTACTAACCCTGCTCAGATCTTCATCTTTTGGACTTAGGTACCGTGTATGACACAGCCAGTGATCCCCTCCCCAGTACCCAGGCGGGTCAAATGTAACTGCTTCTAAATTTATATAGGTCAAATAATTTGCAGAATACTTCTTCAGCACCGTGTGACTACGTAATATGAAAATACTTCATTGTGATTCTTTGCAGTCTTAAAGCTTAAAGTAAGTGGGTGTTTCTGGGACAAGGTCTGTAGAAAGTGGCAAGGTTTCAGTGGTAAGCCATGAGCCAGAAGTGACTGAGCACTAGTGCTGTTGCCACCGCCTTTCTAGCCATCCTCTATCCACAAACACATTTTCAAAAGAAACCATTGATTTATGTTGCTGCTATGTTCTCATGTTCAGCTTGAAGCCCTGCAGGTATTTGTTCAGTCAAGCACTCAAAATCAGTGGCCCCCGCTGGCCGTTTTGGCTCCAGCCTCCGTACAGCTCAGGTTTCTCCACCTGTTAACCCAGGAAGACTCTTAGGCATCTGACTTAGAGTTTGCAAGAATCATTTCGCTAGAACTAGTAAAGTCCTTTGAAGTTCAGGCTTGTGTCTAGAGTCACCTGTTTTGACTGCTTTGTTCTCTTCTCCTGCCTTCAAATTCGTTTTCCTGATGAAGTTAATCTCTTCATCAGGCCTTCTCACAGTTAAAAAAAATACACACAGACAGAAGGTGGGAAAGGCTCCCAAGGCCCATATGCTATACAGCATGTTTCTTGCATAAATATGTCATGGGTATTTTAGTAACCTGCTGCCTTCTGGCATGAGATGTATTCAGCTTCCCATTGTTTGCACAGGCAGTCGGAGCAGGGGAGGGGGAGGAAGAAAATCTGCAGAAGGAAGTCTGATACTCTTCTGCCTTGTCAGGTCGTGTTCATTTTTGGGGGAAAACAGTCATTCTCTGATTTGCAGATGTGCTTAATAGTATGAAGCACAGTATTATAGCAAGTCATATACCGATATTTCACCTGCTGCAAAGCTTAGAAGCGAAGCAGAACAAAAACTAGCATTGTGTCAGTTGAAATAGGAGAATCTACTCATGCTTCTCGGTCTTTACTACGTACTCTATTTGTATGCTAAAGAGGAGACTGAATTTAAATTCACAGCTTTTTTCTTTTCCTTTAAAATGGGCTTTCTGAAACATGAACATCTGAGGAGATAAACGTTATTTACAGCTTTGATTTATAGTGGTTAACCATCATCTAATCTAGGAATGTGAATTTGTTGTCTGTTTGGTTACCTCCAACACTTGTAAGTCCTTATTTATCAGCAGAAACCACACACTTTTAAATTAGTGTGTTAATTTATAGATCTTGCTCAAATCTTATTTAACAGACTGATTTATAAACATTAGACAAAATGATCCAAATGATAAGTGTTATCTTTGCCATCAGATTTATGCATTCCAACTAAGAACATGGCTGTATTTCTTTGGTTGGTTTACAAATGATAACATTAATTAGTTCTCTAGCTGTCTGATTAGAAAATATCTTCTATCCTGGCCATTAAGTTCTGATTTATCTTTTTGACGTATAACTGTGTCTCATAATTTGTTTCCACAGAGTTGTGATTTATTAATGCAATGTGCTAAATTTCAAAACATAAATTTCAAAAGCTCTGAAATAGACGTAAAAAAAATTGTGACTGAAAAATAAATCCTCGGGAGAGTAAAGTACACTGTTTTCACAATTTCGCTTGAAGATTAGGGAAACTATCAAGGGAGTTTACCAGGTAAGTTTTCCTCTTTTATTCTGTCTGAAAAAAAAAAAAAAAAAAAGGGTCTGTATTTGAAAGCATTTGCAACTGCTAGATGCAGACACGTAATTCCAGTGTTATAAGCACAGTCATTCCAGTATTTGATCTGACCGACCTGGGACAGTTAGAGGCTACTCAACTTGGGGAGCTGGAACACGGTTTGGTTTCAATATACCGGCATTGCCAGTGTTTTTCTTCTTCAGGAGAATAAGCAAAGTGGTTTTTGACCTAGTTGCTTAGAAAGCTGAAGCTACTTATTGGAAAAATTCTTAATTATATATACTGAAGTTGTATATATTCTTTCTCCAAGCACCTGCTGCAGGATTTATGTTTATCAGTACCACACTGTCACCTACAGAGTGTTGAGTTACTGTCTTCTGGTAAAACACTTGCTGCTCTAGGGATCCTGGGCAGGACTGGAGAGGACTGCGCAGGGATTAGCCTAGCAGAGCAGCGACCTTCTAAGGCCTCTTGTGTTCAAGCAAGAGGGATTTTATGGTTCATAAATACTACAAAAAATTTAACTAATACTTTTTGTTTTGTTTTGTTTTTCCAGGATTCTTCTCCTTTTTTCACCTGCTGGACCTTTTGGGTAATTTCCAAGCAAGCATTATGTTTTAGAAAGACTTGTTATTCTTTTGAAATAAGCCTACAGACAACTGCTGGCTGAAAAAAAAAAAGAAAAAAAAAAAAAAGATGAGGGCTGTTTGTGTATTCTGCTAGGGCCAAAATCTGGTTCCATTGAAATAAACAGATTTTGCCATTGATTTTACTGTATATGAATTCTGGATTTTCAAGAAGCAGGAGCAACAAATATACAATAAAGGCTGCAACCATTCTTAAAAATCTGTGTAACACCAATGGCTAAAGAAATCAAGCAGATTTTGGGTTGTTTTGGGTAACTTTATAGACACACCACAGAAAAAATGGTACTTATATGGAATACATTATATAACAACTAAATAAGCCTTGCCTCCCTGTGATACTATTTAAATGACATCGACTCAAATGACACTGAAAGACTGTTTGTACAATGTGTTTCTAAGATCAGTAAAAAGGACCTGCTAAATAATGTTGCAAAGAACCTAATCACCCTCAAAGTTACACCCCATCTAAATATAAGAATGCATTTCATGCTTTATTTCATCAAAATGATTATTAAATGCATTTTTGTATTATAATATTGCAGTTCTGAAAGAGAACTGTTCTGTGGAATCAGTGCAGAATCCATGTCTCTCCATTTATGTGTATAAAACCCTTCAGCTTGATGAGAGGATGTGACTCGGCCACATCAATTCTGACTTTTAAGAAGATCTAAAGTTCCTATGCTTTCTGTTTTCACATTTGGCAGAGGATGGACGGTGCTGTTTTGTGCATCTGGTATGTGCCTAGATAGAAAATTAATATGTAAATATTCATATAGAGATAAATATATAAAAATATAACTTCCCATACATGACTAATAGGGACTTGTTTGTCTTTCCTGCTCCGTATGATGGAAAGCTACCATTGATTCAAGAAGTGGGACAAAGCAGTAAGGTCCCAGTTCCATGATTAAATAATTATGCAGTCTTTTATGCTTGAGCTAGCACATTTAGAAATAATTTGAGGTTTCTATGGGTATCTCTATGCTGCTAAATAAAAGAAGAGAGAAAGGCTGAGTACTGCACTCCACTCCTCCAAACTGACCACCCAAACAAGTATATAAAATCTGATAGACTATTCACACCAAGAACTGATCTGAAAAGATAGTATTGGACTGGATGATCCTTGAGGTCTCTTCCAATCTTAATGATTCTATTCTATTCTATTCTATTCTATTGAGCAGATGATTACACTGTTTGGTCTTGTTCACCTAAAAAAGTCTTGTAACATCTATTCAGGCTTTGTGTCTTTAAACATACCTATATATCCTTTTGTCATGCCCTACAGCATGCAATATGTATCCTTCATTTCATGCTACAAAAATAACTCTCTGATGAGCTGCAACAGAGCCCAATTCCTTGCAAATCTTTGGGCTGCAAAAAACCACACACAAAATTATTATTTTGATTTAGAACCACAGGAGTCTCAGAGGAGACCTGGGGCCTCATGCTAGGTCAAAGACCCAAACTATCTGCCCTAATGGGATCTGGTCTTAAACATGATGAATACAAGACAGGCCGTGCTACTTGAGCCTTGGGAGCTAGCAATCAGTCCCTGGTCCTCTTTTGTTTAGCAATGTGGGCATAGTCAAGATGGGTTGTGCAGTATTGAACACTTCCTTAGGATTCAGTAGCTGAATCCCCATCCTCAGTGAATAGGCACGTATCTCCTACACTTCACTTTCTGTCTGAGTACCCTTGTGCCACAGGCAGAGCATAAGTGCTCTCCTTTCACCCCATACCCAAGGTGAGGAAGGTGCTGTGACTGTAATGACTTGCAATGCTCTGATATGCTCTGGGAAAGGGCTGACAGGCCTCAGAGTGAGGATCTTCTCTTTTTAATGCTCATAGGTAACATCCTCACCTGATGATGCCTGGGCAAGATGTACAAAAAGACAACCATGTGAGGGCAAGAATGATAGAGGAAGAAAGGCAAGGACAGGAGCAAGATCTGCTACCAACCAGATAATTCTGCTGTTTCCCAGCCTGTGACTATCCTGCTCCTCCCATGGAAAGATCAGATATTGGAGCAAGGAGACCAGTGAAGGACTGCCACTTGGAGAGGATGCAGTAGGAAAAGAGAGAAAAAGGAGAGAATTGGTTCTGGAATTAGGGAAGCTGGTAGTTATTTCAATTAAGCCAGTCATGTAGGTCCTGTCAAGGAAGAAGACACTAGCAAAACACAACACCTATCAACCTAAAATAGGCATCTAAAATAGGTCAAACATGTACCCTCCTACACTTGATTACAGAAGGCGCTTAGAAGACCAGTTTACACATAGACATTTATGTTGCAGAATCTGAAGTTAGGTGAGATGAATCCCACCTGTATGGACTACTGAGGAGCTGATTCAGGATTCAGACCTAGGAAAGATCAACCATGACAGGTTAGAAATGGTGGATTGGGAAAGGAGCAAACTTAGGGAGAATCAGGAGAGTCTCTGTCCCCTGGAAGACATCTCCCTTGTCAAGACAGGACCAGAAGCTCAGAGTCCTGACTTCTACCCTTTCTTTGCTGTCCAATAAATGCCTATGAAAAGCACTGGCAAAGCTACTGGGGGCTCACACCAATGCTGCTGCTGACAGTGGTAACTACTTCATTAGCTTAAGTGATACATTCAGCTATTTTAATGATTCCCCATCTGCTGCTGACCTATGCAAATATCAATATGAATCCGCAAGATGAAAATAGTTTTGAAAAACAAAACACCAAATAAATTGCACACATGCACAGAAATACATTAAAGAACGTTATTCATCTCCACAAGCTTAATAATGTTCTTTTAATGTTGTTTGTGTGCTCAGTAATGGTTTAAATTTCTCTGGCTCTTGAGCATGGAATTATAAATATCCAAAATAAGACTGGGATTTCCATGAATATCTAGCACATCAAAAACTATATAATGCGATTCAAATCCAAAACCTGAACAGACCTGTGCAATTCATTATCAGCAACTTTGTAATACTGCTGTACAACGTTATATACTCTTTCCTTCTTCCCGACCTGTTGTCTCTGCCTCCCCATGTCCAGATTGTTTTATCGAGAATCATGTACTGTACTCAAATCCTTCAGTATCATCCATGTACTCATTAAGGTAACTGTCTGTGCCTGCTAAACCTACTAAATTTTATTTGTCGTCAGCCTCGTTTAGGTAATCTCAACTCCTTAGTGCCAAAATTGTCTCAAGGTCCAATGCATGTAAGCACAGCGGCTGACTGTCATCCTTCTCCAATGCTAATGGTGCTTTTAATTCCTTTGTTAACCCTTTGAAAATGCCAAGTAAAGATTTACAATCTCCCTGTCCCTGCAGGGCCTCTGAAAAGAAAACCATCCAGATGGCAAAACGCAGTTCTGCAGTAACCCTCTCCCACAACTGCCAAATGCAGGAATGTGCTCAAGGCGCTGAATGCTCAGCACAAGAAATTTCACAACTCATTAGCAATGCCACATCAAAATAATAAAGAACAAAACCCAAACTGAAACCCAGCAGGCTGCAATCCCAGGGGTTAGCTGGCAGCAACCTAGCGAAGAATTTGATGTCATGATTTGCACAGATAATGTTTCCTGACCACTCTTTTGCACTACAAAAATGTTACAAGCCGAAATCTACAAAAAAGTTGCAAAAAATTATTGACTCAGTCACCTTTTGACAATGCAGCTGCTGATGGATTTAGAGTTCCCTTGGTATCTTTTCAGGAACTAGAAGCCAAATTATTAGATTCTTTTTTCCCCCAAAGAGAGGGTACAGCTGCTTTTGCCACCCTAATTTTTACATTAATCTTTCCTGAAAGAATGCTGGGGGAGTGTGAAACTGATTTTAAACTCCTTTTGGCAAAAAGAAGCAGCAACTGAGCTCTGGGAAATCTGAAATTCTTTCCCCTGGAAGTCCTCACTGCAAGCTGACCTTTTCTGTATTCAACACTGAGGACATCACGCTATCCACTTGTTACCCACAACAAACTTGTTTTTTCCAGCTCTCCAGATTTTCTGAAGGGAAAGAAATGAGCACATTTAAAAACAAGTCAAATTATTTACTGCTAAATTATTTACATTAACTACTCGTGCTTATGATCCATGAGCAAACTTCAGTTTTCTGAACTCGTTTGGTATTGAAGGTGATTCAAGAAATTCATTGTGCAAATGTATTTCAGCAAGTGGGAAGCTCTTCAGCTGCTCAGTAGAACTATTGCTTGAAGAATGCATCAATTTACAATTTGATATTCCCAGTAAAGTGTTAGAGGCCCACTCACAAGTCACCGTCCCTGATGTCTGAGTGATTACAGGGTTGACAACCGGCCAGTTTCCAGCTACCTTTGACTCACATGAGCCACTGCACGCATACAGCTGATTAGCTGAAGGCCACATACCTGCAGTGTCTCCTGGTACCCCTTCATTTGTTATTTATTTGATTTGTGAGGTAGAAGCCTTAACTGGCTAGCCAACCAAACTTTTTATGAGGCCAAGATAAGGAAATCAGCGGTGGCACTGAAATGTTTATCCGAGAAATTTTAACATAGTAATTGCATGTTGGAGTTTGTATCCATACCTTGCTTCCCCTGCTTTCTCAGAGGCTTAATCTGAAAAAGCAGAGTGCTCCAGTGGGTGCTTCAGAGTGAGCCAGCAAGAGGTTTGTGGCTTTGTGGAAGTTTGTACGGCACTTAACTAGCATGAGTTAAGGATACGGTCACTGTCTTCTCCTTCTCCTGCTTCAACGCCTGCACACACCCCCCACACACACACACACTCTTTGTCTCCTCCTCTCCGCTTTGCTGCCGCCCTCCATCCCCAACTCGCCATCTCATACTCCTGACCCACTCCTAGGAGCCCAGCACCTGCTCTTGCCCCTTCTGTCATGTATAGCTGACATCCTGCTCACTCATGGGAACATGTGTGACCCCATCTCCTGCCTTCTGAGGACTGGCTCTACTATTTTGCATTAAAAGAAATTTTTTTTTTCTCTGGTCCCGTTCACTGACAGGGGTTTAGTGGCATAGAGGTATCACTAGCAGAAACCAACTCCTATCTCAGGAGGAGGTGCAGCCTTTGGGCATTTGATTATGTGATTCCACTCATTAAAGGTTTTATGATAAATTTAATTATGTAAGCCAATTTGTAGCAAAATTCTTTGTAGGACCACCTGATATGAATTGATCTCCATGATAGAAAAGAGTAATTCCTGCATTGCACTGTGAAAATCAGCTTCTCACAACTTCCTTCAAAGCCCTCTTGCTGTGCAAAAGCTGGCGTTTGATTGCTGTCTGCAGTTTCACAGGTCCCTCCTTGGGGAACTCTTAAATTACCCTAATATTTTGGCAGGCATGACAAGGACATCCTTGAGGTAGGGTTTTAATTAGGTCACATAACAGGACCAATAGTAGATTATACAACAGGAAGGCTACACCTCTTTATGCAGAGGTATGTGATCATAATGTTAGAGTCAAGACTGTCAGTTCCATTATAAATCTTATGTATATTTGGGATTGCTATCTCGGCTGCAAATATTTTCTTCAGACTAAAATCTGACTGACAAACCTATAACTTGGAAGCAAATATTTATATTGCATGGAAAAAACATGCAGTTTGGTGCTTTGGTGTTTCATGCATTGCATTCAGAGACAAAATAAAACCCACCTCGATTTAAAAAGCAAATAATAAAAACACACCGCAGCCTAACAGTGATCTAAAATGATATCCCTCTGGGGAAGCAAAGAAAGATATTCATAAAGGCTAACATTAGCCTTGGGAAGGAAGTTTCCTGTGTTCCCTTTATGACCTAAAGTAATGAAGGATCCTCCACAGGGCGATTTGGAACAAGACACTAACTTTAGGTGCTCTGACTCTAGCCCCCTGCAGGAACCTGTCTCTCCGCTACCTGTAGCCATGTGCTTGCAGGCTGCAGAGGGTCTTTCTGAATAAGTGTCTTAATGTTCTAATAATACACTAATAGAAGAGAGCATCCAGGGTTGGAAGAATTAAGTCACTGGAGCAGTTACAAGGGTTTTAGGAACCGCAAACACAACAAAATCACTCTGTTTTCTCCCTCTGGTTCGAGTGTGAGCGAAGCACCTGTGTCACACACCACTTGCCACGCTCTTACTCCCCACAGGATCAGGCTGCAAGGACTTGCCAGGGTACGGTCCTGAAACATCCATTTTCATTAACAAGCTGAGCATTTGGGGGAGAGAAAATACATCCCAAACTTAATCATGTCTACCAGCTTGCCTGCCTATAAAATCCGAGATGACAATAAGGTGACTCACCGCTTAGTATTCTTAAGGGAAAAGCAAGATCCCAGAGGACCGGAGCTTATCATGACTGCACACACTGAGGTCTTTCTGAGGAAATGCCCTGAAAGCTCTTTATAAGCTTTCTTATGGAGTGTAGCTAGCATTAATTCATGGGGATGTTTTGTCCAAGAGAAGTATCTATTCAAGGAACTCTGTACTTCAGAGGCAGGAGCAGACTAAGCTTCCTTCAAAGCACTCCGCTGGGCTGTAGAAGGTAACAGCAGGACTTGTGACACACGTGTATTTTCAATTCCAGTCTCATAATTGTAGGAAAGGACTTACTTTTAATTCTTTGAAGCTAAGGCAGAACAAAACCCAACCCATGTTTTTTCCAGCTTCAAGGTACTTAAGAGCTTCCTCTTTTTTGTGTGATGTTTTTGTTTCTGAAACTGTCAATTCTCCCTTAGCCCTAAGCCACGGATGCTCTGTGCTTTGAATGTAAATTAAGGGACACTCATCAAATTATTTTGACTGTTTGATCAAAATTTCATTTCCCTGAGTCCTGAAGTCTTTTCCCCACATTAAATTGCATATAAAAATTATTCTCATACCCTTCACTTCCAGATACGGTTACACAGACAGTTTTAGGTTAATATAGATGGTAAACAAATGCAACAAATAATGAGTTCTTAAACCATTTCATGAGATTACTGTTCCACTAACAAGGCAAAACACAAGTCTTCCACGGCACCAACAAGTAAAGCTGAAAGATGTAATCAAACATTGTGGACTATAATTGAGGATTTAGGCAAAACAGGATTAACACACTTTTGTCTGGTGAATTGTAGAATAAATTACAGCTGCTCTAAGGGAACTACTCCAAATTGGAGACTGGAGAAATCTCTAAACCCATGGAGAATAGTAGATACCTTAGCTACATTGAAAGTGTGTGTCCTGGTTTTGCTGGGATAGAATCATAGAAATAATTTTCTACACAGAAAAGCTGCATTTTAGAGCACACTGCAACACTTAATTCTGTGAGAACAAAGTTGATAAGACACTTTGATTTAGGTTATGGCCAGCTACGATGTAGTGATCAAGGTCTTGAGCAGTCTTGAGATAGCCAGGTGCAGAAGCGAGGAAGGGCGAAAGCCAGGGCATCTGCCCCAAGCTGGCCAACAGAAGTATTCCATGCCATAAATATCACACTCCCTATATATTAGGAGATCCTCTGGGCTGACCCTCTCTCTGTGGTGGCTGCCATCCCTGGACGGTCTTGCTCACCATCCCGTCCCTGAGCCCCACTCTCTGCTCCCGAGACCTGCCCTGCCGCATGTGGTGACTGTCACGTGTTTGCTGGAGCTGCGCTGCTCACATCAGCACTCACTGCTGAGAGGGTGCAGCTTGCCGTCCCTATAACTTTCTGTATTTTATACCAGTGTTGGTGTTGATATTAAAGTTTTTATTCTTTTATTAAATCTGTTCCTACTTCAACCCAAATGTTTCCTTTCTTTTCCCAATTTCCCCTCCTCATGTGAGGGACGGAGGGACATCAGGAAATAAAACGACTGTCTAAACCACGACAGTTTGAAATGCCTAGCATAAACAGAACTAACGTGAATGTTTTTTTTCTCTGTAGCTTTAGCATATCTCCAGTGAGAGGATGCTGATAGCACTAGGTTATGTAGAGGAAGAGCTGTCCATGATCAGACCAGAGGCCACAGTCTCCCAGCACTGTTTCCAACAATGTACATACAGATTTCTAGGGAAGAGTAAAAGCATATTTTGATAATTTCCCTGTGTAGTGTCCCAGTTTTCAACAGTTTGCAACTCAGAGTGTCTTTTAGCCACATGTGGATTCTAGGTGCTCAGTGAGGCTACAGGAGTTTTCTAGGCTCCTTGGCTTAGTTTAAACGATTGGGTTTTTTGGTAACAAGGCCACAAATATGGTTGCAAATTGTACAGACATGTACATCTGTGTGAAAAAACTTAATTGCTCAACTGAGATGCTCTACATTGTCTCATGGAGGCATTAACATCCCTTTATTGACCATATAACAAACTGATGCCTCAAACTAACTTTGGCATCTAAAGTTAAATGTGTAAAAACAGGTTAAAGCATCTAGTGTGAGCACCCATTTTGTGTGAAAATAAAATTAGGTTTCTAATTTATTTGCCTTTGGGGTTGGGTGGGAAGGGCGAAGATTTGGAAGATGAAGGAAGATACCAAAAGTAATTTCTCAGAGTTATTATGCTAACAACATGTGAAGGCCCCTTCACAATGTGTGCAAAGGCCTAGAGAGCAGCTCACCCAACCCAAGGCTCGTTAGCAGGATGTCCAGCCTGGGCTGGGCTCTCAGCATTTGGACTCAGCAGTTCTGCTCTGCCTGGATGTTGGTTATCACCACAAAATTTCTGGCCTAGCACCATAGCCGCAACCCAAATTCTTTGTTTGAATCAATACTTCAGTACAGACTTCTAACAGTTTCTTTGGAGGTGAGGGGGAAGAGATTGTTTGTTTTTTTTAAAGACTGAATACTTTTGAAGAGTTGACATAATTGCCTGGAGTTATTGGTTTTACGAGACACTGTGAACAGACCTTATTAATTTTTATATTTTGTCTTTTATATTTTATGATGAAGTGTGAATTTAGAGCTGTATTTGTAGGCACATTGAGTTTGGAAACGTACTTTGTAAATATACTTAAGCTCTAATAATTACAGAACCTGAGCTTTCTCAATCTATTTTTTTGGTAAAATCCAGTCAATCCCTAAATGTAAATTTAGAATCACTTCTTAATTTCATTTTTCAAGTAAAAAAAAATTTAAAAAACACATTTTTACTGTACCAAAAAAGGAAAGGAGCATGCACCACATCTAAATGTAATGTTGTTGAAATGATATCAATTCCACAAACCACTTTTAGATCTTTCCTTCAGTCTGTGGATTTAAATTGCTTCTAAAATTTCATTAACCAAACTTCTGTATGGAAGGTTCTAACTTTGCTATGACAAAAGGAGGCTGTTCCCGACCCATATACGCCCTTCACATTCATTTTAACACCTCATGCTGCAGAGATAAAAATACTCTATTTTTGGCAGACATGATCTGAACATTGTGATGACCTTAAACTTCGGGACAGCTTTAAAAGTCACAACATGGAGTCACAATTTTACATTAAATAAAGTATATGAATCCTAAAATTATGGAGGCAAATTATTTATTTAGGCTGACTGTTAAATTTGAAGGGATTCCTCCACTTGTATGTTTTATATCTTGCAGATTTTTCATGTGGTTTCTTTCCTACACATTTCAAAGTTGATTTCTGACTTTTTAACTTGTTTAATGTATTAAAATTATGTGAAAATACACATAAACCTTGCACTAGTAAAATTCTTATGTCCTCCTATTGCAGAAACTCTGTCTATGATCTATGTACAAATAGCATAAGTAAGAACTCGAATATTTCCTGAAGAATTTAATATTTTTAGTCTTTAAAAATATTGCTTTGCTAAATGAATGTAGCGCAATATAGATGTGTGCCAAGAAACATTTTCCATTAATTTGCTCTTTATCTTTTTCATCCAGGATTCATAGACTCCTGTACATTTCACATAGCAGGTCCATATAGTGGTTGGACATACTCAGTCTTTCTTGCCTGCATCTCCTGGGTTAGTGCTGGGCTCCATCTTCCCATTGTCCTTTGGAAGCTGCTAACCTGAGCTCTCTTCCGATATTCCTGGCTCTATGCAGACCTCAGCTGTTTACTGCCTTGTCCCTCCTTGAATATTCCTTTCCAGAATGGAGTCATGGCCACCAAGTGATCTTAAGGACTCTGTTCTAAGTCCTTGCTACAGGGTTTCTAATCCTAATTCAAAGACAGATCCTACCTCTGACCTAAGAAACAGTCAAATATGTATCTGTTTTAGACATTATTCTCGATGAACTAGCAACAAGAGATAATGAGTCTCCTAACACCACATTAAAAAAAAAGGTGGGTTCACATAGCAAAAACAGTGCTGACAGGATTATATTTCAAAGAAGCATTGTTTTGTACGTAAGAATTTTAGAACTGGAGGAAGTTTCAAAAGTTCTCAGAGTGATTTTTGGCATGTGGATCCGGGATTACAAAACAGTGGCCTTCTATGATGGAGTAACTGCACCAGTCAACAAGGGAAGACTGACTGATGCCATCTACTTGGACTTCTGTAAGGCACAGTCCCACAGGACATCCTGATCTCCAAACCAGAAAGATATGGATTTGAAGGGTGGACTATTTGGTGGTTAAGGAATTGGCCCAATGGCTGCACCCAGAGAGTAGTGGTCAATGGTTCTATGTCCAGGTGGAGGCCGGTGATGAGTGATGTCCCTTAGAGGTCTGTCTTGGGACTGGTGCTTTTCAATATCTTTATCAATGACGTAGACAATGGCACTGAGTGCACCCTCTGCAAGTTTGCAGATGACATGAAGCTGAGTGGAACTGTTGACACAAAAGAAGGAAGGGATGCCATTCAGAGAGACCTGGACAGGCTTGAGAAGTGGGCCCATGTGAACCGAATGAGGTTCAACAAGCCCAAATGCAGGGTGCTGCACCTGGGTCAGGGCAATCCCAGACATGAGCACAGACTGGGAGACGAACACATTGAGAGCAGCTGTGTGGAGAGAGACTTGGGGGTTCTGGTGGATGAAAGGGTCGACATGAGCCAGCAGTGTGAGCTTGCAGTCCTGAAGGCCAACTCTGTCCTGGGCTGCATCAAAAGAGACCAGCAGGTCAAGGGAGGTCATTGTCCCCCTCTACTCTGTCCTCGTGAGACCCCACCTGGAGTACTGCATCCAGCTCTGGAGTCCTCAGCACAAGAAAGATGTGGACTTGTTGGAGCGAGTCCAGAGGAGGGCCACAAAGATGATCAGAAGGCTGGAACACGTTTCCTATGAAGAAAGGCTGAGAGAGCTGGGGATGTTCAGCCTGGAGAAGAGAAGGCTCTGGGGTGACCTCATTGCAGCCTTTCAATACTTAAAGGGTTCTTCTAAAAAGGATGGAGAGGGACTCTTTCATCAGGTAGATAATAATAGGACAAGGGGCAATGGTTTTAAGCTAAAAGAAGGTACATTTAGATTAGACATTAGGAAGAAATTCTTTACTGTAAGGAAGTGAGGCACTGGAACAGGTTGCCCAGAGAAGGTATGGATCCCCTATCCCTGGCAGTATTCAAGGGCAAGTTGGATGGGGCCCTGGCCAACCTGATCTAGTGGGTGGCATCTCTGCCCATGACAGGGGGGTTGGAACCAGATGATCTTCTAAGGTCCCTTCCAACTCAAGCCATTCTATGATTCTATGAAAACTCACTGAGTCAAAATCCTCTAATGCTGAAAATCCCTAGGCTTTCAAAGAGGTACAACCTCTCTGAAATTAATTAATTCAGAATATTGTAGTAATAACACAAGATTAATTCAGAATAATATAGCAAAAACTCACACTTCTGGAAAGGAAGACTTGAAGAAGGGAATAATTGTGAACAAGAGGATGGTGGGGGCTTGCAAGGAATGTTATCTTTGCTGCACCTGCTCAAGAACAAGATCCTGAACGTGTGCCTTCATGAAGCAGTATGGCTTTGGTGCCAGGAGTGACGAGAGACAAAAGTCACTGGAAAATATGTAGGATTGGTCAAATTATGACAAAGTCTAACACAGTGCTCTGGGAATCCTGCAGGTTGTTGTATGAACTCCAGGGCCCAATCTGAGCATGGGAGGGGGTGGTCTGAGCCCAAGAAGAAAGGGATATAACACAACTCTACAAGTAGAAGGAATTAGATGAAATGTGAAAAATTATAATATTGATGGGGATAAAAAAATCAGAAACAGACAAAATAGTTTCCCTAGATACTAACTGAAGACCTAACTGTTTAAAATATAGTGAGATAAAATATATATATTGAAATATACATGGGATTTCCGCAGTATCACAGGTTCCTTCTGCTGCAACCTTCTGCTGTTCTGATCCTTCCCTCTGTTCCTCCTCTTCTATCTTAAGTCACACTGCACACCCTCTCTTGCCATTTGAAGGCCCTGCAGAGAACACTAAGCAGGACCACCAGCACCTGTCACATTTTGTTTCCTTTACCTTCTTTTCCAGAAGGGGAAGATCTCTTACAATTTAACCCTTTTCCATTTAAAACTAGTGATTTGTAACATTCTTGTTTTTTCTTAGGTTTGAAAGTATAAAATAGGATTTTTTTTTCCTCATTGTACATAAACATATGCATATTTATTAGGACAAAATTGAACAAAAGGACAAATAAATGAGAAAATATAAGAAGAAGGAAAAATTGTTATATTACACTAACATATGTTTTCTGCAGCCATACTATTAGCAATTGCCATAGAACCATAGAATCATTAAGGTTGGAAGAGACCTCAAGGATCATCCAGTCCAACTGTCCCCTCCCACCTATTACCCACTAAACCATGTCCCTAAGTACCACATCCAACCTTTCCTTAAACACCTGCAGGGACGGTGACTCCACCACCTCCCTGGGCAACCTGTTCCAATGCCTGACCACCCTTTCCGAGAAGAAATTTCTCCTCATCTCCAACCTAAACCTCCCCTGGCCCAACTTGCAGCCGTTCCCCCTTGTCCTGTCACTAGTTATCTGCGAGAAGAGGCCAACCCCCAGCTCACCACAACTCCCTTTCAGGTAGTTGTAGAGGGCAATAAGGTCTGCCCTGAGCCTCCTCTTCTCCAGACTAAACAAGCCCAGTTCCTTCAGCTGCTCCTCATAAGAACTGTGGTCCAGCCCCTTCACCAGTTTTGTTGCCCTTCTCTGGACACGCTCCAGGGCCTCGATGTCTTTCTTGTGGTGAGGGGCCCAAAACTGGACACAGGACTTGAGGTGCGGCCTCACCAGGGCTGAGTACAGGGGGACAATCAGCTCCCTGCTGCTGCTGGTCACACTATTCCTGATACAAGCCAGGATGCCATTGGCCTTCTTGGCCACCTGGGCACACTGCCGGCTCATGTCCAATCGAGTGTCAACCAACACCCCCAGGTCCTTTTCCTCCGCACAGCTTTCCAGCCACCCCGCCCCCAGCCTGTAGCCCTGCCTGGGGTTGTTGTGGCCAAAGTGCAGGACCCGGCACTTTGCCACATTGAACCTCATCCATTGCCCTCTGTCCTTCAATCCAACCTGTCCAGGTCCCTCTGCAGAGCCATCCTACCCTCCGGCAGATCAACACTTCCCCCCAGCTTGGTGTCATCTGCAAACTTATTGAGGGTACTATGTGAAGTCATGAAAAACCCCATAGAGATCAGAAGCGGGGTTTACAGGATGATGTCCCAAATGAAGAACTAGTTTCAGATTTATGAAATGAGGATTGTCTTTCTTTAGAACTTTCAGATCTCTATAACTATTTAAGTTAAGCCATATTGATGGTCCCACATTTTCTTTCCAGTGCCGAAGTGAGATTTTCTTCTGATATAACATTCAGAGAAGCCCATTTTAACAGTGCATATAGAATCTCTTTTGCATTTGAAAAATGTGCTAATGTGCACAGGATGTATTATTCATATCACGCCTGCTGTAATTTACATACCTCAGGAAAAAGTGTTCACATTCTGGGTTTTCATTTGTTGCACAGACAATACTGGTAATGCTCACTAGAGTTGTATGACTGTCTAAAAGTACAGTTGTTGGTCACCGTGGAAATTTAGGGTAACTAAATAATCTTAGCACACAATTCACATTCCTTTATACATTAGTATAATATTCCTTATACTTAGTGGCAATATTTCCTGAGCAATTTGGCAAATGGTGTGGTAATAATATTCAGTTATTCAGAAAGAGCAAAAGGGTGTGCTTTCAAGAGCAGGCACCGAAGCAGGTACTGTAGGACTTCATACATGTTTTCCTAATGGATCCAAGTTTCATAGTTTGAAAGCAAAAGAATAGTGGTCTTCCATTTTCACAATTATGAATTCTGCAAACTAAACCTGGAATTTTAAATTCAGGATGAGTTTTTCTGGCTTTCAATATTATTAATTTGACTGCAGGAACTTAATAAAGGTTTTTTTTTTCAAGAACCACAAGACAATACACGTCTGTGGTTATAATGTAGCTCCATTAGAAATTAAAAATTACAAGACTCAATTTTTATCTTTTACGGTAAGTAAAAGCCAAACAGAGAACCAAACTCAATGAATTAAAAAAATGCTATCAACAAGCTGACAAGGATCAAAGAGAAAATACTCTAAGGTCATAAATCATCTTCCATCTCTTCTATAATCATACAAATAAATGCTAAAGAAGAAAGAGATCTACCCTCAAAAATTGGCATGACTCTTCCTCCTCCCTCTCTTTTAATTTGTGGAGAGAGAAAAACTGTCCTTGGGGCTCAAGGATCTATACAGGAAGATACTGGGACTCATGAAAAGGGTTTACTGTAATATATTCCTGATCAGAGTAGTTACTATGCCATCACAGATCTTGTTGCTGCTTCTATGTTTCCAGTGCTGACATAGCTCTAAAATGCTTAAATAGACAAGGACTTGCATTCCCTTTATCTCTGCAGGCTTAGCTCAAGGCACCAAGGATGGGCTTGCATTCCTCTGTCGAATCCCAGAAGATACCCCCCGGTCAACCCATTTCCTTGGAAGTCTGCAACAGCTCTCCCACTGTCTCAGAGTAGTGGACCCACATCTCAGGGCCCTGCATCTCCTTACCCACAGCCACGTGCATCACCTCTAAGGAGGGGTGTTGTGTCTCTTTCTGTCTCTTTCATGGCACTGACAGAGCCACTCATTTTCCCCCAAGGCATGTTTACTAAATAAGGCCCTGTGACTGCTTTACTGCATAACAGCAGGTCTGTGGCTTCCACTTCTCCATGCCAGGGTTCCTCATCCTTCCCTTCCATGCCCCCATCTTGCCCCATTTCATTTCCCTGCACCTATCTTTTATGTGTATCTGACTACTTCTGTCTGATACTCTGGAGTCTGTTTTTGAACTGTACATTTAGTTGTATTTTCTCAAGAAGTATGAAACAGTGTAGTTCTGAACTCAATGCTTTTGTGAATTCAAACCAAAGCAAAAAGTCTGGCCCACAAGACCGGTATCTGCCACCCAAGCTACCACTGATGCTTGCTGAACACTTGTTTGTTGTTTTTGTTATTCTATAGGACCTCAGAAGCAATCTGGCCACTATCAGTCAAGTGCACTTCAAATGCAGATTTTGCTGTTCTGCTTCAGAAACCCATAGTGTCTTTAATACTGTTCAATGCTTATCTCTATTTCCTGTGTCCTCAGCTGTATTTGATCAGAGGTGGATGTGATCTGAGCGCTCTGTTTCCTGATCCTATTCTGGGTTCAATAGATTCTTTTTTTGCCAGGAGCTGTAAGTGTGAATCCAGATGTTTGCTGCTCAGAAGCCAATGCTTTTTAGCATGAATTGTTTCAGGCAGTAATGCTTAAAAATGTCAAGAGCAACATGTTCTCCTGCAAAGGCCTTTAAACAAGAACTCATCAAAGTCAGAAATGCTTCACCTAAACCACCTGGCCCTTGCTCACTTGAACAGTTTTTTTTATACATGCAATTTTTTAAGTTATCTTTTATGTCATTTAAGTGTTTGCAAAGATCAAGTGTGGAGTGCTGTTGCTTAATAAAAGTTGACAATGAAGACAATGAATACAAACTCTTCTTGTAGCTTCCTGTGGTTGCACAGCTTTGCAGGGAAGGAGCTGTTGGTCTGAAAGCAAGTGCTTTTCATTTACCACTTAATCACTTCCAGACTCTTCTTCAGTTTAGGAAATGAGCAAGCTATGAAGCAAAATAAGCTTCAAGTTTAATTCTATGCATAATAACAAATATTCATATTAAGGCTTTATATCTAGTGCTTGCTAGACTTGTAATCTGATAGAATGTGTAGAAGTGGGTCTCACAGACTGTTAATCTGGCATAATGAATGACAGATATTTGTAAGTCCTTTTCAGTTCCCACTCCATTTAATGGAAAAACTATGACAGATTTAATGGTAGAAAATGTAGGGCTCACATCTTAGTTTCATCTACTGTATTGCAGAAAAGCTAAGTGCAGTAGGGTCTTCATGCTTTGCACTAATGACTGGAATTTCTAACGTACGTTGTTGAGTTTTGTAAATTAGTGAGAATGGCTGACTTATTTTAAGTAATACTGTATTACAGAAGGAGTTTGTTTATTTTACAGCTGTGTTTAAGGAACAGTCAAAACCGGAAGCAATAATGATACAACTAGTGCGACTGTAAGAGGTAAGAAAGAGATTTATATATAACCCATGTTGTGGTGGAATCATCTGTATGGAATCCTCTGCTTAGTCATGCTGCTGAGCTGTCTCCTTCTCTGGCACAGGGTTGTGCAGTCTACTAATGAACTATTTAAAGCTAACACCTAAAAGCAAATAACTAGTAACAGGACTAGGGGGAACGGCTGCAAGTTGTGCCAGGGGAGGTTCAGGTTGGAGATGAGGAGAAATTTCTTCTTGGAAAGGGTGGTCGGGCATTGGAACAGGTTGCCCAGGGAGGGGGTGGAGTCACCATCCCTGCGGGTGTTTAAGGAAAGGTTAGACGTGATACTGAAGGACATGGTTTAGTGGTTAATAGGTGGTGGGGGGACGGTTGGACTGGATGATCCTTGAGGTCTCTTCCAACCTTAATGATTCTATTCTATTCTATTAATAGAATTTTTTAATGAACCTACTCAGACTACTTTTTTCAGTTATCTTGACAGGTGGATTAAACAACTTATGCTATATAATACCATAAAGAAAATGTGCCATAGCATATCTTGCAGGACTAACAATCTCAGTATGATCAACCTTCCCTGAACACACTGCTGTCAAATATATGGTTTTTAGTAAAGCAAAGCTTTCACGTTAAAAAGAAGCATCCAGATTTTCACATTACAGAAGATGATCTGGGAAATTCTATTGCAAGGAGCAAATATTGCTCCCATTGATACAATCAAGTTCCTCTCTGGTGCAATCATGTTATTCCAGTTTTACACCTGTGTAGCCAAAATGAGAATGGGTCTATTTGTCTTCTACAGACTAATATGCATACAAACAGCACTATACCCCTTTCTGAACCTGTGATATTAATACTTTTAGTAAACACTCATTACACTGAATCACACAAATCATTTAGAAAGTACTGTTTTCAACTTAATTTTATAGGTAATTCTTGTGCTGCTGAAGTGCAGGTTTTTCTCTAATCATATCAACTCATCATCATAAAACTGGTGAGCCAATGGAGAACCCATATGGTCAATTGTTTCTGGCATTTCCACACCATGCTTTTCCCACTGTCCATTCAAGATCAAGAATGATATTTTTGCCATGACCCCTGAAGGTTTTCAATCAACTTTAAAATGAGGGTTTAAAAGTGATTTCCCCAAAGCCCTGCACATGCAGTAGAGATATGATGAATACGTTACAAGCAGTTTTTAGTTACATAGTAATGGCAAATATAGGAAAAAACACCCTGAAATGATAATCAGTTATACAATGGGAACATTAATTTGTTTCTCAAATTATCTACGAGTTCTGCCATAAAGAGGCCTAGGAAGGAGCACACGGTCTTGAGAATTTGAGGTTAGATTATGGGAAATATGGAAAGGCCGCGGTACATGTCTTGTATCTGAAATGCATTGGCAACTTCTATACTGTCTTTCTGGTCCTGTAGGTAGTAATTCCTGTTTCACAGGGAAGCTGGTACAGACCTGCATGACTTACTTCCATCATTGCTTTTATTTATGCAGCTAAATCCTGATACTAAAGGAGAAAAATTAAGTCAGCTTTAAGTCAAACAGCTAAACGAGTCTGGATAACAAGCTGTTTTTATTTGTTACTTCTTTCTTTTTATTTCATGCAGCATAGCTGAAAGATCTGTTATCATGACTTGTGAGAAGACAAACATGGTGGAGGACCAGACTGAACTGAAAGAGTGAGACCTCACAGTATCATCCCTACAACCTAGTGGAGTGTCCTGTCAGCGATCAAAGCACTGAACTTATGTCAGGGAGCAGCAAAAGCAGGCAGCTCTGAAAAGGCTCTCACCAGGTACTGACATGGACTTTATCAGCAAGAGGTTAATCTCAGGGGACAGTTGCTTATCAGCATTGGTAGCACCTACTGTTAATGGTCTTACCACCTTATTTTCAATGTTCCAGGTTAGAGCAGGGTAGACTTGGTACACCTGTAGGATAAGCATACCTATTGTGTCTGAATCTTAACATAACACAATTTTAAAGTAAAAACATTTGCACAGCAGGAACTTCAGTTTCTTCAGGTTCTGCAGTTTTCTTGTAATAGGAAAGCTTTTCCCTCTGCAAATGATGAAAAGAGAGGTGGTGGTGGAAAGGTTTGTTTCTGATCACCTCTATCAGCATCTATGTTTGTCTTGTTTTCTTGGCAGAAAGTTAGCAAAGTATTATTTCACAGGTTTCTGAAAAAAGTTTGTATCATACTGAAAGAATTTCTGTGGACTCAAGCATTAGTTCAGAATGAAAAAAACCCACTATGATAAATGTTTCTGCAACAAAGTAATAATGACTTGTGATGTACTGCAGTAACATTTTAGGTGCCTTATCTCTTTGATTCGTCTGAAATCAGTCTCTGAACTAACCACTCCTAATTTATATTGTATCTGTGTGGATGTCATATACAATCTCATGAGACTTCTATTGTAACTCAGCAGTAATTTAACTAATCATTAGAAAGAGTATCTTTGCCTAGTGAAATAATTTCATATTCATCATAATAATACCAATCATAATGGATTCATGTGATAATACTGCCACTGTCATATGCATTGATAAAAAAATTCCATTATAATTTCATTATAATGTAACGTTATAATAAATGATCAGTAGTATGGGGGCGAGATGGCATTGTAAATCTCTAGAGACACTGTATTTTCATACAGTACCTTTATACTCTAAAAAAGCAGTGTAAAAGTGCTTGTTTTCAGAAAGCATTTGCAGAGAAGCAGCTAACAAGCAGCACCTATAGGTAAATTATTAAAAAGGAGATCTATTACACTGAGATTAAATTTGAGAAAGAACAATTTTTGTGTGTGCTTGATTTTTGCTAAAGGAGTGTTTGGAAGAATTATTCAGTGGTTATTCAGGAAAGGGTTGATTCTCATGTCAAAAAATTCAGAATTTTTTAGATCCATAATGCAGCAAGTAACTGTAACCCTGATAGCTGTAGCCCAATGAAGCATCTGACCTTACTGCTCAAAAGGTAAAAAATTATCTCGGCTCTGAGTCCTGAACTGTGGTCCTTAATCAGGTTTAATCAGCCTGTCTATTTTTTATGTTTTCATCATTTGTACAGGTCTCCTTCTCTTTTTGCTCGACACCACAATGACTTTGAACCTTAGTTTTGTACTTACACATATGAAAGTACAGCCTGTTGCCAACTGAGTCTTTCTATTCAGGCCTGGACAGCTGTGGTCTCGTGTGATGACAAGGATTTGAAAACAAAGTCCAATAATTCACAGATAGAGCCCTGGGAAGTGTTACTCACAGGTTAAGGCATGTTCAGTTCTAAGCCAAAAAATTGAAACATTGCTTGCTGATATTTATGAGAAGGCTAACAAATGGGAAATCACAATGAGTAAGTGCAAATAAAGTATGGTAGGAATCTGCCTGACATACAAAGCAGAGTGCCACTATTCACTTCATTTTTAGCATCATGCCTGTTGCAGTCTCATGTCAGGTATCCCTTGATCCTCTGCCGTGGGATATTAGCTTTCTATTCCTCCTTATTGATCTTACTACCCTCTCTCCTCTCTATTTCTTCATACTTAACCATTTCTCCATTTATTCGCCTTCACTTTCTCCTGTTCCCTAGAAGTATTCCATTTCTCTCTTGGTTATTAACTCCTTTTCTTCTCCTCCTCACCTCTAGCTCATTTTTCTTTGTTCATTTATCCCCCTTCATCACTGTCTTGTTGGAAGTAGCTACGCTTTTTCTTATTTTTTAGAATATGCCACCTCAGAAAGCCAGGGAAAGATCAGGGCTGTGATATTTCTCATTTTATTCTTCACTGATCGCAGAGGGGTTGAAGTTTCTGAGAACAGGGATTCCTTTAGCTGGAACTCAGACAGGCAGCTGTCATGACTGCTGGGATCCTGCAGGGAAGGATTTCAGTGATGTAAGTGACAGCTCCAGCTACCATGCCAGAACAAGCGAGTGGAAGTCATATTGGGAGGAAAAAGACAGAATTTTACTCTTGCAGCTGAAACTCATATTAGCCAGCCTGGTTATCAGTGCAGGCAGACACCCGCACGGGTGGTGCTGGAGTTAGACACAGGCAATGGACTTTTAGGGAGAGCTGGCTGCTGCCTTGCTCTACTTCTTTACGTTAGCTATTACGAGCAAGAAAAAATTTGTCGTGAGGCTGTGGTGACGCAGCAGATGTAGAGTAAGGGGGTAAGGGTAGAGGTGGCCAGCTCCCAGCGGCTGGCTGCTGGCCAAGCGCTGCAGGCCTGAACGTTGGGTCGAAGGCTGTGAAGCTGAGTTACGAGACAGACTTGCTGGTACATGAGAGGAGAGACAGCTAGGGATGGCTGTCATGGGCACTGTGATCAGCGGAGGAGCTGCTCAGGTAGGTATGAGGCAACCATTCCATCCAGGAAGAGGGAATTTGAAGCTCTGGAGGTCTCCCAAAGAGTAAGGCTGTGAAGGTGTACTGTTAGAAAAGAGCAGTAAAATCTTGGTGAGATCCCTAGCCGAAAAGTCACAGTTTTTAACGGTCTGGTTTAGGTGGCTCAGAGGGATGTAAGTTCCCAACAAAGGAACGCAACAGTCAAGTCAGAAAAACTATCCACTGTTTGTGTGCTGTGTGTTTGAGTTGTGCTATGATTTGGATTACAATAGCACGCAGAGATTAACAGCCGTAACGGTGGCCCCAATGCACTCAGCGTAGTGTATCCCCGTACCAGCAGGTGCTCCTGGCTCGGAAGGGCTGCCAAGCTGAACTTCAAAGGCAAAGGTGAGCACTGTAAACCTTGCTGCTTTGGAGGTGCTAACTGACCTTTCCAAGGTCACACAGCTCTGACAGAGGAGAGCTAGGGATACCACCCACCCCTTCCAACTCCCCAGTGAGTGTCCTACCTGCTAAACTATATTTCCCAGCAACAGTCACGCTCCTCTAATTACTCTTGTTTCCTTGGAAACCTGCATGACAAAGCAGGCCCAATTACTATTTTGCTGAGACCCTCTAAGGCCAGCTCTGAGAATGACAGCAAATACTCAAGGCCACCACCAGCCCCCCAACTACTGTCTACCTTTTCATTTTTTTTCCTCCCCTCTCCTCCTTTCCTGTTTCTGACCAACGTAACTGGCTCAGGGAACGCAGATTTTTGTTCCTCTGAAAAGTCATGAGAAAAAATATTTGATGCTTTTGCTGTTGTCTTTTCTGGCCAGACGATACAGACACAGTCAATAAGGCATAAGAACCTTTCCATATTATTTGCTTTCTGTGACACTTTACTTGCACCAAATATCCAACATGAATGTGACTTATAAGCTGAAGCTGGATAAAATTTATGGAGAAAGGGCAATTCACATACCTCCCCTTGTCTCAGTCATCCCCCAAATATTAAGCTTGCATTATGCTTCTGTGGATGCTACAGACAAAATATTTGAAGAAAATAGCTGCTGCCTTAAGAATATGGGTTTGATTGGGCTACATTTATTCTGCAAGTCAAACAGCTTACGCAAATCTTGGCAGCATTAAAAACAAGACACTAGCTAAGTCACAAAGCCAGAATGCAAAATTTTAACCCCTTGAAACTCTCAGGGGACTGGACCCAAGCGACCAATTCTTGATCCCGCAGACAGATACAGTTTATTTGAAATATTCTAGTATATATTATTAATATGCACAAAATGTTTGTGTGTTTGAATTTAAGCTTTTTTCCTGTAGTCTGCTGTATGAAAACATTCAATATTAAACCTAGCAGTGTAAAAACAAAATAATTTTCTTCTGTCCCAAACAGATCTTACAGGACTAAATTATTTTGACTTCAAATGCTTACAAACTGTAGGCTCTTCATCCACTGTACAAAGAATTGGACGCTAACATGCACATAGCAGTCACAAGTTGCGTTTGCTTATGATGCCAAAGTCCAGATGTTTCCACTGGAATTTTGTAGAAGATAAGAAGCTATGATGGGAAAAAAAATGTTACTCTTTCTTTTAGTTTTCTTGCTTTTCTCCTACTGCTTTTCAATAGGAATTGGGGCACTGTGTTACTTAACTGATTCTGACATGTTGTAGATAGCATAATCTTGCAAATTCTGCTTGTATTCCAGGCAAATTTTACTTTTTACAGAAGGAAGTAAAATATACTATCTGGGAAGTAAGTATTTCAGATTATTTTCAAGAAAACTGCATTCTCATGTTCATGGCCCATGCCCTCAGATAAGTTATGTGAAGCAGAAAGCAGAGGCAGAGTAGAATGAACAAACTATACTGAATTGATAGTGCTGCTACTAAGGGATGAAGGTTTGGAACAAACTTCCCAGCATAGTTTCTGTACATACATATAACCTGTAACACTAGAAGTAGCAGTAGCATCCCTGCTGCTGTTGAATAAACAGAAGGGTTTGGTGGGTTTGGGGATTTGGGGGGGGTTTTTTGGTTGTTTTTTTCATGTTTTATTTTGTGTGTGGGGTTTTTTGTGGTTTTTTTTTGTTGTTGTTTTATTCTTGTGGGGTTTTTTTGTGGGTTTTGTGGTTTTTTTTTTATAAGGTATTTCACAGATTAGATAAGAAAAGCAAGTCCCTTTCAGGGAGGGCCATCTTTCATTTTGATATTCCTTCAAACACTACATCAGAGAATCTCTGCAATTATTTTATCATTGAGCAATAATAGTCATCTAAGTAGTCCTGTCTGTTCCATTTGTAGGTCACTAATTACGAAATAATTATTTTCCTTTTTCTATACAAGATATCACTAGGCAAGGGAACACACCAGCTACCTACTTCCTTATCTTTCTCCTGTTTTCCCTTTCACTCTCCACTTTGCAGACACACTATCATCCCTGCACAGCACTGCATACTCAGCAGTGGCTTTAAACAACCAGTCAAGCATTGAGAAGGTGGAATTCCATCTGGGCAGGTTGTTTCACATTTGCACCTCCTAAAAAATGCAATAACCAAGAAAAGAACAGCTGAAGTAGCTAAAGACATGTTTTATTTTCACTTAAGAAAACACAGACATTAAAAATGAAGTAATTTATCCTCTCTGCCCTCTTATACCCCACATGACATGGAGGTAAAATCCCCTTCCTCGATAGAACACCTCATGCGTAAGGTATTGATGAAGATGCACGCAGAAAGGGGAAGACTGCCCTCTGGTATTACTGCTAGGCTTTGCCAACACATTCATTTCAGCTGGAAAATTCTTAGCATAAATACATATTCTCTCTCATATAGCTCAGTCTCTTAACAATGGAATTGACCACAATGTCACAATGCACACAATAGCTCTGAATGGTATCACTACAGTGTTACCAAGACAAATAGACTATTACTGTGCAAGCGTTCAGGTAACAGCTCCCTGCAACACGGCAAAACTGGTATTAAACTAATTGTTATAATGTGAGTGTGCATTAAACAGAAGATTGGAAAAGTACTTCAACATGTATTTCTATTTATTCTGCAGGCAGACAAGAGAGCCCAAGGGATGAGCAAAACTCCTTATTTCCTAGTCCAATGCACATTTGCATTAGGCAAAAAGGAAGATGGGAAGGGAATAAATGGCAGAAGGATAAAATGGGAGGGTAATGAAAACTAATGCCTGAAGTAGACAGATAAGTAAAGAAACAGAGGAATGACAAGGCACAGAAACGAAGAATCGAGGAGGATGAGGGAAGAAAGGTGAGCAAAGTGGAGAAGCTGTCTCATGACAGCCTTGCTCTCATGGCATCACCTGGCTTAATTTCCTCTTAGGAAGGCAGACCTGAAAGAACAATCAAAACCTCCCATGGATTCACACCATGAGAAATGAGATGAAACAGAGATGTTCTATCTAATGACTTTCATCCCCTCTCCCAGTCTCCATTAACAACTTGACACAAGATTGATTAATGTGTATTGACAAATGTCCCAGTGGGATAGGGAAACATCACCCTCCAGTCTCCAAAGTAACACACAATGAGAATAAACAGCTTGTTATAGGTCATATGGGACATCTGTGACAAAGCTGGAAATTGGCCCAGTATCCTGAGTTTCACTCTAATGCTCTTAACACAAAGATCAGTCGTGAGGGAAAGATATCAGCTTAGGGACATTGACCACGACTGTTGTAACAACCATAACATTACCTAGTCCAGTGCACTGGAAAGACTGACATTCCTAGAAGGTTGCTTTGGTAATATGTGCACGTTCCTAATTCAAACAACCTTTTTTTCTGAAAAACTGTAACATCTGGAGTTAATATTTTCCAAGCTTACCATGCTCCTTCACAGGTGGTACGGTCAACGGGGGAGATACGGATTTGGCAAATGGTGTAACAACCTTGTCCAACATGAAACATTGGCCAGGAGCAGTGAGATTCTGGCTAAGCTCCTGCAGTGTGAGAGGGACAGCAATCAGTACCTGTCATAGGCTGTGTCCAGGGCTAAGTCTGGCTTCTGGTAACAGACTCAAAATTGCCCTTCCAGTAGACTTCCCTTATTCTTATGCATGCATTTATTTAGCTTAATAGATTTGTGAAAATGGGCCAATATCCTAGATTCTGAGCTCTTCCTCTCTCTTGTAAGGCTGAATCAAAGCAATTGCTGATAGCGTGGTCTCTCTGGGACCCTCTGCAGGGTCTGGATCAAATCAAACATCAAACATTTGGAAAACCACTACTTTTCCAAATTCTACAAAGCTAGAGCTTTCCTCCCCTCCTGATGCCATCATCAAGCTGTCTTTTATTCCTCCCAGATGATCTCTCCTTATCAAACAGCAATACCCCCTCCTCTGTTGGGTTGTCCTCTTGGGGAAAACCTAGGCAGATTCTTGCTTTTTTGTGCAACGAGGTTTCATCCATAGGCAGGCCTGTAAGCACTGGATGTCTTACTGGTCCCTTCACATGACAGCCTCTATAGCTGGTCCCACTACTGTACACTCTGCTTAGCCACTTTCTGGGGCTACTCTGCTCCCCAGCAGGCTGTGTGAAGTGTCAGACCTTCAGGGGGACTGACATTGAAATAGATGTCTTTGGAGATTCTGACATTTTCTCTGCACTTGGTATACACTTACTACGAATGAGTTGGTTCATGTCATTCTGAATGAGCTGCCTTGAATAAAAGACAGTTTAATAAAAAGTAGTTTTTGAGCGTATTTCTCTGAACTACCTTTTCCCTCAGAATGACACCATAACTAAGAGCTGTTCGAATTGTTTGCCAGAGGTGGATAACAAAAGAAGGAAAGAACCATGACACTGCTGCATTTAGATTAAGGAAGTGATACATATAATGAGATATGTTGTAGTGAGGGTGGACGTCATTACTAGAATGTAGAAGACAAGTCATCTGAATGTAGGCATTTCAACACCTGTTTCTGGAAAGGGGATATAACTGCCTCGTTTTTAATGTAATATGCATCCGAAATTTTGATTAATGCCTACTGTTCATGTGAGCAAATATTAATCCTCAATCTTATCACAAACTATCCTAATGCTTTTGGGTTTAAAACTACCTGATGGCAGAGCTCATACAGGCACAGCAATTATGCAGCGGTAACTTACGGGAGCAACTTTCAGAGTTCACAATGGGCAAACTGATGTTGTTTTCTTTTTAGAAAGCAGTGTCTCAGGGAGGAAAGCCTCAGGCCAAGAAAAGGTTGCAGAGAAACTAAATCTGCACTTCTCACTGGCACTCTTAGGCCTATATGAACCTCTCACTCTAATTCACAGCAAAATTTGATGACATGGGTTTAAAGACAAGCCAGTATTACAACCAGCCAACAGTTTGTTAGCAGACCTGTGCCTCTATGCTAAAAATGTCCAGCTATGACTTATCTCATTTGGGAGTAATATGATCTGTTATTTTAGTCTGCATTTAAGAACAACAGCAACTAAAGAAATAGAAAGTAGTCAAGAAAACAGATTTATACGGAGATCACTGTAGCAACAAGAGCATATTTCCAAATACCCACAGCCAAATAGCAGTTGGTACTTCAGGAGATAGGATTTTGTCCCAGTGAATGCTGGCATTATGTCAAACCACAGAACAGTGCTGCAGTAGATGGGGAAAAAATACCTCTCCCAGAGAACAGTAACCTTGCTTCATTCTGCATTTATGAATTCCTGCTCTTTGCCAAGTGGGAGGAACTCTTACCACCCTAAAAACTCTTGTCACCTTAAAACCTAGCTATGGCTTTACATAAATTCTTGGCTTTCTTTGTTTCTCTCCATCAAACATAAAAGAAAAATCAAGTGCTTTAAACCAGACCAGATTGGTTTTATTTTTTTAACCTAACATTAGTCAAAATAAATATCCCTCAGGAAATAGTTTTGGCATGTAACTGAACAGCTTAGCTATTTTTTTTCCTCCTAATATGGATGTAATTATAGACAATACAGTATGTTCTTACTGCAATCATTGTGATAGAAGAACTGCATTTGCACAGTAAGCTGCACGGAAGCAGATTTTCCTTTGTATCGCAGCTGCAGTGGGTGTCTTCTTGCTTAAAATGAATGACCGTTCAAATAACTTCCAATACCGGCTTTTGACCCAGAAGCATTTAAAAAAGTGACAGCAACTAAAAATTCTAGCTGCTGGTATGTGAAAACTCTGAGAACAGAAAAAAAAAATAAAAAAAAGAAAGAAAAATAATTTTTGTGGTCCCTTCTCCCCTCCCCCAGCTACCAAATACTTTAATTGTGGATGTGTGCTCATGGAGCTGTGCAGTTACAGAAAATAACATAGACCGAGCATACATTAATCACCCCTCCATCCAAGATGGAGTTAGACTGATGGAAAGCTTTGGCTTTTTCCTGTTTCTGCCTTCTCTCTTTTTAATACTTGTTAGAATATGGGGCTTAAAATAGTTTTATTACATGGTTTTATTACATGAGTGATCTGTTCTCCATGGATCTGGGTATGCTTCCTCTGCTGTGTGATGTGTTCACCGTGTGAAGGAAGCCCCTTGAGTTTCCAGTCATATACATGCTAGCTGAAAGCATAAGGAAGCTGCACGCACACATATAGAACTTTGGCTAGAACCTTTTTAGCTCTGAATACAGTCCCTTAATGAATTTTACTTTTTCAATGTATAACATTTCAAGTTATCATTTCAGTAGGAGAATTCAGCACAAGACCCTTGGAAACCTGTTTGAGGAAGTGTTTTGGACTCAATTCTTGTTGGATGAATGAAATCTGTGCTAAACTACCTTGTTATGCACGTGGTTATACTACCTGTGCCAAGCAAGATCCCTGGTTGATAGGCCCATCATGGCAGATGAGAAGTTGAGCTTGGAAGAGCTGCATGATTCTCTATGCTATTGGCAATCCGGCAAGGGAGCCAGCCCCAGTGGGAGATGAACGGTGTGTGATGGTATCTAACAGCTCACACTCTCATGGCTGGAACTTAATCACAAGCAGTGAATGACCAGATGGTCAAATCCAGAGTATTTTAAACTGGGCTCATAAAAAGTTTTTGTTTGATTCCCAATGTTTTGGCGACTTGTCAGATGACAAGGCTTAGTAGGAATGAGATCGGACCAGCTGTGGCTGCATTATGTCATGATTTGGCAATGGGACGCAGCTGGCTAATAATGAACCATGAAAACAGCTGGACTTTTTTCATCTTCTCTGTGGTTTGATTCCACTTTTCACTTGATCTGAGCCCAGTGGTCAGTGGACTCCTACTGGAGATGTCTTCACCAGCAGGAATGAAGGAATCTCAAGACAGAAGCACAAGCCTTCACCTCAGCTGTGTCACTGGATATGACAGACTACTTTCTTGTGATAAGCACACTTGTATAGAAGTCCTCGCTTCCAAACCTGGTGGCAGTTCCTTTACTATAATTGCAAGTGGGCACAGAAAACAAAGTTTTCTCCCCTTTTTTCCAATTCTGCCTTCACAGAAGGAAAGGACTACACAACACAGGGGGTTGTCATGTCCAAGGCCTTGATCTTTTGGGCACACTTATTACTCCCCTCCAGAAACTAATGCAGTATCATTTTGAAAGTAGTTTTATTGCCCTCCCAGCTCTAACAGGCTGGTTTGAGACTAATCTACTGAGTGAAAAATCTTTCATCAGTCTTATTTATATACAACATATGCAAAAAGAAAGGTTTGTTCTATTTTTCCCTGTTCACCTAAGCTTGTTCAGTCTGCAGTTTCAGAAATTCTTAGTTTTCATTAGATGTAGTGATGATAGCTTGAGGCTCCTGTTTTAGACTGCTGAGCACTATGTGGACCTTTAAGAAAAGGACAAGCCCTACCCTGCATTCCAAGACAGGAGTCGGTAAATCACCCCCACCGGTGAAAGCGGCCAGGGCTGTTAGGGCTGTGGGCCACTGACCAGGCCCTGGCCTCAGGTTCAACTGACTGAACTAATGCAAGAAACAGCTGCCTATGATGTGAGAAATTGCTGGATGTGACAGATAACAATGGCAAAGGCTGACAGGTGTTACCAATAGCCCTGTGAGGAATGGCTGGGTTTTACAGGTGGTTCAGGAGGAGTGATGTGAGACATGGCCAGACCTCCCTGAGAGCGAGTTTTGGGACCTTGGGCAAGACCAACAGTGCCTTGGTAACCACATCAGCGTCAAGATATAAAGTTGACATCACCTGTGTCAGAAATAACAGTTGGGGTAAGTACGCAGGAAAACTGAAACCAATAGTAAAAAAAATAATTAGCTAGGAGTGGATTGCTTATCTGGAATAGAATTGGGGAGGAGAAAGAGAGGGGCAAGAACAGTGAAAGAAAGTGTCAAGAAATGGAAAACTGATAACAAGACATTTGGAAGGTGTCACTGGGACAGCCCAATGGTACCTGTCAGGCAACCCTGCACTTCACTGCAAGGGCAACAGGACAACAAACCCATTCTGACCCCACCACTGGCGTCAAGCCTGTTTCCATGACCTATGGGACTGCGGGAGGTAGTAGGTCCCTTCCCTTGCTGGAAAAGGAACAGGTAGAATGGGTGGCTTGAACAAAAAAATATCACTGAATTCATCGCCATTTCAGGCCTGAGAGCATCATAACAACAGCCTCAAGGGGATAAGGCAAAAGTGAGGTGACTCTTGTACTCAAGACAGGCAGTCTGCCTGGAGATGCTGGCTTCAGTCCCTTCAGGAAATGGGAGCTGAACACAGTGGGTAAGTGTGAGAACTGAGGGCTAAACTGCTGGGTCATCAAATGAGAGAGTGGCATCATCATAACCTCACCCATCTTACATTAGAGAGCAAGGGCTGTGATGGCACTTTCTGCAGGCCAGAACTTGTTGGAGTCTTTCAGGCAAGCTCTGAGAATGAAACCTGAATTTATAGAATCATAGAATCCCTAAGGTTGGAAAGGACCTCCGAGATCATCAAGTCCGACTGTCAACCTAACACCACCGTGCCTACTAGATCATGTCCTGGAGTGNCCTCAGCCTCCTCTTCTCCAGACTAAACAAGCCCAGTTCCCTCAGCCGCTCCTTATAAGGTTTGTTTTCCAGTCCCTTTGCCAGTTTTGTTGCCCTTCTCTGGACATGCTCCAGCAGCTCAATGCCCTTCTTGTATTGAGGGGCCCAAAACTGGACACTCAGCCTCACCACGGCCGAGTACAGGGGGACAATCACTTCCCTACTCCTGCTGGCCACACCATTCCTGATGCAGGCCAGGATGCCTTTGGCTTTCTTGGCCACCTGGGCACACTGCTGGCTCATGTTCAGCCGGCTGTCAACCAGTACCCCCAGGTCCTTCTCTGCCAGGTAGCTTTCCAGCCACTCTGCCCCAAGTCGGTAGCACTGCCCGGGGTTGTCGCGACCAAAGTGCAGGACCTGGCACTTGGCCTTGTTAAACCTCATACAGTTGGCCTCGGCCCATCGATCCAACCTGTCCAGATCTCTCTGCAGAGCCATCCTACCCTCGAGCAGACTGACACTGCCACTCAGTTTGGTGTCATCTGCAGACTTACTGAAGGTGCACTCTATCCCCTCATCCAGGTCGTCGATGAAGATGTTGAACAGCGCTGGCCCCAAGACCGAGCCCTGGGGAACACCGCTAGTGACTGGCCGCCAACTAGATTTAACACCGTTCACCACAACTCTCTGGGCACGTCCTTCCAACCAGTTTTCTATCCAGCAAAAAGTGTACTGGTCCAAGCCACGAGCTGCCAGCTTCTCTAGGAGAATGCTGTGTGAAACATTGCCAAAGGCTTTGCTAAGGTCCGGGTGGATGGCATCCACAGCCTCCCCCTCATCGATTAGGCAGTTCCCTCTAGGATTTTATGATTTTTCTGATTCCATCTGGACTAAGAGTGAGTGTACACAGCACTGTAGTTTGGATCAGGACCACACCTTTGAATTGAATCTCCAAATTGTCTCTACTTGCTGAGCTTTAGTTCACCTCGTGGAAAGGCCTCAGGGAAACACAAAGTGGATTCTCTTCAGTTAACAACAAACTGGAAGAAATTAATTGAAGGGGAGCTGGGAAGGTTTCACGGGGTTTTTTTACTGGCATTTAAACTCCGTTGTCCAAAAGTGCCATCTAAGCTACACAAGCCTTTTCAGGTCCCGTTTTGACTTTTAGGTAAGCTTGCTAACTGTGTAAGGGATGCTCATCTTCTAAGGTAGTGAATTCCTCTGTGCACCTCCTCCTTTCTTTCTCATCCCACTGCAATGGTTCAAAGAGCAATGGTACCTGTGCAGTTTCAAGGTACTTGAGATAATAACACTCAAAAGATTTTAGAGCACACTTGCAAGGAGATTACAGAGAATATAGGAGAGCATAAATGTAAAGCAGCAGAATTCTTCTATTTTCTTATAAAATAAATTGATTTTATGAATAAACGTAAAAACTGAGGTTTGTAGAATAGCAGTCCACTAAAAATTTTATATATTATCACTGAGGGCAGAATTTCTTACAGTTTTGTCATATCATTTTCTCCGTCTTTATCGCAAAATATAAATACATGAGCATTCCTAATGGAAAACTTTCTCAAACATGATGTCAGGGGAATCTTTCTTCAGAAACATGCTGCAATTCTGCAGTGTCTGTTACACTAAAAATGTGAACAGAGACAACCTGTTAGTTTTATTTTTCTTCAGCTTCTATTTCAGACCTCACAGAGTAAACACAACTCTCTGTTCGGTAGATCTGGCTTTGTCTGAGCCCCTTGTTGAAACAAATGTGCAATAATGTATTTTACTTTATTTTACTTTATTTTACTTTATTTTATTTAGTTTTCTATCCATTTCCCTGGGTTAGATTGAGCCTCCCTGGATGAAATTAGAGTTTTTGCTGGGAAACGAGGCTGTGGCGAGTTCCTCACACACAATTGCAGAAAGATATAAGCTTTCTCTGCCCATCCTTTGAGATGAACAGGAATTGTATGGGGTAGAACAGCATGAAGTTCAGGTTAGTATAAATCCTGTCACCATCAAGGCTTCAAGCAAGGTGCTTTGTAGCTAAATGGCCACTGTTCAGAACAAGGGAAAGAACAGGGTGTGATATATCAGCCTGCAAAAGCTCATGTGAACATACCCTACATACAATCAGGTGTGCTTTGACATCAGTCACGACTGTGAAGTTGCTTCCAAAAAGAGGAGAAAAATACAGATTACTTAAAGCAACAATGATTTTGAAAACGTAGGAAGTGTCAAAAATGAAGTGGATTTTTTGCCTTTTGCCTGAAGGTGATCTTGAAATGCCACACAACCTACTTTGCATAAAAGCAAGACATGGTTATTTCATTAAAAAAGCTGAAAAATGCCATTGGTACTCACATCACTTAGTATTTTCACTTCCAAGGCTCTGAGGCTGGCACCTAGCCAGGTAAGATACAGCTCCATTGCATACAAGGGCAGAACAGGTAAGCTGCTGCCTTTGCAAGCTCACAATTTTAGTTCCTAATTTTCTTAGTGTTTGCCACAGGCCTGACACTGGGCTCTTCACTGGAGGTGCTGTACATTACAGCACAAGGAAAATAGGTTTTCACACATCTGAGTCTTCCCGAAAAGCCTTCTTTTTCCAACACTGAGTGCTGCAAGAGAGTATTAGTCACTCTCTGGATTCTCAGATACGGGAATTCCCAGACATGTAACCACTGAACTCACAGAGATAAACCCCAAAACATACACACAGTGAGATCATAAATTTGATTTTTACCATGGTCAGTAAGTCCAGCATGCTGCCTGATATTGGGCTTACTGCTTGTGCACAGATTAACTCTGCAGCACTGACTCAAGGGATCTTGAGTGCCAGACTCATTTTAGATGCACTGCAGCGTGCTGGATCATAACTTTCTCAGCCAGAAATGTAAAGCAGAAATACGGGACCCCTGCAAAAAGCTTGCAAACTATGCATAAGACAAGCTATAGCAGATGGAGATGGACATACGGAGGACTACAAGATTGGTAGATTGTCTTGGCACACCAACAGTTCTTACCGAGTGGGCCCTTATAAACTGATTGAGAAATGGTGCTGATGAAATGAAGCCTTTTCCTAAAACATCATCAATTAGAGTGTAATCCAGTGTGGAAAGCCAGAGATCCACTGAAGAATACATTTATCATGTAGACAAAGAAGACGAGCAGAGTAGTTGGAGGAGCCTAAATATGAAAGGAAACCTTTCACTGAACTTTTTAAACAAAAGAATTTACAGAGAAACAAATCATGACTAACTGGGAAGCCTGAACTATGTACTGTGAGCAAATCAAAAGCAGATAAATATTTTTACAGTGAAAACTATTTAGTAGGTACCTTGCCCTTTACTGACTAGTACTGATTGCTGTGCACAGGAAACATGTAATTAGCTGGATCAACTCTTGATTCCCATGACTGGAATGAAGGTATCAAGAATGTTTCCTCTTGACCATGTCCAGCAGCTGAAAGCTATCAGAATGTTTAGAAACAGGAATTTTTTCTCATGAACATATAGAGAACGTCACAGAAAATGGACTGAGAGGCCAATCTTTTTATTTGTATTGCATGTTTCTTAAACCACAGAGCAGCAGCTTTGTTGTTACTGTTGTTGTTGGGTTGTTTTAGGTTGTTTTGCTAGAGTGGAAATAGTGCTTTCAGTAGAACATTTTGACTTGCAGTGGCAAAATATTTACTAATCCTTTGTGTTAGAAACAGAAAAAGGTGAAGCAAACTTACCACAAAACTGGTAAATGGGAAAAAACCTCTCATGTAACTATAGTCACTGCTGTTTGAGACATAAGTGATTCCTTAGGTCTGTTCTTGCAGCCTTAGACTCTTTAAAAAAGCATCTGATTGACCATATTGGCACATTTTAAATCTATATCTCCGCAGCAGAGATTGGCAAGAGGAGAGTGATTTGTAATCTAACACATGATCTCACATTCCCCAGGCACATCCCACAGTGCAGCCAGTTGTTGGTCCCTACAGTGTAAGGGGGGAGAGCTCAGCATTCCACCAGGTGGGGGGTCTCCTCCTCCTAGTGGTTCCTGATCCTCCCAACCACCACAGCACACACAGAAATAATAATAAGTGAACTCTGATATCCCAGACCAGCTCTATACACTCTGCAAATGCAAGATAGGGATGGAAAAGCTGCCAGCCCTCTGTAGTATCTAGCAAAATGATTCTGCTTTGGACACTGTGATTATAAAAACTTTTAGGAAAGGCCAGACTCTCAGCTGAAGTAATTCAGCACGGTTGTTCAGCATGGTTGTTCTGTAATTACACAACTTTTTATAAAAAATGCTTATTAAGATTCATTCTTTCAGCCCTTCCTGGCAAAAGGCTAAAAATGAGCCAAGTTGGAGGGGATGTGGGTGTGAGGAACTCATGTGTTGGGAATTGCTGCTGTAGCTTCAGTGGGCCTGCAAAGCTGCAGGACCCAGGGAGTGCTTTCGCTGAGCCAGAGATGACAGAAAATCATCTAGATGTACTATGGCCTTGTCAAGGTTTTTAACAATTAAGTTTCTTCAAATAATTTTTCTGCCTGGAGTACCTGCCCCTGTTTTGGCCTGATTCACAACCCCATTACTGTAGTTTTATGCTGATATAACCCTTCTGAAAATCAATCAGCTAGGCTGGTGCTGGTATAAAACTGGAGTGATGCAGTGGTGAATCAGACCCGTGGTTATAAAAGAGCGTCTGTAAGAAATTACATAACTGGATCAGGAATATTTTGAAGGAATTAATCACTAAAAAAATAGTGATGTGATTATGTTCAAAGTTTCCTGCCAACAATACCAGATATGCACTGCCAATTACCTAATCACACATCAACCTGTCTTGAAAAAGAACTAATTTAGTTCTAAAATCGAACAAAACTAAAAGATATGAAGAAGTACTACTTTGCACGGTTTATATTGACGAAACTTCTGGTATCCTCTCACACTGAAAAACAATGCTCTGCCTTTGCAGCAAATTTAACGGGGGAGATCAACGTTTTCCTTAGTAATTTAGGACACAAAATGCATCAGGAGGTGGCCCCATGGTGAGACGAGCCAGTTATAATGAAATAAACACCCATTTTGTGTCTCTGGGCTGGGACCTACTTTGCATGACTGAACTGAAAGCCCATGTCCTGCTTTATCTCACCTACTCCATCATTCCGTCTCTCCCTCAGCAATGGGCACTGATCACCAGCAGAATTTAATCTGCACTGCTCTCAGCTCTCACAAGTAGAAACTGGGGTAGGATTTAGTTAAAATCCCACCATACAACAGAGTGTTGGCTGTCTCATCTACACACATGGGAGGACGTTCATCACATCAGCTGGTATTGCTGAGTAGGAGTCCCATCTAATACAGCGTGATAAAAGTGCTGGGGATAAGCTCAAAAGTGTTGTAATATATTCAAAATGGGATTAAAGAGAGAGTAAAATATGTTCTTGGATTAAGCTAACACAACTTCAGTGACTACACCATAGATAATTTGGCACAGCATGTATCAAAATGCCTGACTTTGTTCCTCAGAGTGGCAGCCTGCCCTCCCACACGTGCTTGTCTCAGGACACTGCAACATTCAGATGTAAGAACGGTGGTTATTTGTGCTCTGTATGGCCACAGTGTCTTCACATATTACAATCTAATTTTTGCATGGCAGTATTGAAAGATCTTGGATGTCTGTGTGGTTTCACCCTTGGCTGGTTTTTCAGTCTGAAAGCCGAAGTCTGATTCTCAGCACACCACTTTCTGTTCTTTACCTAAGGCTCATGGTCCATGCTCAGCCTAGCTTGCTTCCCAAACTGTCAGGAAGTGACAAGTTTTACTTTTGTATTATCTTGACAATCGCTTTTCAGCTGCATTAGGTGCCTCTTAGTTATAAATTCTGGAGGACCCTGAAAGTGTTTCTCCTATTAACTCCTTGTGAGTGTCCACAGTTATTTTCTCAGCTGTCCATCTTAACCAAAGTGGTGAAGTGGAAGAGGGTTTTTTTTTCTTTTTGCCATAAAGAATGAGTTTTCAACTTCAGGTTTGCACGTGAACACGGGACTCTTGCTCACTGAACCGTGCAATATCAGAACAAAGGGCACACTTGATGAAAGTAGTAAAAGGTTGGTTTAAACTGCCAAATTAAGTACTTTCTTTTTGCAGGGAAAAGAGGGATTTCCTGGAACATACTGCCACAGGGGGTTGCAGAGGTAGATATTTTTATCAGTAGGTTCAGAACAGGACTAGATAAATTCATGGACAGCGGGTCTATAAGAAGACATGAAAAGGATTAGACAGGACTGTGTTTTCACATCCTTGATATAACAGTTATGGATGCTAGAAAAGAATGACAGGGAAAAAAACAAAACAATCCTTTTCTTGCTGTTTGTTGGAGTCAGACTCCTGGGTTCAGAGGACTGTTGGTCTGACTTGGCAGCACATCTTGTATGTTTTCACAGTCCAACAGTACTTTCACCAGTCTCATTCCCAATATGAACACTCATATCATGAGTTTTTGACTTATGCCTGTTCCCACTAAGAGATTTCAGAACAAAAGTGTGTATTAGCTTTGAGTACAGAGGGTCTTATCTTTGTCTCATGTCCTCATTTTGTTAAACTTCAGCCCAAGCATTTCGCTATGAGCTAGATACTTTGCTTTTTATTCGATGTATATGATACCCAGGCTAATGTTCATGGCTAAAAGCTAGCGTGTTTCCCATCCATTTGATCTTTATATGGTGTGTTCTGTTCTCATCTGTAGTCAGTCTTTAAAAGATTTCTTTGTCCAGCATATTTTTTTTTAAATTTCATAGTTTGTCATGCCTGATATTCATTCCACTCAAGTGCGCTGATATACTTAGAGAGTACTTTAGAAATCAATATATAATGGTAATTGCAGAAACTGGCTAAGTTGTTTGTGAAACACTGTCTGGGACCAGACATGAAAAGACAGGGTTTTTGTCAACCATATTCTCTTATTATTGATTGCCCTGAGATCAAAGCAAGTGTGCTCTAAGACGTACTAAGGTACAAAATTACTTCCAACTGCTGGGAAAGGGAGAGTCCCTAAACACTTCACAGGGAAATTCTGGCCAGGAGTTGAAGATTGGTTTGGTGGGTGGCATACAAGCACACAGAAGCCAGTCTTTCAATTAAAAAATCTGACTTTTCACTAGTTTTAAAACTGGCTTGACGTGCTAAGAAATAGTTGCTTACTTGGAATGCTTGCCTTTCACTCTTGAAGGCCCTAATGATTTTAGTTTATTCCCTATTTTGCCCTTTTCTTCCTCTGCTTTGAATAGACATGGGAGGAGTTCCTGCATATTAATCTTGTTAAGTGTGCTGGAGCTGATGGTCTAAAATCTAAACTGCTTGATTTAGCTGCCAGAGGTAAGTTTCCTCTTTATTTAACCTCTCTCTAGAGACTGATGAACTGCTCTGAAAACACAACAAGGTCATACCTTTGCATAACAGTGAAAGTAAATTAAATGTGACCTTTTACAGATCTAGTTCATGACTTTTTGCAATTCCTAAATCCCAGGGTAAAGTCAGATGATTTCCCCGAGAAGCATACTTTGGGGGTTTGATTTGTTCGGGGTTTTTTTGATTCAGTGAGTTGCTTTTATTATCTAAGTCATTCAATCTTTCTTCAGTGGTACATATGTTGCAAATACTATGCCACTTACTGGCTGTGGTTGCCAACCCAGGGTAACAGGCTGCAGCTGGTTTTAGCAACTTAAAACTAAAATCCTCAGTATGTTAAATCACCAACTCTTTTTATGAGAAAACGCTCCAAAAACCATAATCGACACTTACTCAGTTTTACAACTAATAATTCAGTATTCACATACATGGGCAATCCATATCAACATCACCGTATTTCAGGCCTGACTTAAAGTAAAAGGACAAGTGTCAGTTATGTGATGAATTCTAGGGCAACTAGTACTTAAGAATAATTTATCCCATGGTGATGGATTACAGATGAGTTCAGAAATTTGCCACGATGTCCTAGCTGAAACAACAAAGAACTTTTTGCACCTCTTACCTGCCTAAAGGGGGGGGGGACATTTCTTAAAAACCAAATAAGACTTTACTTTGCAGCGGGATCCTGCTTAATTTGCTCTCTGCATGATCATTTTGTGTTCACTTAGTTTTATTGTTTGCATTGTATAAGGGTACTGAAACATCTCTGGTTGTAGGAGTAGGGGACATAATTAAAAATTCGCTTTCATATATATGTATACAGTTATACTGGATTTGCATGACAAGGTTTTGTTAGTGGGGGGGCTACAAGGGTGGCTTCTGCAAGAAGCAACTGGAAGCTTCCCCTGTGTCTGACAGAGCCAATGCCAGCCAGCTCCAAGATGGACCCACCCTTGGCCACGCCCAAGCCCACCAGCAACAGTGGCAGAGTTAAGAAGGAAAAAAACCCCAACATAATGAGAACTTTTGAAGCCAGAGAGAGTAGTGAGAAGATGTGAGAAACTCTTCAGACACCAAGGTCAGTGAAGAAGGAGGGGGAGAAGATGCTCCAGGCACTGGAGCAGAGATTCCCCTGCGGCCTGTGGTGAAAACCATGGTGAGGCAGGCTGTCCCCCTGCAGCCTATGGAAGGATGATGGGGAGCAGACATTCCACCTGCAGCCTGTTGAGGACCCCATGCCAGAGCAGGCAGAGACACCTGAAGGAGGCTGCGACCCTGTGGAACCCATGCTGGAGCAAGCTTCTGACAGGACCTGTGGACCCATGGAGAGAGGACCCCATGCCAGAGCAAGTTTGCTGGCAGGACTTGTGACCCTGTGGGGGACTCACACTGGAGCAGTCTGCTCCTGATGGCCTGCACCCTGTAGAAGGGACCCACTCCGGAGCATTTGGCAGCCTGTGGGAAGGACTCATGTTGGAGAAGTTGGTGGAGGACTGTCCAACAGGACCCCACACTGAAACAGGGGCAGAGTGTGAGGAGTCCTCCCCCTGAGGAGGAAGAGGCAGCAGAGACACCATGTGATGAACTGACCCCAACCCCCACGCCCTGTCCCCCTGTGCCCCTGTGGGCGGAGGAGGTAGAGAAACTGTGAGTGAAATTAAGCTCAGGAAGAAGGGAGAGATAAGGGGAGGTGCTTTAAGATTTGGTTTTATTTCTCATTGATCTACTCTGGTTTGCTTCGTAATAAATAAGATTAATTTTTTCTCTAAGTTTAATCTGTTTTGCCTGTGATGGTAATTGGTGAACAATCCCTCCCTGTCCTTATCTCGACCCACGAGCTTTTCGTTATACTTTTTCTCCTCTCTCTAGTTGAGGAGGGCGAGTGATAGAGCAGCATTTGGTGGGCACCTGGATTCCAGCCACAGTCAACCCACCACATTTTTATACTTATTTATATGAGAATTTGACTGCAAAATCACAATGTTGACAGGAAAATTTTAGGCATAGGTGTAGCGTTGGAAGCCACTATATGGGGATAACCATGTAACTCCTACTACTATTAGAAGTAGGTTGAGAGATAGAAATGACGCTTGAACTTTCTGTTTTGCTCCAAATGTTAATAATACGAATAATAGAAGACAATTTGTCCTGCTATTTATTTGCCCTTTTAATTATTACATTGTGATACTTTGTACAAAAGCATTCTTCAGAATCTAAATTTCCTGTAGATAACTGAGAGTCATTTTCTTGTAATACATCCCATTGTGAACTATATTCCTTAGTTCAACTAGGAAAAAGTTGTTCTGTAAGTGGGAATTTTTATCTATTATAAGAGTTCTACAAGCAGGCTAGTTTATATATGTAGTGATATAACCAGCCCACCCTTTCCTGTTGCTGTCAGTATGCTCTCTCCTTGGGTTGCAGGCAAAAGGGGCAGATGAGTCCTTACTCTGCTGGCAGCTAATAGGCACAGCCATTATGCAGCTCTCTCGGATCGTTAATAGGGAATATTATCCGAAATTGACCTTGTTTAGACATCAAGTGCCTTTGGCCTCACTTCAAGACACTTAACATGAACAATTATCTTATAATATGTGCTTTTAAAAGACTAGATTCCTTAAGCAGTATCTCACTCAAGCAGCTCTAATGTGAGCCAGCATTTTCTTTTCAAAAGGTTTTATGCAGTATAACTTCATGTAATGTAGATCATATTTGTCAGATTGATGAGAATTTAGGCTCAGGAATTTAGACCCACCGGTGCACTGTAATCTACTATGGAAAGAATCACTTGATGTTTCTGTTTCACATTATTGCCCAAATTTCTTAGCTTTTTGGAAGATGTGATGTGCTGAAGTTTCAGACTATGAAAAGGTTTGGACAAAAACAGAGAAGGGACTGCATGAGCACACAAAAAATTTGCTCCCTGTTTCAGGTGCAATTTGCATCTTTCTAGAGGCACCAAGTGTCCGCTGCCAACTACATGCTCTCATGGGGCTCCATTTTTTAGGCACAGGCATTACTAAGCATGCTGTCTGAACAGCTCATTGCAGAACCGATATTTAGGTATCTAAATAAAGTAGTTATTTTTGGAAAATACCCATGAAAAAAGAGGGGATAATAATAATTCTTTTATATTATAATTTCTTTTCACCTGTCTTTACTAAATACAGCTGCATCAGGGCTGACAGTAACTTGGGCACATTAATCTGATAGAAGTTTTTATTACTTTTAAAACATACATATGGAAGTAATAGATTGCATTGTCTCTCAAATGTGTACTGACTGGTTGGCAGCAGGTGAGATGATGCTATGTATGGTGACAATATGTGCATATAGACCACTGATAGAAAAGGAGGAATCTGAATATTCTTTGAAGCTGAAACAAAGAGAACAGTGCAAGCCCCGGCTTCTCCTTTTGGAAGACTTTACTCCCCACAGAGCACAGTCAAAGTTTAAATTAAAAGCCTGAAAGATGTTATTCTAAGAGCCATAATAAAAGGAGCATCTCCTAGAATTTCAGATTACCAAATGGAGATTCCAGATTTTTTTAGGTATGCTTATAACCATGCTTGAATTCCTCTATTCTAGGGAAATACAAAGTATATGGTGCCTCTGTTCTTCCACCAGCATGTTTCACTTAGGATAAGCTCAAGTCTTAGCTGTCTCATCACTCTTTTATGTCAGGCATCACCTTCTCCTTTTATAATTTTTTGGTGCCTGTCTCAAGCTATATGGATTTAACTGCACTTTTTCTGTAACATGGCTTCCTTGGGCTTAGCAGTTTTTCTGGGTTTTACCAGAACATGACTGATACAGGATAACGTAATGTTGAGAACCTCTCTTCCTCATTTTAACAGGCCAGTGTATCTTATTGCAGAAACAGTCACGTCTTTCTAATAATTAGTGAAATTTAAAATAATAATTTATTTACCTCTCTGGGCTATTACAGCTACAGTTCATAAAGTCTCCAATGAAGAACTAATTCCCATTTTGCCAACCACACAGGCAGTAAGACACAGTATGTGACTGCAGGATGGTCAGAATCTACGTGAATGTGAAAAATACTGAGTAGAAGAAAAAAATGGTCCATCATGCCCGGCAGATGAGGAATAAAGGCAGATAAACAGTTCAATTAGAAAGCTGTGGCAAAACTGATAATTGAATATGGACTTTTCAAATCCCAGGACAGTGCCTTAAACAAAATTGCTGCCTTCTTCCAAGATATTAATGCTTCATTTCAGTTTTATCTTAGGATCCCATATCAGAAAGGTGAAGTAGCTTTCACATACTTGTACTGAAAGTAAATTTACCATAGAGCAAGATCAATTTTTTTAACTCCATTGTTGTAGGGTTTTTTTTTATTTGCTTCATCAGCTGTTTTTTTTAAAGAATTATCAGCCTGATTATATCACTAATCAGTTAAACACTTATTAATGGCCCTTCCAGTGTCCCTCTACTCGTGCTGTGCTAAAGTACATGCAAGAGATATGACACAATGCTACATACAGACCCACCAAAGAGACATAACTATTGTCTGTACCAGACATTTAGGAGGTAATGAAAAAAGGGGGAAATTGTGACTTATTAACTCAACTGTATTTACAACATCATGCGTGCTAGTAGATGAAGAATTGCAATCATTACCTAGGAACCTAACGGCCCATGAAACCAAGTGCCAAGGTTAAACAGGCTGTCTAAACAACAGGGTTTTATTGTCTATTACATCAGATTTGCTCAAAGAATAGGAATATAGTTTATGTGAATTATGTGTTCATCAAAAGGCAGTTGCTAGCAGAGCACAGGGTGCATAGTTCCCAGTGCAACCCATATGGATAAACATCTAGTCTGCCTTTTGGGGACAATTTAAATGTCTACTGAAACATACAGACATGCACTGGGGAGACTAAATTATTCCAATTCATTTCACATGTCCCAACAACAGCAATTTTATTTCATTAAGAGTGTGGTCAGGCCCTAGAGATCTAGAATGAGCTTCAGTTATAGCTCAAGGTGTTCTTCAAAACTTACACATAAAAAGGGACACACAAAAAAAAGAAATGAAAGACGAGGAAGGATTAATGTTAAAGAAAGCAACCCGCATCAGACAGAATTTGTGCAGAACATTACAAAATTGTCACATGCCTGTAACAGCCATATTGGAGAAAAGATCAAGGGCCCATTGTGCAAGGTACTGCACAGGCATTTAATAGCCAGTTCCTCCCTGTAGCATTTTCATCTTCATTTTTTTTGTTTTTTTTCTCTCTCCAGCTATACTCTAATCTCCAAGGGCCAGCTTGTCATCTGTCTGATGCTCTGTCCTTGATGGGACTGCTCAGGATAACATATTTTTAAAGGCAAGTTAGTTTTGGAGAAGGAGGTGAACGCAGGTAACAGGGTGAAATCTGTCCTGCTGCGCAGTGAGTCAGAAAAAGGCTTATGTCCTCAGTCTAGCTGAAAGCTCACCTGGTCTCTCTGCACAGGCCTGAATTTCACCCTGAGAGAAGAACTTGCGTAGCAGGATACACCACTGCTAGGACATCGGGCTACTCCATCTGTTTGCATTTCTACCTGAAATGTCTGAATTTATGACCAGTTGGAAAAAACAGCGCTATGATTTCATTATTTCCAAATGAAAACATACACCTGAGCTTAAAAGGAGAAGACAAACTGGAGTTCAGCTGCATCTTGACTTTATAAGGCTTGCAGGACTAGAGGACAGATTTTATGAAATATGTATGTGGCTGGTCATTCTATAGCATCTGTTTCCTGTGACTGCCACTGCATTTTCAATAACATTTTGACTGCTTCCAGTTAGAGGAAAAATAAATCTGTGCCAATGCAGAAGAAATACCATGGATAATTTTTTATTTCTATGAGTGACATGATGTAAATAATACCTAAAAAGTATCTAGGGAGGCAGGAAGGCTCTTACATTTTGGCATGGCAACAGAAGTTTAAAGATACTTTTAATATAGCAGAAATAACTGACAAAAATCAAATTATCGAGACACATCTCAACTATGTGATCCAGTGGGCTAATGCCAACTTACAGCAGTTTAAAAAGTGAGCCAATGATACATGAACAAACTACAATTGCTTTTGCAAACCAAGGTAGTAATGCTACATCTACTTAGTGAGCATACTTATTTTAATATTTAAAAAATAAAACAGTTAAAATGAAGCTTTTTTTTTTTAATAGGAGAAGCTGTGATTCATTAAGAAGCCAGTGCAATGATTGCTCTCCTTGAAATTATGAGTTTGATTTAATGTGTCGATACACAGTTAAGAACAAAATCATGACAGTTTAAGTGAAGGAGTCCAGACCAGGCCTTATGATTTTGAGGATTTCTCTCTGCAGAGACTGCTGATTGTGAGATTCCTCACAGGCAGACCTATGCTTGATAGGTGAGTAGCCTGAAGTGCTAAGAAAGTGTTAAAGATCATCAGTTAACAGAACAGTATTCACATAAAATAATAGACTTGGAAAGAAATAGTCAAGAATTTAAGCAAACAATATTGTTACAAGCAACCAGCTATTCTCTTCAAGCACTTCAAAACAAAGACAAATGAATCACCCCCTTGTGATTTCCCTTTCAAAAATGTAGGCAAATTGTTATCATTATAGTGGTTGTTTCTGTAATTGATCTAGTTAAGATTGTACAGTGGAATGGGTTTAAATCAGCTGCTAACGAGGTCTGATTAACCTACTGGATTTGTTGAAGATCTTTTGAAGACTGGAGTCGGCATCTTTGCCAAGAGAGTGCCATGACAGAGAGTTGCTTTGCCTTTTTCTCCTTGGGGAAAGAGCCAGAGCTGACACAGCCCCCCAAAGTGTGCAATACCAAGCCAATGGAAAATAAGTTTATTGCTAGTGGAGGAGGGGTCCTCTCCTTTAGACCTTCTGCAGCAATGTCCAGTGTCTGCAGTGGGACCTCTCCCAAAAGGAGAGCACTACCTGCTCCCATGGTGTCCCCCAAGGACAGTGACTCCTGTGGATGCTGAGGAGAACAGGTTCTGTCCCATGTATTTGCAACCTGGCTTTCTGCCACTATCATCAGGAGCTGAAAACTGATATTGGGGATCAGAACCAAGGCCCCTGTAATACCATATTTTTGAGAAAAGGCTCTAAGAATACCAGGAGGCGGCATGGGTGCAATCTACCCTTTTTATGTCTTATTTCTCCCATTTATGCTTAGCAGATCTGCAAATAAAGGGCTGGATGTCTAAGTCCCTGGCCTAATCTTTTGCTCATGCTGATGGTTCCACCATCTAGTTTTGTGTCATGTGGAAAAATATTGGTTTCTTTATTTCAAAATTTTCCAAATTCTTACTGTGTGGAAAGTCTCCTCTCTATGCTGTTCTCAGTTGTCAGGAATCCTGCTTTCTTTAATTTTCCTCGCTAGTTCACAGGGAGGTTTTCACATATCTATATTATTTGTCACCTCCTTTCCTTAGTAAAAAAGCCCACACTTTGAATCTCTATTTTTGGAAGTGTTTTCCTTAGCTCCAATTATTGCCCTCATCTGTCTTTGCGTCTGTATTAGTCCAGAATCCAGACTAAGAGGCATTACTTACATCCATACGTGCATTGCTATATTCCCATACTATGCTTCATTTCGTTACTAGTCTTACAACTCAGCAGAATCTTAACTTGCGTTCAGTGGTACCCAAGTCCCTTTACTAAGTTTCAGTACAATTTACTTCCCTTCGTTAACTGTATTAATTCCCATTTTACTCAGCTACATATTAGCTTGTGTTCGTCAACATGAGTTTCACCCACTGAATGCTGAAGTTTCTCTTGTGCCCTCAGAGACTGGAGGGTAAAGGAAAGTATTTGTCCCATCTGCTTAAGACTAATTCAGATGCCCAAAGCACAGTTCAGAAGGTCAGAGTTTAATATTCATGTCTCCTCCATCAGACAAGAAAGAAAAATAAATTCTCACCTAGTGGTTCTTAAGGGTAGACCAATAAAATATCTTAACTGTAATTATTTCCCATCCTAAATAACTTAATCAAATACACACTGTGCTACCTGATTCTCTTCTTGCACATTAGCAGGTACTTTAAATAGAGAAATTAATATAGAAATAATTCTATATCTCAAGTTTTTTTTATTTATTTTAATCCTAAATTATGTTTTATTTTTCTGTTGCTCATGGTTGATTTCCTGCTGTAATTTTATTTCAAAGAACCCAGTGAAAAGTTCTTGGATGCCCCAAATAAAGTATTGCCAGTTATTTTCCCTTCTTCAAAAAAGATGATGAATACATTCAAACAGTCTAAAATTTTGGAAGTTTAGCCATGACTTCAGGAAACATTAGAGTAACTGGTCAATTTTGAGATTGACACAATGCTTTTAGATAAAAATGATTGTAAAGTATTTTGGGAGGGAGGTTGTTTGCTGTTACCAAAATTCTCATTCAGCCAGGCAGAACAAACAGCAGCATTTTCAGCAACCAGTCCCATTATTTATGCTATTCAGCACACATGGGATTTGAGGGAAAGGGAGGAGAGCGTGAGCTGCAGAACAGAAAATTCTGGAAAGACATTGATTGAATCGCTGCGTGTGCACCCAGGTAGCATGCTGTGCTGTGCTACAGCAGATCTGCGATTCAGTCATTTCAACAGACAGTCCATGTCATGAGGACGAGGCTGCGAGGATGCGTTTGCTATTCCGCATTAGGGGAAATATAGTTTGAAAGGTGTTGGTAACTTCAGGGGACTTAACAGGAACAGCACAGCAGTCTGTGAGCGGAGGACTCAGGGGCAGCTTTAAAAAAAGTGAGGGGGCAGAATTTTCTCTTATTTTCCTTATTGTTTTAATTGAATAGATTATTCTGTTAGCTCAGTTGTAACTCTATACTGCTGACTAGGAAACCTGCAAGTCTCTGCATTTTGTAAGCAAGGCTATCAATGATGCGTATAACTTGATGACTAGAGCGCAGGTTTTGTTGACTTGGGATTATTAGCTTTCACTTTTCTTCAGAGCTTGCAAGACTATAACATTATATCATATATAAAGAGAGTTTTTAGTCTCATCACAGCCTCAAACACTGCACTTAGGTAACAGGCATCCCAAGGCTCAGAGCACATCCATGTTCAAAGCCTTCAGTCCTACTCTGAGACTAGCTAGGAATCAAAGTTTTTGTGTACCTGATATATTCAATGGGCATAAGCCCAAGGAATGAAACTCTTGTGCAAATTTTTGGCGGCCCTTTTTCCACAGAAGGAAGAATGGCTATGATTCCTTTGAAGTTATGATGATGGTTATTTCTGGTAGTAATTCCACTACATTAAATGATACGAAACATAAACCAGTCCTATTCTGTTCCAGGAGTAGCCAATTTATACAACAGCTGGGAAGGAGATCAAAGCAGATTTCTCTATCTGACCAACTAAATCACAGGATACACACATAATATGCTGGCTGCTGACACAGCACTGTGTATCCAACAGCAGTCCATGCAGAGAAAAAAGAAGTTACAATGCACATATTTTGGGAAGGGTTACACTCATATCGCAAGACAGGCAAGTTTGTTCACTGTAGACTGAGTGCAAAGGCTGACAAAGCTGCATTGCAATGGCAAATCTGCACCAGACATGGGGCTGTTGGAGTGAGTCCAGAGGAGGGCCATGAAGATGATCAGAGGCTGGAGAAGAGAAGGCTCCAGGGAGACCTTAGAGCAGCCTTCCAGTACCTAAAGGGGTATATCCAGTACCTATAGAAAAGCTGGAGAGAGGCTGTTTACAAGGGCATGGAGTGACAGAACAGGGGGTAATGGGTTTAAGCTGAAGGAGGGGAGATTTAGATTAGATATTAAGAAGTTCTTCCCTGTGAGGGTGGTGAGGCACTGGAATAGGCTGCCCAGAGAAGCTGTGGAGGCCCCATCCCTGGAAGTGTTCAAAGCCAGGTTGGACAGGGCTTTGGGCAACCTGGTCTAGTGGAGGGTGTCCCTGGCCATGACGGAGTGGTTGAAACTAGATGGTCTTTGAGGTCCCTTCCAACGCAAACTGTTCTAGGATTCTATGACCACCAACACAATCTGAGTACCTAAACTGTCTGAGGATGTGACTAGTGGTCCTCCCACAGCCACAGCTCTAGAGTATGGTATGTCTGAGGCTGCAGATTTGTCAGTGCCCTCCAATGCCAGTGAAGAGGGAGCTATGAAAATTGCATGTTTCAGCTTCTTGGTTTGGAGCGCTCACGCTGGACATTTTGGGTACTTGTTTACATTCTGCATATTTCAAAAGCTAGACTGCCACATAAAACTCCTAATTCTCTCAGGACCCTTGTTCAAAATTACAAGTAGAGTATAAAGCAAAATTCAAGCCCAAGTAGCTGCAATTTCCTTTCCTTTTAGTAAGACCAAAGAGTGTAGTTCTAGTTATTAATAAACTGCGTAACATTTGGAGAGCTCTGTAATCTGCATTCCTTATGTGTAGTCCCTTTTCTTTCAGTGGGAGTGCCTGCAAAGGAAGGAGAGCCTCAAGAGGTGTAAGCAGGAGGAATTAATCCCAAATTTCCTAAACTGAAAAAACTGTCAACAACAAATTACTTCACATTACAGCTCCGAAAGACAGGTGGATAAAGACTATTATCTTCCTTGCCTGGGCACAAAGGTGAACTGGGGGTTTATTACTTTTCCCTCAAGTCATAGCGGGAAACAGAGAGAGAGACGCCCAGAAATTGTCTTATAGCTCTGTACTGTTTTGTGAGCCCATGCCTAGCATGAAATAAGAAAGAAAAAGGCACTGCAATGAGATTTGTTTGACTTGGCAAGCTCTTAAATAGCAAACTCTTGGGGAAGCAAGGAGAAGGCAGCTACAGAGTCTTTGCCTTCTCTGCTGTAGGAACAAAAGACTGAGTTTCATTAACAGTTACTCCTACAACAGTTCAAAAATAATTACCATGTAAAATGCATTTGTGTTAGAAGCAATTATTTAATAATCCTGAAACAAATCTTGCTAACTTAATTGGGAGTTTTGCTAGATGAAAAAGCAAGTAAATATTTCAGCAGTGTGACCCTGTATTTATCTATACCCTCTACTTAAATGTTTCTCAACCTTTTCTTAAACGCAGAGGGCTATAAGTTAACACCTACTGCTCAAGTTCATATCTGGTCATAAGATGCTGACATTCAAACCCAACACAAACCTTTTGTGTCATCCTCACCTCCATTTCTGCTCCTCCATTACCTAGTTCATTTATTTGGACTGGTAACGCTGACCTCACTGCGCTGGCAATACCAGGACACCCACCCCTCCCCTGCTGGAGAGGTTTCTGTTCTAGTGAGAGCTGGTTTTCTTCAGCACACAGGCCTCCTACTTGATGAAAATGGAAGTGGAATCAGGGCAACATATTTAAATAGACCCTATTCTAAAAGCCTTTTACTGTGTTACTGCTGTTGCAGTGGATCAACCCATGGAAGGTCCTGCTGTGTCTTTCCTCATTCGTGCACTCAACTCTGTCACCCAGCTGCCGAACAGTGAACAAACCTTTAGACAAGTTAAAACCTCTTCTTAAAATCCCGTGTTTGTCAGAGGGCAGGCTCAGCCATGAGCCAGTCACCTGATGCTTCCTCAGCGCTAGCCACCATATGTTAAGCTCTCCTCTCCCTCCATGCTGACACCACAATCCCATGCCCATACTCTTTGGCATAACTGCCTTCCCTTGTCCTCTCCTGCCTGGGAATGTTCACCTTCAGTTTCCTATTTCTTCAAAGAGAATAAATTCTTTTTTTCTGACATCCAAAAATCCTCTTGGCCTATCCTTACCCTAAGACAAGATCTCCAGTAGACAAAAATATGAACACAAGCGTATGAGTTCATCTTTTCCTTCCCTCTTTGGTGTCATAGGCCTGCCTTTTCCGTGTGAACTCAAGAAAGGAGAGAGGCTATTCTGGGAGACCATGGTACATTCAACAGCTAACCTAATTCTGAATTCATGCCATGGACATGATGGGCATCAGAAACCAGGAAAAGGCACCAGTGAGGCTGGAAGTGGAGAAGAAACCACACAGGGAAAAAAAAAATTAGTGCAGACACCATCCATATTAAAATGCTTAGAATTTAAGAGGTGCATAACTACACTATTTGAACACTTTAATTGAAATATTATTTTATATTAAAAGCATATTTCATCTCTTCTTTGGAATCACAGACTTTGAAATAAATGAGTTCTTTTATTATGAAGTTGGCTTCATGTTATACCAAATTAACTTCCATTAGTTTAATTACCCATAATATATTCCACTTAAAAGAAAACGGCATCCATTTTGCCTAGCACAGCAAACCGAAAGTTCTCATAGAAACGTACTGCTTAATGCAGAGAGAATTCATAATTTCCTAGCAGTGAAACTAGTTATCCCTAGTAATAATACTGAGAACAATTCTGGCAGTATTGGACCAGATTAAATGCGTCTGGTTCTAGCAACTTCTGTGAAGCATTGAAGATAGACGGAAGACTAACCCCATTCCTAATCCTCCCTCCACAGGGGAGAATCATGCTCATCTATTTCCTCTCTTTCTGTCCACTGAATATTTAAGGTGTCTACAGTGCCTCCACTCCGCTTCACTCTTGACTTCAGTTAATTATAAGGCTCTAGTCATCAAATCTTATTATTCTCAAGATAAAATTAAATTGTGGACGATGTTTCCAAAGGATGCGATTTCTGCCAATTTCCCTTTGGAGAATAAAGGATTTAAACTCCTAACAGTAAAAGCCCTTTCCACATTGTGAAGGGGACAAAAAAGCCCCAAACACCACCACCACCACCCCCTCCCCCCCAAGACTGAAATAGAAATGATTCTGGGGACACTTAGTAAAAAAAGGGATCAAGTAGGGCACCATGGATCCCTGAAAGCATTTTGTGTAAAGAACCGAAGGAAGAAGCACAGACATAACAGAACCCTTGACCTGACAAGCCTCTTCCTCTGAACAGGATGAAGAGGCCACTTGTTTGTAGCTCCAGAGTGGGAATGAAGGAGGAAGATGTTCAAAAGTGCTGTTGTTAAGTTCTCTGTTGGAAAAAAAAACAACCCACATTTGTGTTGAACACACAGCTGACCTCAGGTTTACAGAGAAGTGTCTGAATTACTTTCATCTGACTTTAAAATGTTATGGTTTCAGAAAAGAGCATGCTACTTAAATTGCAAACATAAGCTGTAAACAGAAATAGAGAGACACCTTTTACTTTAAATCAAAAGGTTTTCAATTAAAATCAGAATTTATAGTTCCCCATTGTTTCATTGGTAGCTGATCATTAAATTCCCAGAATATTTTGCATGTACATTCAGGAAATAATTTATTTGTTTTGAATAGGTTAGAAAGGAAGATGACAGTTGCTGGTATGATATTTAGAGATACTTATGATTTCTTTCTCTAAATTAATACAGATAAGTATATTCCGAGTGACATAAAAATCTTCTCAGGTTTCTCCTGAGACAGGTGTTTTATTTTAGATGAGCTCATATAACAAGTATCTTAAGGAAATGTCATTTAAACTTGTTTACACTTATCCACAGCTCCAAGCATAGACTCAAGCTTCTGTATCTTCTAGTATCTTCACGTATCTTCTAGTCTCCCTGATTCCTGTGTATTGGTTTACTGTATTCAGAGGGGAACCCATTAACATGCTCGGAGTTTGATGTGGTTGACACTCTTTCGATATTAATTCCTTGGTGTGTCATATGTTGCATGATAATAGTTATTAATGTTCTCCAAGATGCCAGATATTTGCATTCACAATTCTTCTATTATACAAGGAAAAAAAACCCCATTAAGCTACTTTAAATATTAATAGTGGTATTAATACTATTAAAATAATGAAAATGTACATTCATTACAATTTTTATTTCTTTGGAAAAAAAAAACAAACCAGTTTGTTTTTGTCTGGATGACTGCATCTACAGTGAAGTGCCAAAATGCAGTCCCCTTATTCCTCCCTCCAGAGACTGAAAAACAAAACAAGAGTCAGTCATTTCAACCACACTGAACGATCATGCTGAGCTGTACCAGGACAAGATCATTTAGCGGTTAGAGGAATTCTGAGCCAGACCTACAGTACATATTTAGCTGGTCCCTGTGGGAAGATGAGAGCTGTTCAAAAGTGCTGATTTCATTATAACAGACAGATCAGAGTCCTCACACTGAAGAGTTATGCAAACACCGGTAACGTGTCAAGGATTGCCCTAAAATATCATGGGGCCGTGGAACTGCCCTCACATACAAATGATTCCTTTCCTCCCCTTCTCCATCACATCTAACACTTAAGCAGAGATAGTTAAAATGGCTGAAAAATATTTGGTGTGCATTTCAATGCATTTAAATGATAATTAAATCTTAGTGAAAACTCGAGTTTCAAGCAGCTCTGTGTCAAAGTAGGCACTAATTATTAAATATATGTCATGTCTTTGATTGCCATCAGCTGGACTTATACATATGCCCCACTTCTTTGCTGGGTTAGGTTCAAAAGTGAAGAGTTCCATGGAAATCACAGAACATTTAAATAAAATTTAAAAAAAGAGCTAAGATATAGAGAATCAATTATTTTTTTATTTTCTTTTTTAAAATTGTCATGCAAATAGTGGCCAAAAAAAGTGCCTGAAAGGGGACACAGATTTGCAGACATGAGAATTACAACTGATTCCAAACTTCCCACATCTACTACCCATAAATACAGGAAGTAAATTTTTGCTACCTTGTGAAGGACAAGAGGTGTCCTTTCTCATCATAAAGGAACTCTGAAAGAACTCTATGTTTACTGCTGTACTGCTCAAAAATTATTTTTTTGTGCTTTATGCTTTTCAGAACTATCAATTTCAAGCCTGGTTGTATAAGGAAAAAGAACTGTATAAGTTCACTAGTAATTTTATTTTATATTCCTTTAAATGGCATAAAATCTTTCAGATTGCATCCTGCACATTTCAAGCCTAAGTTTTAATTAAGGTGCACTGAAAACATTCAATCAGAATTTATTGTGTACAACACACCATTTAAGCAATTCCAGAATATTGTATTAGACCATTTAAACCTCCTTGTAGGATAATAGGATGATTCAAATAGTTGTCACTGAAGTAAATATAAATCACAGCTTGGCTAATCATAAACAAGGATTGTTATAAAAAAGTGTTGCTTTTTTTCTAAGTGAGCCCTCTAATGTAGTGATTTTTTCAAAAGATGCACTGGGAGAAGTGCTGGTGGCTTATCTTTAGTTCAGAGCTGAGCTGAATCTAAAGGTTACCTCGATCATTCAGGTTTTAAAGTAGTTTATATTTTACAAATATTTTGTTCAGACAAAGACAATGCTTTTCCTGAGTCACAACAGCAGAAACTCCGAATTCTAAAGGCACTTCAGATTTATAATGTGAACTTCCAAACAGAGCCTTCAAATCTGTGTAGGTGGACTCCATACCTGGAGATTTTTGTTTGCCTGGATTTCTTGTTTTTCAGAACAAGCATGTATCTCTTCCCCATACTTCTTTTTCTGATTTGCAACTTGGTCTCTTTAACAACTGATTTTGAACAGCTCCTGCCCAGTAACAGCCACGTGTTTATGTCACTGCAAACACTGATGGGGGTGTGTGCGTGTGCTTGTGTGCGTGTGCAGGTAGGTGAAGATGAAGGAGAAAAAACAGTGAGGAGATAAAATCAGGATATAACATTATAAAACATTTACAGCTAAAGACTCTACAGAATTCCAGTTTGAAACAACTGCTTCCACCAAGAGAGCTTGTTTTCATTCCTCTTTCTTTCTCCAGTCTTTCTCCAATAGTAGCTCTGCTTTGAGTCTATGTTTTCAGCAGCTTTCGTGCCTTCCAGTTTTTCAAATCACAGACACAAGGAGATCTAGTAAAGTTGCTGACCACAAACACCTGTACGTATGGTGTTTGGTTTAAGATTCCCATAAGTATTTTAGTAAGGATTTATCATTTAAGTCTTCCCTGTGGAATGCCGTGCCTTTGAAAGGGCATCAGCAAAGCATTTCAGCAGTGAGATTTGTCTGTGGGAGATACAGCACACTCCTACTGTATATCCTCTTGGCTGACATTTATTATTATCGACTGATCAGTGGCTAGCCATGGGTGTGAGGCTACTTACAGACAGAATGATGAGCAGAAAGATTATAAAGCCTACCAACTCAGTTTATCTCAAGCCTTTGAGGAGCATGCAGATGTCCTCTCCAGTCCTCCACTCTCTGATAAACAGGGGAGCAGAAGGTCTGGGAGTTATCTAGAATACAAAAGGAGCCCTCACATTGCTAAATGTTTTATACAGAAAGAAATTCAACGTTTAATTAATTAAATTAATTTGACTACATCAATATTTAATGTAGTCAAAGTACAGGCATTCCTTCAGTGCTTCATCACTAAAGAGGCATACACATTATTTTTGTAGAGGAAGAACTGTAAGAAAAGAAAACATAATTGGTTTCTCTCCTCCCACCTGCAATGTGACGGGGTTTTATAAACCTGTGATTTACTCATGAGGTAGCGTTTATTGTGGGGTAATTTTATCTAATGGAAATTTCTTATTCCTAACAGTCTTATGCGTAAGAAAGTAGAACTAGTTAAGAAACACTTTCTTTCTATATTAGCAGCCCCCCAATCCTTTGGCTAAGAATTACTCATTTGCCCATCAATATTTGTCTGGAGAAGAGGAGGCTCAGGGCAGACCTTATTGCCCTCTACAACTACCTGAAAGGAAGTTGTGGTGAGCTGGGGGTCGGCCTCTTCTCGCAGATAACTAGTGACAGGACAAGGGGGAAGGGCTGCAAGTTGCGCCAGGGAAGGTTCAGGTTGGAGATGAGGAGAAAATTCTTCTCGGAAAGGGTGGTCGGGCACTGGAACAGGTTGCCCAGGGAGGTGGTGGAGTCACCATCCCTGAGGGTGTTTAAGGAAAGGTTGGATGTGGTACTTAGGGACGTGGTTTAGTGGGTAATAGGTGGTGGGGGGAAGGTTGGACTAGATGATCCTTGAGGGCACTTCCAACCTTAATGATTCTATTCTATTCTATTCTATTGACTTTGAAAGTCAGTTCACTACCAGATAGCATGCAATCAAAATCTCACTCAGCTCCATGTTTGATTGGTGACATGACATAATCCATTTTCTGTGTGTTAAAACTAGGGTAAGCTCTTTTTAGTCTTGAAATGTCAACCATACAGCCTGACACGTGCTTTGATTGAGTTTGGACATCCTGTTGGGCCACCTGAGAAAGTGACTTTTAAAGTGGTGCTTATGAAGAGCCTTTGGTACATTTATCTTTGCAACGGTTCCTTTGTTCCGTTCACACAGTATGCCACAAAGTGAGTTTTTTTCTTTCAGTTCATAAAATACAACTAACAAAATATGTTTCTATGTAAAATTTAAAAATAATGTCCATAATTAGATAAGAATCAAATAAAAAACTTGACAAAGGATGTTCAAGTGTAAATTCCATTAGACATCACAAAGGAGCAGAACAGCAGGACAGATCAGAAAAGATAAAACATAAAGATATGAGGGACAAATAACTGAACAGGGAGAGATGAATATGAGGTGAGACAACAAATTGTAATGGAATTGAAGGACAAATATTAAAAATGGTAGAGGAAAAATACAGGAAAGACTGAACGGTGATTGGTATTTTTCAAGCTGCAACATAATAAAAAAGGTGGGGAGAAGGATTTTTTGAGTTCTTTGCAGTTACTGTCCTGGCCACCTGTGTTTCCTTAAGAAGAGAAAAAACGTGGGGGGTGTGTTTTACTGGTTAATCCTTAACCACTGATATGCCTTACTTTGTAAGAGTAACTGTAGATGGCTGAGAATCTTTGCAGGGAACTTGACTACTGAGGATAAAGAAAAGGCTGAGATTCTCAATGCAGCCTTTGCATTTGTCTTCAATAGTCAGACCAGTTGTCCTCAGGGTACTCAGCCTCAATGCTACAATGCTACAGCTTGGGGCAGGGTGGCTGGAAAGCTGTGCAGAGGAAAAGGACCTGGGGGCGTTGGTTGACGCTCATCTAGACATGAGCCAGCAGTGTGCCTAGGTGGCCAAGAAGGCCAATAGCATCCTGGCTTGTATCAGGAATAGTGTAGCCAGCAGGA
>VWZZ01005330.1:224077-261874 GCA_013399095.1 Psophia crepitans | reverse complement strand
GGGGGGATGGTTGGACTAGATGATCCCTGAGGTCTTTTCCAACCTTAATGATTCTATGATTCCATGATTAAGGAGAAATATTTAGTTTTAGAAACTGCAGATTGTTGAAGAGTAATTTTTTCATTAGAAATTTTCACTTGTGTATTTATCCTCTTCTGGATTAAGAAACATTCAATTTTTGTTTTCCTTTGTCATCTAGAGACCATTCAGTAACATGATAGTCAGCAACAGGAGTTCTATTATAACAAAAACATCATAAAAGATGCAACATTCAGAGTAACACACCTTTCTTGAATATGGAAGAAAAGGTTTTGTACCACATTCGAAGGAGGCACAGAAGGAATTGTAGCAGAAATATTCATTCTAGCCTGAAATATATAAAGATTGGGGCAAAGTTTGACAGGATACTTTTTACAAGCCTGTTAAATTCTCTAGTCAGTTTAGGAGTGACCTTGAGAGAGTTAGCATCTACACTAACTAGACTCCTCAGTGCTGTTCTTTTTTCTCTCCATTTGTGTTCCTGTGGAGTCTTTACAATATTGGAATGGATTTCAAATATCTCATCTTAATAAATAAATATAAGCATGTGTATGCTGCAGCAGCTTTGACTGGTTTCTGGTGGCCATTAAAACATGGAAGCAACAGCCACCATTCCAAAGCACAGCTAATGCTAAGCATGATGAACTCTACCTGTTAAAAAAGTTGGATTGGCAGCTCCGTGACCTAGAACGTGGTTTAATTTTAATATATAACCTCTAGACCTGTGCTACAGGAAAAGAATTTCCTATTCTTCCCCAATGAAGTCCATTTAGTGATTTTAGTCCTCACGCAGACGTCTAGCCTCCTGCCAGGAGACAGAATTTAGATTTTTACTAAGTATGTCACTGAGCCTGATAACACAGACTGAAAGCTCAAATATTTATGATTAACAACTCTTATTTGAATGCTCAGATGTATTAACTTATCCCAAGGCACTCCAAGCATGAAGAGAAATTTATCCATAAATGTGTAATCCGTTCAATGGATTCTTCCAGTAGTACAAATAAATATTTTTTTTTTTATCATTGATGTTTGTAATGGTAACAGGCAACTGAACTATACTAACACTCTTTAATACATCTACAAGTTATCTTTGGTGCTGAAGAGGTATGTGGTTGGAATCCTGCAGCACAATACTGCGGCATCAGAAATGCTGTTCAGTGAACGTGGCTATAAAAGAGCGCTGCCACTTTCTCTCTCCTGTTTACTTAGAATTACCCAGAGAAAATGAACTTTTAGTTCTCTGTAGGTGTATTGACATAAATTACTTTTGCTTTAAGTAAACAACAGAATCCCCAGACATATTGGAATAAGAATCTTTGGTTATATTTTAATATATTAAGGGTTGATATTTATTTTTTTTTTAACTAGTCAAATAAGAGTAAAGCCGGCAGCTTGGAAAAAATGCTAATGCATGACAAAATTCATGCTGTATCCTGAGTGAGTAAATCCTACCTAATTAATGCTAGCATAAATCCAAAGGAATTCTCTGGAAATAAAATTACTTACACTTTCCTTCTCCTTCCTAATGGACTGCGACATTTGGTCCACATTGTTTAATATAATAGAGTTTACTTTTGATATGCAAAATATTTCAACTGCCAGGACTCTCATGCAAGAAGAAAGGAAGAATCTGAGTGGCTGCCAGCCTGAACTCTGAATTCAGTACGTTTTCATCAAATAATCGCAACAAACACTCCTTGCGTTAACTTCACTATTCAGTGAGAATAAATATCTCTCATGTTTTCATCAGATCAGAAGTATCAGTTCATTTGGAGCAAGTAGAATGGTACTTAATAGGAAGCCTGAAGAATTTGTGTCATATTATTTTTTTTTGCAAATGTTACAAAACACGTGAAAATATTTTGACTTTCAAAACTGACTGTGCCAGTCTGATGAAGCATGTGTTTACTTCATGAGTAGGCCACTTCTGCATGACACAAACTATAATGTATGATATCATACAAAAATAACACAAGCTTAAAAGTCATTATGTCAGTATCAAAAAATAGGGAAAAAAATCATTATTCAAGGCCACTGATGTATGAGACAACTCATAATATTGTAATTCCCCCCCTACAAAATAATAAAAAATTAACAACCACTCGACATATGTGCAAATATGTCAGAATGCTATTTCTACAATTCACATAAATAACACTTAAACCTAAAAGATAATAAACCCAACCCCTCAGGCTTGCATATATATTCAGACTAACTTCTGTGTTCTAAGGCCAAGCCTGGTATTTTATCATTTTATTCCTCCAATCATGTGTAATGAAATAATTTGCTAGAACATCTCATTGAATTCCTTGCTGATACATGTTTACTGTTACCCTCTTTCCCCCCTCAAATAATTTTTAATGCAGATTGGGAAAACAGACAAAAAACACACCCAAAATAAACTGGGAAAGCAAAAATTATTTCCTTGCTGTTATGTCCTGACATGACCATTATCCACCCCATACAGAAGTCCAGAGATGTATGTGGTGCTAGGCATCAACTCCCTTGCTCCAGACTAACGACACAGTACAATCATGAGTGCAGCTTTTCCAGCTGGAAAAGCCAGTGTTAAGCTGTAGTTACTGCGAAATCTTGATTGTGACAAAGACCTTCAGAGGGTCAAGGTCTCCAGGTGGGCTCGGCACTGACAGGGAAATTGCCTTCACAGAACTGGAGCTTTTACAGCAGCCACAATATGAGATAATGAGCGGACCAAGTATTTAGACATATGGAAGCATGTGAGTGAAGATAAACTGCATGACTGCTTGGATAAACCATCTTCCATCACACAACAAGCCTGGTTGACTCTATTACATATTAATAAAGATGGCTGGCAGTATTCTTAAAGGCTTTTTTCTCAGACATTTTCCCTTAGGTCAATAAGATTTGTTATTTCCATGTTAATGCTATAGATAAGCTCTGATTTAACCTTATTGTCAGTAAGATACCTGTGTGAGCCTAGCAATGAAGACTCTAAACTAAGCCTTGACTGTCATGCAGCTCCACAGCTCAGAAGAACAAAATGGGTTCCCATTAATGAGGACTTTCCATTTATAGGAAAAAGTATAAACATTAAAGAAAGGGAGCTGATTAGATTCCATGATAGAGAAGAAGGTGAGAAAATTGATAACACCATGAAACACTTATATACCCAATTAAAGAAATGAACACCCTCTCAGATAACACTCTCTTGTTCATGTGAATTTATGAGGAGTCTCTTCACATCTATTTTGCTGAAAATAAATTGGTTTTGTGGGGCTTGAAGGTCTAAAATTTACTATAAACAATGATCACCACTACTCTTATGCTTCACTGCACATTAACTGTGAGAACTAAACTTGCAATTAGTTAGATGCCCTAGGAAGTGCCCAAAGTAGATGCATATGCAAAATATACGGTTGGAAATCAAAAGAGATGTATATTGAAAATATATGGTTGAAAATATGCCAAATGAGTAATAGTAGACAGAGAGGTGAACACCTGGAAAAGCAAATGGTTTGCACAAAGAAATAGAAATAAATAAATAATCAAAACTTATTTTTATCCATCTACACTTACCATACAAGTAGCACATATTTTATTTTGTTGCAAGTCTGCTCTATCATCTCATTAGAGGATCTAGGTATAATCTAGTGTAGAAGGTAGCATAAACTAGGCCTAGTCAGCATAGCTATTAGTATAAGCCCATGAATTTTAACTGTGGGTTGTTCTTCTTTTTCCTGTATGTAGCAGAAGTAGACACCAATATGGCCTATCCTAAACAACAGAACAGTTTTGCTGTGCTCAAGGAAGTAGATGGACAAACGACACATTGATCGTCAAGAACTCCAAAGTGTCCAGATGTGCACAGACTGTGGTGATGGTAAAAAAGAAGACATCCATTAAACTCGCACGGCCTAAGCTTCATCAAGGTATTCGCTATCCAGTCCTAAAGCTAAGGACACTTAAGTATACTGGAGTAATTGAGAGTTTCTGAAAAATGCCCCCGGGGAAGGATGCTCCATAACTCTTCATCAGGATTTGATCATTTCTACAACCTTGTGGAACACAGGGAGCAGAAAAGAGCCCACAACCCTGTACCAGGACTGAACCCACCATAATGGCCCATACAACCTTCCTCTGGGTCTGCGCCATCTCTCCTGTGGAATGGGGAAGTTGTGTAACTCATAAAATTGCATGTATCTGCAATCAAGTGCTTTGGTAAGCAAATCCATTTAGCTTCCACACCGTTATTTGTTCTTAAACTTGGAAACCTGGATACTTGAGAAGCCATCCAAGTACGTGACAAGTCCCATTCTTTTCATGGGCAACCCTCTTCTAGATAGGCAAGGCAGTAGAAGAAACAGTGGCTGAAGTACAGCTGTTGTTATGTCACCTCTTCTTGGCTGAGTCTGTGCAGGGACAAATTTAGACAAAGAATTCACATAGTTTCTAAAACAAGTATTTGCAGCACCATCATGTTTTATCTTCCTCTAACTGACAACTTATCTGCAGAAGAAAATGATTTGGCAAGCTGTCTTCATAATAAACTTCTTACAATTCTTTTACTATGGATTGCTTTGTGTACCTGCAATTCAGAACAGGTGCACTTCCCCCAAAAAAGTTACCTGTGTCACATTTTCGGGCTTCTTACAGCATGTTTGACGGCGTGTTTTAAGGAACATTTAAGTGCATGTTAATTCTATACAACATAAGTAAGTGCACCATTTTTTATGTATCATCTAATATCAATACGGCCACGTTCCTGCAAGAGCAGCAGAATGCAACAAAGTACCTCAGCTGACCGATGTGCAAGTTCAGCGATATATCTGGAGTTCTCCAGGCTGGCAAAAGACTGAAGTCAATGAAAGATTCATAGGTGTTTAGTCTGCATCAGGAATACCAAGCCCTAAGAACAGGTATATGGATATTACAGTGCAGGAAAATTAAATTTGGCCTAGAGTTAGTAGCCACATAGTTTTCTGCTAATCTGACAGATAATTCTCATATTATTTTAGGAAATGATAGTGTGTCAGCATGTGAGCCACACAAAAATAAAACCCCACCAAAACCACAGAGAGTGTATTAGTAGAAGATGCAGTCGTGCTCTAAAGGGAGACACAGGTCTGGGAGACGGCAGTGGTTTTTGGTCACAGAAGCCAAACAAAGACACCTGGGCACCCTGTGCATGCTGAGTTCTTAGACAACAGGTCACTGGTTTTGGAGCCTCACTTTGTGATTCCTCTTCCCCAGTGGAAAAAGGATTTGTGGATACTTCTTTTATGAAATATGCAAGGCAAATCGAAAAATCATGACTCTTGATTATATTAGCCACAGCACAAATACAGAGCTTGGGAAAATCCCTGTGCTAAAGGGATTACAGTCAAAAAATAGATGAAATAAAGATAACTGTATCCTTCTTACATACAAGGTAGAGGAGCTCAGTTCACATGAGTGAGTTCTTCCAGTCACACTAAAGTGGAATAGTGGAACATGGATTTAACCATAGATGCCTTGAATATTGCTCTCATCATTTGTATTGCCAGTATTCTTCATGATGCTTGTGGAGGCTACATTCTCATGAGCCTTCCTCTCAGCACAGCCTCACTACTGCCAGGGACTCACAACCTAGTTTTCTACAGAAATCTCCAGAAAATCATGTCTAGTGTGTAAAAGAAGAAGCCACTGAAAGCTTAAAAAAAGTCTCTTCCTTCTCACGATGCCAAGTCACGCATAGTTGCATGTGTGTGTATTAAAAATAAAAAGCATATGAGTCACCACATGATATTTCTGCAAGAAAGGTACACCAAAGAAAGGTGGGTCAAGGATGAGAACTCTAATGGTGAAAATGGATCGAAAGCAAAACTCAAGTGTTTGTTACAAATCTACAGCCCTGGCTGTGAGGGACATGGGAGCTGCTGGAGGGGCTCTGCATCCTTTGTCATGCTGCAACACCAGAGCCACTGGTCTGAGGGAATGCTGCTGTGCTGTCCGGTGAGGCAGGAACCAAGATTTAATCTTCATTCTGATTCCATAGGTACTACTGGGAGGGGGAAGACTTTGGAGCTCACCGTCCGCAGTGTCTGCGTTCCATATCCACTGCACAAAAAGCACCCGTGGAAGAGAAAGGTACAAGCCCTCTTTTCTCTCTCTTTGCACACCGGGGGCGTGATGTCCATACATGGGATCATACAGGAAGCAACAATTAACCGTTTGAAATTCTTCAAGATAACTATAAAAAGGAAGAAGTGACCAGCACATGTCTGTCCTTTAGCCATGCACATGCAAAACAAGGTTGGGTGACCCTTCCCACAGGAAGAGAAAGTTACTGCTGAACCTATATGCCTACAAAATGAGTGGATTCAAATTCTAAATCTTACAGTTTATACATAAAAACGTGTCCAGCCTTTACCAGGCAGGTGCAATCCAGGCCCACAGAAAAACAGTAGGGCTGAGCTCTTCAGCTGAGTTCAGGAAAATAAATGCATTAGTAGGCAGTTGGGGATTTTAACTCTGCTGAAAGCCAAAGGTCTGAAAAAAGACTGTTTCACAAAAAAAAAAGAGAACCCTTCCTTTCTTGCACGTCCACCGTCTGTGTAAGAAGAAAATGAAGTGAAAAGAGCAATCAGACTGCTACAAACCTACACACCAGCAGTGAAGGCACCAATGTGTCATCGTCTGTCTCAGCAGGGATTAATTTATCCAACTTATTTGTTGATGATAAAAAATTTGGAAGCTGTGGATGTTAAAATGTGGAGTTATGATGCTGCCACTGTACTGAAGTAAACACTTAAATCATCCGAATGCTAAAAAGGAAGTGACACAGCAGTGTGCTGGCTTTAATGCGCGACATTCAACAGTGCGACTGGTATTGTGGCGTGTATATGCCTACATCGCTATTGTCATCAAACACGGAGTATCTGCAGGGCGGTGAGCCAGTATCACAGCCTTACTGGATTACTAAGAAAAAAGAGGAGTGGAATAAAGATGAAATAACAGCTATCACGTTCAAATACCAGGACTGACTGTTTGACCGGAGTGATATTCTCGGTGCCAGCGTGGGGAAAGGAAAAGACAGCCTGTGGAACACTGGGTCTCAGGGAGGCGAACTTGCTTTTCCTTCAGGAGGCTGATCCTGCTGTCAGGGCAGATCTCTGGAGAGGGGAGAAGGGCAGCAGAATACAAAAGACTCTGTGCCCCATCTGGAAAAGGGAGCATTTTATTAAGGTTGGTAGTAATCCATAAGGGAAATACGATGATGCAGGGAGTCCTCTTTCAATTCAGGAAGAAGGAAGGAGATCCAACTCTTACAAGAAAGCAGGTTCTTAAGTGGCAATTTTGAGGCAATTTTGCTTCTACAGGCTGAGGTAAGGTGTCAGGCATTCCTTAAAACAAAGAAAAACAAACACACACCCCAAAGAACAGACTAGGTATAGATGGACTGGAGAAATTTCAAGTACTGACAATTTCAAGAAATTATAAGAAAGTTTCCCTAATGCACACTGTAATGTAAAACTTCTCCTGAAACTAGTGAGCAATATGTTTTTACCATCTCTTCCACCAGCCTGTAAGCCAAATTTAGATGAGACACAGCTGTACTGCCATGAATTAAAATGTTGTGCTTGTCCACTTACGTTAACAGCAACACCCCTCACAAGCAACCTGCATCTCACATAGCTACAACACAAAACCTAAATAAACTATATATCACTCAGGAGCTGCATTACTAACTGCAACCAAGACATAAGAAACAACACACGACCACTACCCGATTTCTCATCTGGAACATGGAGCGGTCAAACACAATTAAGGCAAAAAAGCCAAATTCTATTAGAAAAATAGTTTCCTCTGTGGCTGCATGCAAAAGAAATACATGAAGAAAATTATTCCAGGTGGTAGTAGTAGCAGTCATCCCTTTTGTCTGGCTGTAGTGTGAAGTATAGACCATTTATCTTTGCAGAAGCACGGGAACTTACTCAGCACATTGCTCATGGTGTGGCTGTGCTGACACCGTCATCAATGGCTATCCAGATACCAGGAGGTTCAAGCTCTTCATGTCTTACTAAGACCTGCTCTTTTAAAATGTGGTATGAAAACTAAGCAAGTAAACAAGAGGCTTTTAAAGCTGCAGAACAGGAGGCACGTTTGTAGTTTATGGAGGAAAGGCGTTTCTGTGTCGATTTACCCTTGAAGTTGGTGCCTGACAGTCTAAAAAAGACTGAGAAGAATCGTGAGTGTCTGAGCTCATACTGCCTGTACAGTTGAATAGTCTATTCACTGCATGCTTAGAGATAACAGAAACCAAATCTGTTTTATGTCTGGTGCCAAAATGAATTATGGACTGATAGGAAATTAGCATTTTTAAAGAAGAGAAAGTATACAATCATGTTATTCATAGATTACAAACGATTGTCCACACTATCTGCAGAACAACAAACCGACTGTTTATTATTCAGGCTTGTGCACCAGACTCTCCATGCTGACACGGGGTGGGGCTCAGCAACGCGCGTGTGCTCTCAGGTGGTAGCTGGACTTGTGCAGTTTACCTCGGTGTAGTGCGCAGCTGCTGTAGCTACAGGGTCATGAATTGCCAGCAAGTAGGGAAGAACAAAACACTTTTGTTGAACAAGCAGAAGTTGTTAGAGCCATTATCGCCAGCATCTGATGCAAAGCACTTTCCCGCTCTCAGTGGTTTTTAAAAAAATCAGATTTAGAACAGGCCAAACACTGTGCAGTGGAACCTCTGTCAGCCAGAACGTTGAGATGGGTCTGTCCAGGGAGAACCAAAATACAAATAAGCTTGTAAATAGCTTTCTGCCTTGCAGGCTGCAATCCTGCAGGGTAGGTCTTTGCTCTCAGGGATCCTTTCAGCCAATTCTCTGACCCTTTGAGTTGCAACAATACTCTCCCCTCTTAGCCTTTGAAAATTTCTCTCTCCATTGCTTCAGAGACCTAAATGTCTGCTTGATTAAGTGTCCCAGTTGCTGGGATAGAGCGGCAGGCTTCAAGTTCCTTTCACTCATAGCTCCAGAATATTTTCTCCCCATGCAGACCTTGAACTCCTGCAGAAGGCTTCCACCCAAGTGGCTGTTATTGAAGGACTGCACCATGAGACTGAGAACACGCCACCCAGACTGTTATTGTTCATCACAAATAATTTTAGAAGCTAAAGCTTCCAAAGGGAAGGAAAAGAATTTTCCATGAAATGTTGACATTTTGGGTAGAAAACATTGCTGCATCCGAAATCCAGTTTAGCACCAGGAGGTTTCGTGGACACATTCTGACAAAACCTCATAAGGGAGAAAATCTTCAGAAGGCAAAACTTTTGTTTTAAGCATAGTGACTCATTGTGCTTGATATAACTAATGCTGCTTTGGAAAAACAGCATGTCCATTTTTAATGTTAACACATACAAGGAAATTTGCATTGCACAATGAGCTGCAATGTGAATGCTCATTCCGAGTTTCATAACTTTCACAAAAAGCAGAAAGGTAAAATGTGACTCAGCTGAGCCAGCTGTGAACCGCAAGCATGAAGACTGCCAATGAAAAGGGGAAGAGCATTGATTTTATTGAGTAATTATCCAACAGGTTTGCATGAATTGTCCACTGCAAGTGCAGAGCAAAATTCAAGGCAGCTTAGTTAGTATTATAGAATCCTGAGACCTATCATAATTTCACCCCCCACAAATGTAAAAAAATGACAGAGTTTTAAGGCATACCTTCATTTCGTTGGCTCCAGAGTAGACATATCTGAATTTGGGGCATTGGGAAGAAGGCAACTCAAAAGGCATGATGCCAGGAGGAAGAAAGAAGATTGGGTGGGAAAATGTTAGTCCCTCCTCCCAAAATTCTCATATGCTTCATTCATCAACTTGATATTGCACAAGCAGTCCTGGGAAGAGGCAGATGAAGCTTGACTCATCTGAAGTCACTGCTCTCATCTCTCAACTAGGGAATGCTGTTCCTTTGTATTGGTTTTGGCTGGGATGGAGTTAATTCTATTTACAGCAGCATGTATGGTGATATATTTTCAATCTGCGACCAAAACAGTGTTGATAAACTACTAAGCAGGCCTTTTCTGCTTCTCATGCTGCCCCGCCAGCAAGTAGACTGGGGGTGCACAAGAAGCTGGGAGAGGACAGAGCCGGGACAGCTGGCCCCCACTGACCAAAAGGATATCCCGTAACATATGGCGTCATGCTCAGCGTGTAAAGCTGTCAGGGAGAAAGAGGAAGGGGGGACATCTGGAGTTATGGCATTTGTCTTCCCAAGTCACCGTTATGCATGAGCGAGTCCTGCCCTCCTGCCAATTTTTCTGCCTGCCAACGGGAAGTAGTGAATAAATTCCTTATTTTGCTTTGCTTGTGTGTGCAGTTTTGCTTTACTTATTAAACTGTCTTTGCCTCAATCCACTAGCTTCTCACTTTTGCCCTTCTGATTGTCTCCCCCATCGAGAGGCTGTGTGGGGCTTAGCTGCCTGCTGGGGTTAAACCACAACATCCTTCAAGCTCATTTAACATTAGGATCCAGAAATTTCCCAGTAACGGCAAGCACAGAGTGCCTGATTTTTCTGGCTTTCTTAGTAGAGCGCTGTCTTGGGAAGACAGGCTGCTTATATTGATAATCTCATGCTCAGGAAAATGTAAGTCTGCTTCTTCAGAAAAAGGCTTCAATCTTTAGGCTGTAATATAAAAGCTGTACTTACGCTGCCATTCCTTGCTTCCTTATTCTAAGAGGAGAATGGGTAAATCTCTGCAGTCTTCAACAGCAGATGCAATATTACACTGCAATAATGCTCTAAGCTACATAGTTGCACCCCATTTCTGATCCAGTGCTTAGCAGAAAAGGCTGGAGCCACTAACTGTGTAGCTTCCCTCTGTGTGTTGTTTCCTTATCAGCTTGAATGGGAGTTGATACTTAAATAGGAGTTGAATATCAAAGTGCCTGTGTAGACTGCAGTCCCCCTGTCACTTGAGCACTTGTGGAAATCGAATCCCAAATTCTGGCCATTATTTGTCATAATCAAATAGTTATGCATATCCAATAAAATACCATCTGGGTTTACACGTGGTGTCTTTATCACATAAAATGATTTCAGTATAACCAATATAGTATTGAGTCAATTAATAAACAGTATTATTCCCATCAGTGGTAAAAGATAAACATGAGAGAGTGGGTAGAGAGGGGAGAAAGCTAACCTTGTCCACTCCTTTTCAGTGGAAGATGGTGTACTCACATCTCTGCGGTTTTTTGACTGCGGAGAATAAAGTGAAGCTAAGTATCCATACAAAGATCTCAAAATTATTCTTCTCAGTTAAAATGAATAAATATTTGATCCAAATTAACTGTGTGAAAGCAAAACTCCAAATTAAGAAAACAAAAAAGAACAAAACAAACAAACAAAAAAGCCACCAGAAAAACCAAACAGTGCCAAAAAGCCATAAGTAATCTAGATACATTCTGTCACTCTGTTCGTTCTTTAAATCAAAACTAATGGCAGTATACAACCTAGGGTCAGTGAAGTGTAAAACACTACAAAGTTAAAGATGATGTACTTTGCGGTGCTGTGCTAGCTTCCTGCGTCAGCGTTCCCCAGGCAGGATCGCTTCTCTGCCCTTCAACACAGGAAAGATGCAGCCATGGATCCTTGTGGGCCGCTCTTGTGTTTAGGAGCTTCTCAGTGTTTGAGAAGATACCTTGTCATGCTCCCTTGAGGCACCATCTCCGGAAGGTTCACTGTCCCACAGCAGGAATGTAAACCTTGTCACACAGAGCTGGTGACACTGGTTTTAGAGCAGCGAAGTCCTATGCATGAGGGCAGCTGTCACTCAGCTAGTGACAGCACGTGGGCCTCCCAACCGATTTGTATCTTGCCAGCAATAAGGAGAATACACACACACACACACACACACGAATATATATGCATTGTATGGTCAAACATAAGTACATAGCCACATATATATTTATATACACATACATATGCATATACACATACATATATCTCTGTATTCTTTTTAGAAATGACTGTGAAGCCACAGATGCCGTGATGCAGCGTGTGTGGATATGAAAGGATGTGAATGGGTGGAGAACATCATATGGACACTTGAGATACTGCCCATCTGATTTTCTGTGAAAAAAAATACAGTATTTATAAAGTTTCAAAAATGGGTAGAAAGGCAGTTGGAAAGCAATGACCTCAGACTGTCTTATTATAGATGGCCACAGGGTCTCTAGACTTGATAAGCAATCAATACTTGTGGTGGTAATGAAGTGAGTCATTTTTTGAATTGTAACCTTGTTAAACAAGTTCAGTGTACGGCACAGAACAGCTCTTTGGCTGGTTCTTCCTTGGGAGCCGTTTCTGGTGTAATTAAAGAGTTTGCCTCTCCTCCTCTCCCCCAGCCAAGGGTTTTTCCCTCTTGCCTCCAGCAGTGGGTTTTTCATTTAACACTCCACTGCCTCACCAATAACAAAAAAAATCAAATCATCCAGACCACTGAATGGGCAACGATTTTTTTTATCCCAGGATGTGACCTTCAAGTTGTTTAACAAATTCACAAAATAAACAAAAATGTCTTCCTCTCTTTCAGGTTTACAATTTCAAATTGCATTGTCAAGGCTGTTGCAAAATCAGATTGGTATGTGGCGTATTCCTGCCACGGGCCACACTCCACTAAGACCCACTAAAGTCCTCCAAAGTACTACAGTTTGTGCCTAGGTATATGAATGTTCCCATGGGATTCAAGCAAAATGCAGGTGCTTTGGTGAACATGGATGGAGCCAAGTACATACCTAAAACAAGCAGGTACTTAACCTTTTCTTAAAGCTCAGGCTGAATACGGGAACTTTTGATGTCTGCATTGTTTCAGAGATACTCCACCAACTTAGAGTTTTCCACAGTAGTTTTACTTTTCGCGACTTGACTTCAGCCAAGTTTATTAGGCTTAGCTCTAGAGTGAGTTAATTTGCCTGACAGATCAGAAAAATGTCTCATATGTAAAATCCTCTTCCCCTAATTCACTAATGCTAATGCAACTTACCACAACCCAGTGCTTTTTCATTCACTTGGAAAATGTATTTTTGTTCTGTGTAAATTTCATGATGGTCAAGCATCCACGCTAGGAAGACATCAGTACCTTTTCTAGAGTGACTAATGAGATGCTTCGTTAGATGTAGGTACTTCACCCAGAGTCAAGCGCATCAGCACAGAAACAAGGAAGAAGCTGCTGTTGTTGCTGGTGCTAGGCAGGTCTCACAGATAGATAAACTTCATTCTTATGTACTATCAGACCAGCGTCTTTTTAAACACTATATTCATTTGAGGGAAAAACTGGCAAGGAGGATTTTTCCATTTTTTCTTGTGAGATATTTCAAATCTCTGTGTCATCATCTACAAAATTCATATTTCACACGTGACAAGATTCATATAAATTGCAATGTAGCAGTGCTTGTCATAAACCAAACCCAGACTACATTTAAAGAAAAATATATACAGAGAACAAGGATTTAGGATTGAGTGGAGCTGAAAGCTAAGTAAGAGGTACTACTTCAAACTCAACTAGAAGTAACTGTGGTTTTATTTTTATTCAGTTGAGTTTTTACCATTTGCTAAAGGACTGAAAGCAGTTAATGTAATCAGTAATCAAGAAAAAAAAAATTAGCAAGTGAATCTGTTTTCTAAAGGAAGCAATATAAAAATAACCAGGCAGAAGCCCAGGTACGCAGTTGCTGAAGACGCTGACTCAATGGAGACTATATCAGTGTCACGTTAGCTAATTTATGTTCAAAGAGGAATAGAACTATAATAAGGAGATTTGAGTCCCACCTATGAATGAATATTATTTAGTGTTCCTTTGATTTATAGATCATTACAACTTTTATGTATATATTAGAGCTATTGTCCCTGTCTCACAGAAGATAGTTTTGGGTGCCAAACATTATAAAAACAACATTTTTCAAGCCAGACATCTTGGTAGGGGACCAAGAACAGCTTTTCTCCAGTTCTCAGAAATGCTGGATTTTATTTGCAGGATGTCTCTACAAGTGACGGGAACTCAATACATCTTAAAGGCAATCCTATTTAATAACAAAAACTCTGGACTGCAAGACTGAAATAATTGAGCCTAGAAACCAGCTTTAAAATCCTGAACACTCTCTGAAATTATCCAGTGAGCCATAAATAATCCCAGCGCACCAGGAAAAATCAAGAGAGAAAGAGAATGGGAGGAGGGAAGTGGAATGCATTTTTAGCTGAAATCAATGCTTGCGAAAAATACAAACCAACCAATATTCAAAGGGTCATGAGCTAAGTATACAAAAATTTACAGACTAGTTACAACAGTTGTGCCAAAATCAGCAACAGCAAAGAAATTACATAATAAAACAAACACAACTAAAGAAGATACACAGCATTTTAAAGACCATATCTGTCATCACTTTGACTTCTTTGCTTTATGATCTCTCTCTAATGTTCCTCATTACTTGCTCACCAAAAAAATCCCCTTCCTTTTTTGGTATTGTTAGCTTTCTGGGAAAGAAATTACAATTCTTTATACCTATGAAGTCTTTTCCGGATGATGATATCTCCTGCAAAATAAACAGACAACTTAAGAAAAGAGAAAGAAAAAAAGTCAGTTTTGCTCCAGCCACCTCTCACTGCCGGCTGGCATCTCTACAGTTCTTAGAGAGGGGGAGTTCTCGTAGCTTTGTGAAATGGAAGGGATTTGTGCAGAAAAGCATTTATTTACTTTGACATTCCTAAGCAGCAGCCTTTGTGCTTGGTACGACACAGAATTCAAACAGTTTCTCTGCTCAGCTTACCCAAATTGGGGAGCTCGGGCTCGGAACAAGATTTCTCTGTACACAGCACAAGATGACCTCTTAAGTTGTGTTACCCTGCGACATTGAGACCTCACCACCTACACCGTAAAACTAGCAGCTTCCTGTCAACACATTTTCCCGTCTATCCACGGGAGTACCGCAGGGATCACAGCCTGCACCCGAATGGTGCGGATATACTTGAAGCCATGTCAAATGATGCAAGTACAGCTCATTATCACACAGCAGTACCACACAAACCACGACACAGATTTTTATTCCCACTGTGATTTTAAATGCCTCCTTACAAATAAGCTTCTCAGAGGATTAATAGCTGGATTTTTCTTCTGTATAGAACAAGTTCAAATGAGGCAGCTTCAGAAGTCCCTGAAAGGCTTGCGCTCTGACATTTTGTTTGTCAGATGGGACAAGAAGGAACTAGTGGCATTTCCCAAGTACCAGCAAGGTTTACAGTAATAAGCACTGTTCCTTGCAGTCTAAATAGAGGGTGCAAGAAATCAAGGACCACAGGGATGTTCAAGTCCTCTGTGGAGGTTAAGGTAGGTTTTAGTGAAGATGCTTGTTTGCCATTCCCTGGGACAATGGTTCCCCAGTTCCACGGGTAGAAGATTAAGCCAGTGTGGACTGCTCAGTCCTGTAAGGTTCAGGGTGCTCACCCAGAAAAGCTCAAAAGGATTTTTCATGTTAATATGTTCAGTGAAATCATCTTTGAGAAATTAAATACATCTTGTAAAACTAAATTTTGACAGTAGATGGTGTTCAACTCAGAGTCTCATCACCTTCTTTTGAGCTAGTATTCTTGTACTCCCTTTGGGGAGACAAAGAAATATTTCTAAGTACTGCCTGGTTAGCTTCATCTGTTGTATGTACAGTAATTCAGTCAGGTTAATTCACCATGGGCTACCCTATCATGTATGTTTTGGGTCTGTGTGGTAAGGTTTTGGTAGCAGGGGGGGCACAGGGGTGGCTTCTGCAAGAAGCTGCTAGAAGCTTCCCCTGTGTCTGACAGAGCCAATGCCAGCCAGCTCCAAGATGGATGCACCGCTGGCCAAGCCTCAGCCTATCAGTGACAATAACATATTTAAGGAGGAAAACAAACAACCATGGGAGCTTTTGCAGCCAGAGAGAGCAGTGAGATGTGAGAAACTCCACAGACACCAAGGTCAGTGAAGAAGGAGGCGGAGGAGATGCTCCACGCACCAGAGCAGAAATTCCCCTGCAGCCCATGGTGCAGACCATGGTGAGGCAGATCATGCCGGCAGCCCATGGAGGAAGGATGAAGGGAAGCAGAGATTCCNGGCAGGCTGTCCCCCTGCAGCCCATGTAGGAAGGATGATGGGGAGATTTCACCTGCAGCCTATGGAGGACCCCACGCTGGAGCAGGTGGAGACACCTGAAGGAGGCTGTGACCCTGTGGGAAACCCACGCTGGAGCAAGCTCCTGGAAGGACCTGTGGCCCCATGGAGAGAGGAGCTCAGGCTGGAGCAGGTTTGCTGGCAGGACTTGTGACCCCATGGGGGGATCCACACTGGAGAAGTCTGCTCCTGAAGGTCTGCACCCCGTGGGAGGGACTCACATTGGAGAAGTTAGTGGAGGACAGTCTCCTGTGGGAGGGACGCCACGCTAGAGCAGGGGAAGAGTGTGAGGAGTCCTTCCCATGAGGAGGAAGGAGCAGCAGACACAACGCGTGATGAACTGACCGTAATCCCCATCCCCTTCTGCCTGTGCTGCTGGTAGGGAGTAGGTAGAAATCAGAAGTGAAGTTAAGCCTGGGAAGAAGAGAGGGGTGCGGGGAGGTGTTTTAAGGTTTGGTTTTATTTCTCATTGATCTACTCTGTTTTGCTTCATAATAAATTAGATTAATTCTTCTCTAAGCTTATTCTATTTTGCCTGGGAAGGTAACTGGCGAACAATCTCTCCCTGTCCTTATCTCAACCCATAAGCCTTTCATTATACTTCTTCTCCCCTGTCTAGTTAAGAAGAGGAATAATAAAGCAGCTTTGGTGGGCACCTGGATTTCAGCCAGGGTCAGCCCACCACTATTTATTAAAACAATTATTTCATGCTTCAGTCAAATAACATATATATTTATACAGATGTCTGCAAACACCTAAGGGAATTAGGTGCTCAGCGAAGACAATTTCTGTGTGTTCTGGACACAAAACTAACATGGGGGCCCTATGGAGATTCCTGACTTGTGAGTCTTCCAGAATTGAATTTATTAGGTGTGTGCCTTCTACTCTAAGAATTATATTCAAAGCTGTCTGGGTAAGGGTCACCAACACAATGGGTGATTTGAGAAATGCTGTGAGATAAGTGTGTTAGCACTGCTAATTTATAGCAAAGAAATCATGGGTGAAAGTCAAAGGCTTATTACCACCAGCTCCTTGCTAGTTTTTCCCAGACACCCTATTCTACATACTCCAAATCAGATCAGGCAAATTCTAATTTACTTGAAGGTGTCTACTGTCATGGCAGTATATGGCAAGACAGTACCTTGTAGGCCCTAACACACTGACCTCAAGTTCAGAAGGGCACCTGTGAAGCTGAAGATATATATTTATATATAAACATTTGCGTGCCTATATACATGGAAATGACTGATTTAAAAGAAATCAGCAGAACTGATTTTTCCAAACTATACTTTTGCTTTCACAAACAATTCAATCAAACAACCTATCTCTCTGTCTATATCTGTCTGTATAGGGGGACAGAGACTGAGAGATTTAAGCAAACTAGAAATACACAATTCAGCAGCTGTGGCACTGCGAAACCGTGTGTGCTCGACAGATGAAAAACAAAGAAAAAAGCTTTAGCTAAAGCAAGCGTTCTCAGCCTTTTTGCAGGGAGTCTTAATTTAGAAAATCTACTCAGGAAGAATAATTGTTCCCATTCATTATTTTGCCTGGATGACTTTTATAGAACTGTTTTTACCATCAATTGGCAAATTCAGTGGAAGAAACAAATCACCCTATTATTAAAGCATATTTGCAGCAAACAATAGATATTCCACATAAGCTGTGCTTATCTGGCCATCTTTCTTAACAACTTCTAAGAACCTTATGCCTTCATCCCGCTTTGCCTTTGTCTCACTCGTGCTTAATGACAGGGTAGATCTCTAACAGAGGATGGTCCTGCTCACCTGGCGTGTACCCCAGTGGGTGATGTTCCAGGTCAGGGCAGCCTCACCGGCTGAAGCCTGTGAGTTTTTCAGAGCTGTACTGTTTGCAGTTTCTGTACAGCGTAATTTCAGCCTCTCTCATTAGTTCTGCTGGGGTTATTTTGTCTCAGCATTCCTGTTATAAGCTACCTCTGTTTTTACAGGTGGTAATATAAGAACATCTGAAAGTTTCTTCTGGGCTAATATTTTGTTAACTAAGGCAACTTTTCCCTTTTAACAAGAATTATATATTTATTTTACTTTAGTATTTAACTAGTTTATGCGAAAAAAATAGCTTGGGAGTTGACCTGAGTATACTTTTCAAAGTCAAATATTTAGAATTACATCCATCTTGCCTAATTTTTGGCATCTATGAGTTAGTTGCTGCATCTAAGTTACTCAGGTACAGCCCCTCCACAGTTAGTGGAAAAAAGATGAATTGTCCTTTGGACTTGCTGCTTTTTCTTCCACTGGTGATAGAAGTAGACAAGATTAAAAGAAACCATCAACATCTAAACAGGGGTCTTTAAAAAATAGAGAGTTAAAGTCCAAACTCATAGTACTTTCACCTCATCCATCTTGATTTCCTTGCAAAATTATATACATTTCATTAAACCCTTAATGGAGATTTTGAAATGCAGGTTGCAGCACAATCTCTATTCCTGTCATTTAAACTGAAAAAGGTTTAATAGATTGATAACCGATGGATTAATGAGTCACTGATGATAATAGCAGAGATTTACATCAACAGCGCCTATGATCAAGAGCAATCACAAAGCACTTGGGAAGCAGATTTACAAACTGTTTCTGCTTAAGTGGTGTCAGAGGCCAACTTCCTTCAGAAGTCAGATGGAGAAGGATGAAAAATAATCACCATTGAAGCAAATACTGATCTACAGTCACCACACAGTTGTGTAGAAGACACAATACCTGGTTCACATTTAAGGATGCAGAAAAAACACTACTTCTCAGCTGATTGAGCGTGGCCACTCACTAGCAGAAATCAGGTTGGGTGTATGAGCTTTGCTGCGTGCCCTGGATGCCACCAAAAAGAGGTTTTTTGGACACAGTATTTCCCTAAGTTGAGAGGTCTTCACGTGGGAAATATTATCACCCCTAGTCTGTGAAAGCCTGCTATCACGTGCATCAGCCCGATATTATGCTGGACCTCATCAGCTGAAAAGCAAACATATACCACTGGAGATCAATGTCACCCTTCTGAAAATCTCCTGAGGCAGGCTTCAGAGCATGGACACGGTGCAAACTCAAGCTTTTTAAATGACCCTACATCATATGTGGTGCACCAATATAAAGGTGACAAAAAGTGAATTGGGGACAAAACCTGCTGTTCGCACTGCAATAAAGCTCCCATGGCAGACATGTATGCAGTAAAGCTTTTGAGCCCTGAAACACTTGACTTTAATGTCTGTGACACTTGGTTCTAGTAGGTAACATTAATGGTTTCGTAGAGTCATAGAATCACAGAACAGTTTGGGTTGGAAGGGACCACAAAGGTCATCTAGTTCCAACCCCCCTGCCATGGGCAGGGACACCCTCCACCAGACCAGGGTGCCCAAAGCCCCATCCAGCCTGGCCTTGAACACTGCCAGGGAGGGGACAGCCACAGCTTCTCTGGGCAACCTGTTCCAGTTTCTTACCCTGATTTCTGTAGCATGTTGTGGACACATGCACTTTGGTCTCTTACTCCTTGAAGGAAATGAAATCTTGTATCGTCTTTGTCCTAAAATGTTATTGAGTCTCAGATTCTCTAGCAATATGATACAATATTTTTCATTTTAGGCTTTTGGGGCTTGCAGCTCAGTCTTCAGGGGTGCTTAATACCACAAGCAAATAGGAACACCACCATAGTGGTGTTCAGACCATAATGTGTTCAAACCAGTGGTGTTTAGACCATAATGGTCTAAAATGCCAAGAATTTTTGTTATGTTAGCTACTTTATGTTAGCTACTAGAAGCAGCAAAGATAATGAGTTAAAACAATACAACATCGGCATGCGTTTGCCATCTCTGTTTCCTTATCATCTTATCATTTTTGGATCACTTAAGTAGATCAGGAGCTTTCCTCTCTGTTTGTGAAATGGGTCCCTGGTCTATTCGTCACCTTCTTTATGCTATGCTGACCATTTTCTCCTGACTACATCAACAATTAAACTGCACTCCTTTGCTGTGGAAGCACAATGCTTTCTTATTCTCCATGCTCATATTTCTTTTAATGCTGTGAAGTTTCAAGTACTCTGCAAGCAGCCTGATTTTTCAGATGCAGTGTCAGCGCCTGACCTCCTCATTCTGCTTTTTGGGAAATCCCCCTGGTTCCAACTCCCCTCAGCCTCACATGCTGTGGTCTCAGAACTGCCACCCTTTTGTGTCCACATGCTGCTGCTTAAACAGAAAGCATGAAGATTTAGAGCTTTCCTTTGCACTAGCCTGGCAGTGACACGGCATGGTCCCAGCAGTAGGTAGAGGACTACAGGAACCCTGAAAGACTCTGTAACACAGCAATTTTGTGAACACAGGTGGTATTCCCAAGATCCAGTTAAATATCCTTCACACGCAAATAGGCATTAGTCGTCGCTGATCTTTATAATTGTGGATGTATTCAGCACAGTGAAGATGCTAAGTTTGGTAACAACTTATGATCAGAAAGGTAGTCAGATACCTTGACTGCAAAACATGAATAGCAAGTTCATGGGGCTATGTAGGTCGTATGTCCCCTAACATTCAACTTAAATGGTAGCAATCTTGAAACTAAACTTTTTTTTTTTGATGGCTGACAGACAGAGAAAGAAACCGCCCCCTACATTTTCTTTTCCTATTTCCACCAGAAACAAGAAATGGTTCTCGTTTATAGTTTCACAGAGTGTAAATGCAAGTCCACTCCCATACAGCAAAGAAACAAAAAAAGACACAAACAAAATACAGGAAAAAAAAGAGAAAAGGAAAATGTAATGAAAAGTGTAAACATTTCTTTGTCAATTTGATTTTGGAAACAATAAAAACAAACAAAAAATATTTGCAAGGAAACTTTCTAAGCCATAATTTTGCCAGAAAGAGCATGACTCTGGTAAACTCTCACCTGTAGTGACCAGGAGGTTGCCTAGATGTGTGGGTGAACCGCAACCTAACAACCTACGCCTACTGAAATTAACAGGAATTTTCCCACTGACATTAATGGAGTTTGATTCATCCTTATAACGTAATGCAGTTGTATGCAAACATAAAATGCCAAGAACATCTCCATAATTTTGTCTCTGTAATTCCACAGATCTCCAGGAAAACGGTCTCAAAAAAGGCAATCTTTTAAGTATAAACCCTTTGGGATTTCACAAGAGTGATTCTTACCTTCAGAAGGTATCGCTTACCACCATCAAAGACTTAAATACAAAACAATAATGACAAGATGCCCAGAACAAAATAGCTTAAGGCCTATAACACCATATAAGAAACGGCTCTTAATTTCCCCTGTGGTTTTCTGTAATCTCTGACACTGCATTTACATTCTGCATAGCTCTCCAATGTGTGCTAGAATCCCAGCACAGCAATATAGAAGTATAACTGTTCCAGGGGGTTATATTAGGATACTAAGGATCTCAAAGACAATATATTAGCTATTGACAAGTTTCATGAATAATTTTATTGCATTTTTATTACTTTGTAGTAAAAATCTCTGTACAACATGCAACATCATTATTCTTCTCCCTTTCACTTTCAAATTATTTTTTTGATATATCTAAAAAAAAATCTGTTTTCACTTACAGGTCTAAAAATCACACTTCTAATTTGAATCTGAAATGTAATTAAAATGCACACTTCTCTGTTGGAGCTGAATGGGCATGAAAATAAGAAATGTCTTTTTGCCCTCTTTACTAACTTAGTATTGCTTTAATTTTTAAAAAGCCATTTTTTAAAAGTAAGAATATTTTAGTTAATAATTTAACACTCACTTCAATTAGAATACTTCTTAAAACTTTCAATGACATTACAATTAAAAGTTTGAAAATCACTTTTATGATAATTTCCAGCTCCGTACAGTTTTCTGCATATGCAAAATCACTTTTATATTTTGGTATTGTCACAGTGTAATTCTTCAAAACTACTAAGCAGAATTCTTAACTGACAACGTATTTCAATATCTCTGAGGTGAAGCTCTGCATAGAATGGGTCAGCTTTTTCAGCGGGTGCAAGCTCATGCCTCTCTGTTGCCCGCAGGGAAGGCACTCTGCTCAGGATCTTGTCTATGCCACTCAGCAGAGAAGGGATGGCTTGTCAACACGAGAAAACCTTTGTCCACTTTGTGTGTTCCATCTTGATATAATTTGCCATGAGACCGAAGTGCCTCATGTCCAGCCATCTCGGGGGTTGTAATGCCAACACCACCTGCCTCAGGTAAACCTGAGGAGAGGCGCAAATGTAGATAGAAAGCACAATTTTCCTGTGCTTAACACCTCGTTATTTACAGTTTTTCAGGGTAAATGCCAGGAGAGTGTTCGATGTTGTTAAGTTGGAAGAACAGCACTGTACATCAACTTTACAGAAGTCTGCAGGATTAAACAAGGATCCAGGCAGTAGAGAGGCTGACCTAGAGAGCAGCACAGCAATTCTGACAGCTTTAAAAAAGCTATGCCCACCACCAGCCTGGTAGCGAGCGTGCTATGCTGAAGTTGTTTGGGGAGCATTACTTAGGGAAGACAAGAATTTTTCATACATACTGCAGTGTTTAAATAGCTGCATGTACTACATCTAATGTTACTAATGCTGCTAATAATAGTAGCTACAATAATATACTAACCACACTCAGTTCACAAGGTTCATTAAAAGGTTGTCTAGTACTGTCTTTTAGCTCATCTTATCGGTGCATTGTTTTACCTAGTAGTTTTCTGCAACTTTGCCTGACTATTTGGACTGACATTTTCCATGGCATTCTCTGTTCCATGCTTCACTTCCTTTTTATTGGAAAGTCTTAGTGTTTTATGTTTGCATGACAAGGTTTTGGCAGCGAGAGAGCCACAGGGGTGACTTCTGCAAGAAGCTGCTGGAGTCATAGAATCACAGAATGGTTTGGGTTGGAAATGACCACAAGGATCATCTAGTTTCAACGCCCCTGCCATGGGCAGGGACACCCTCCACTAGACCAGATTGCCCAAAGCCTCATGGAACCTGACCTTGAACACTTCCAGGGGTGGGGCCTCCACAACTTCTCTGGGCAACCTGTTCCAGTGCCTCACCACCCTCACAGGAAAGAATTTCATTTTAATACCCATACTAGATCCCTCCTCTTTTAGTTTAAAACCATTCCTCCTTGTCCTGTCACTACACTTCCTAATAAACAACCTCTCTCCAGCTTTCCTGTAGGCCCCTTTAGGTATTGGAAGGCTGTGATCAGGTGTCCCCGGAGCCTTCACTTCTCCAGGCTTAACAAGCCCAGCTCCCTCAGCCTGTCCTCATAGGAGAGGTGCTCCAGCCCTCTGATCAACTTTGTGGCCTCCCTCTGGACTCGCTCCAGCAGCTCCATGTCTTTCCTGTTCTGAGGACCCCAGAGCTGGATGCAGCACTCCAGGTGGGGTCTCACAACAGCAAAGTAGTGGGGGAGAATCGCCTCCCTTGACCTGCTGGCCACAGTGGTTTTTGATGCAGCCCAGGACAAAGTTGGCTTTCCGGACTGCCAGCGCACACTGTGCACACATTTCTCTATGTCTGGTAGACCCAGTGCCAGCTGGCTACAAGATGGACCTGCTGCTGGCCGGTCCCTGGAGAAGACCATGGTGAGTCAGGCTGGAGCCCAAGGAGGCAGGATGATGGGGAGCAGAGATTCCACCTGCAGCCTGTTGAGGACCCCACGCTGGAGCAGGTGGAGACACCTGAAGGAGGCTGTGACCCCGTGGGAAGCCCACGCTGGAGCAAGCTCCTGGCAGGACCCATGGCCCCATGGAGAGAGGAGCCCAGACTGCAGCAGGTTTCCTGGCAGGGCTTGTGACCCTGTGGGGCGACCCACACTGGAGCAGTCTGTTCCTGAAGGTCTGTAGCCGGTGGGAAGGACCCATGCTGGAGCATTTGGTGAAGAACTGCAGGACTCATGTTAGAGAACTTGGTGGAGGACTGTCTCCCATGGGAGGGACACCATGCTGGAGCAGGGAAAGAGTGTGATCCCCCCGAGGAAGAAGAAGCAGCAGAAACAGTGCGTGATCAACTGACCGTAACCCCCCGTAAGGTTCCGATAACAAGTGAATGTCCTAGACCTCTGTCTTGAATGAGGGAGTGTCATCAACCACAGGCAGGACCTGTGGAGGCAGGCTGCTGCCTTGGGAGCCCATCCCCCTGTTCCTGCAGTGCGTGGACAAAGGCCTCTGCTGTGCATGTGTGTCCGTGAGGGATCATCGCTTGGTCAGCCCTGAAGGTAGGGGGCAGTGAGACCCCCCAAGACCCCTGACTCATTCCTGAACTTGCTGGAACATTCCTGAGCACACAGTGTGAGCACACACTCCACAGCTCCGTGGAGACGGAACCCCACCAAGGTGGAGGGGCACACTGGGTTATAAAACGGTTAAACAAAAGATTTCAGCATGCGCCCATCACCCAAGGACTACAATTACAAGCAGAGGAACTAAGAGACAGTAGGATTCGAGTATCACAGCGAAGACAAGAGGAGAAGGGGAATCAATAAGCTGGATGAATAACACTAGTCTGAGCTAGGATATGGAAAGTGCTGCGTAGGGATCTGAAGAAGGAGCTGGAAAAGTGACAGCTGGTCAAGAAGCTCATGCCAAAGGAGTGGGGCAAATAGTGAGACTGAATGAAAGCAAAGACCTGACACCCAAGGTCAGTTCCACAGTGTCTGAGCTAGTTATCTACACTGAGATAAGACAAGTCTTGTCCCAGAAATGCACATTTCTCTCAAAAGATTTCAAAGAAATCCACACAGCTTATGTAGAAAGTTAGATGACACTGCTCTCATCTCCAGTGCCTGGGGAGTAAGGTTGATATACTGACTGAGGGGTAGAAGCAGAGACATTGGGAATGGTTGGGTAAAGAGAAGAGGCTTTGGAAAGAGGCAGATGGAAGGACAGAGGGAAGGTGTTTGTTAAGGTGGAGTCAACAAGGCAGAGAAGATTGTGTTTGGAATGAAGAGACCAGACAGCACAAACCTTTCCAGAGTCTGGAGCGTGCTGCTCAATGCAGTTGTCCCACCATTCCCTTCCCTGGCAGAAAATGCCAGCAGGAGCTATTAGGGAATTGCTTTGGCCCTTTCACTGCCTGTGCACAGGCAGAGGAGGAAAAACCCACCGCTGCTGTCAGTTACTGGGCCCACCTGCTGCGGCGGCCCCAAATTGCTCAGTCTTCCTGGTGACCACGGGGTGTCTCAACAGGTACAGATTTTTTTTCCCCCTAATATTTCTTTTTAAAGCAACATAGAAAAACACACTCAGACTGTGGAAATGCAAACATCCAAAAGTTAAGGAAAACCACGTTTCAGGTTTGTTCTTCCATACTTATTAACACACCTTTCCAGTTATGCAGCCGTGAAGGGGACAAACAGACTAACTGTGTGGGATTTCTGCCTTATTTCATGCAAAAAATTATCGAAATAAAAAAGAGCAGGGCATTTCAGGAGGAGTGAGGACTTTCTCAGGAAAGTCAAATGCTGAACAGAAGATCTGGCTTGTAGCTCTGTCTCAGCCACAGAGTTCCCCTCTGGTGCTAATCACGTCACTTCACCAACAGTTTCACAAAGACTAGTCGTTATGCTTGATTTCATATGGGTTGAATGTGCAGAAGTGCTTAACCTCCCCAGATGCAATTGAAGCATCTGGGTGTTAAGCTTTGAAGGAAAGTTCAAATACAACATGAAATACTTTGCAATGTCAATTTCTACAGCGTGGCACATCTAAAAGTAACGTATAAAATCTTACCTCAATGCCTCTATATAATGCAGAAATTCAAATCTCACACATGTATTGTGCGAATACAGGGACTATTTTTCAGGCAGTTAGATGATGTTGTGATAAGCACCACGGAAAGTAATCGTTTCATTTTCAGTGCAGTTTGACTAATTTGGAGTAATGGGATATACAGACATATTGAGAGATGAAGGTTAAAAAAAAAAAAAAAGATTGATTAGGTACTCTGTGCCCTGGATGGTTCAGGGCTCTAGAAGAAAAAGGAGTATGTAATTAAAACTTTATCAGCATGCACTCATGAAAAAGGGCTAAGCTACAGTTGCACTGTTAACCTTAATTATAGCACTTCTTAGCCTCTTATCTTACAAACTCAATAACATTTTCAGGTGTTGTTAGTCTGTGTTGAGTACAATATGTGCAACACTTGACATTTGTACCTTGTGGAATGTTCCACATCTGGCCTGCCACTGGTTTTTTGCTCAAAAACAGAACTTCTCTGAAAAAAACTTCGGTATGTTGCTTGCTTAGTTTCTCTTTACCCTTCTTTTAGATGAGAAAAAAAAAAAAAAAAGGCCAAATTTCTTGCAGGAGACAGGCCATGCTTAGCTTAGTTCAGCATGGCCCCTGAATTCCTGGTTGCATATGTGAAGATCAGATCAACGATCGGTGGCTTGGCACCCTTCCACCACCTCTTGGAAAAAATAATAATAATAAAAAGGCTAAAAGACTGAAAGCTTAAGCATTTGCAAACCTTTTTGTTCAGTTTTGAAATGAGACTTCCACTCATTTGGTCTGAAGACAGGAATATAAAGCAGTTAATGTCCCTGAAACAATTGTTAGCCATACAGTTTCCATATAACACATCAGAAAACATGAATTTCAGATGTCATCTTGAGTATCCAAATATCACAGGGAGTAGTATTCTTTTACTGATCTGTGTGAGGCTCCGATAACAAATGAATGTCCCAAACATTTGTCTTGACGCAAGCAGGGATAATGAGGGAATGCGGCAAACATCTGTCTTGACCAAGGACAGAGCCTGCAGGAGGCAGGATACCGTCTTGTGAGCCCCTTCCCCTCTCCCTGAAACACGCTGACAGAGCCCATCTGCCTCCTGTGCTTGTGAGGGGCCATAACTCACTCAGCCCCAAAGTGTGGGGGGACACAGTGAGATCCCCCCAAGACCCCCATAACCCACTGACTCATCTCTCGAACATTTCTGAGCTTATACTGGAACTGCACAGTGATGACAAACCCCCGCCTATGGGCCGGGCACTTTGGGTTATAAAAAGGGGAAAACACAAGCTTTTGGGGCACGCCTGCCACCTGAGGACCACAACTACGAGCAGAGAAGACTGCCGCTGGACCCAGGATGGTGATATCTCTTCTCTCCTCTTATCTTTCTTTCTCTCTCTTTCTTTTCCTCTCTGTCTCTAACTTAATTTTCAGCACATTAAGGTAATCTTGTCACAAGTTTTGCTAGGCTGTTGTCTCTCATGATTCCACTGAGTTTTAAGTGTTGTTATAACCTTTGCCAAGTCTCTATCTTTTGTAGTTCTGGTGAGTTTTAAGTGAATTTTTCGTTTGCTTAAACCGCTAGAGTAATTGTCATTACTCCTGATTACTACACAGAGAATTAAAATTACCTCTCCCTTACACCCACCGAGTGGGACAGGACAATCTGGATCTGGCCTGACAGTACTGTTACAGGTTATATGCAAAGTGATTTAACCAGAATTATTTGAAAAACCCATTTTTTTCTTCCTGACAACAATGCTAATTTTCTGTGATTCTTATGCCAGAGTTACTCCTCACAGCCAGAGTTACTCCTCACAGCCATACCTTCGTTAGGGAGGTCAGTGCTTAGTAAGCCACTCCTAGGTTTTGGGGCAACCTTGTTTGGTAGATATGATCCTGCGTAATTGAATTTAACTGCCAGTGTGGCTCCGGTGGGAGTGCAAATGAGTGGTCTATGAGAGGATGCCCTCAGAGAAGGCAGAACTCCTGCCTCACTCCATGAATTGTACTTTGAGCTGCTGTGTATTTCAGAGTATTTGAACAATATTATGTAGAGTAGTTATTCTTATACCTATTTTTTTTAATGTCTACTTTTATGGGAAGGAAGCATTGATGTATGAGTTAAGGATGGAATGGCCTTATGGCTATTTATGTTAGAAAAATAATAGATTTTATTTGTAAACATAGAAAGGCTTATTTATGGAACCTGGCTGTTTCCTGGGTAGTTTCCATGGCTTCTAAGGAAAAATTTGTGTTCAAGTCATGCATGAAGTAAATCAGGTAAAATAAAACAAATAGCTTATTTTAATGCTAAACTGCATCTTAATCGCCAACGGAAAAAGCTGCATTACTTCAATAGAGCTCCCTTTATTTCCTTTTCTTTCCCTCCTTTTTTCTGATTTATTCACTTTAGATATTGAACAAATAGTCTGAACATATTTTAAATCCTTTTCCTTGCCAGTTACTCTAAGAGAAGCAGCACCATGGGGACATAATATGCAGGAGAGCTTCTGATGCTTTCCTGCTTCTACTTTCTCTAACCACTGGAGAAGCAGCTGTGCCTTGAACTTTCATGCTTTTCCATTCAGAATCAGCAAAATAGAAACCACGACCCTGCTTCTCTCTTCCCCATGACAAAGCGAATGGCTCTTCCAGAAGTCAGTGCTCTTCAGCGGTGAAAGGGTCAGAGCTGCAGTCCAGAGAGGTGACAGCAGTTTGTCTCAAAGCTGCAGCAGCACTAACTGCAGCATGAGTAAACCATGTCAAATTTTTCCAGCTACTACATAGCTGGGATTTTTTAGCCAGCTCAAAGTATGGCTGAAGGCATACTCTGAGAATCTATCTAGTTTATCTTAGCGATATCTGTAGAGACTGGATATAAGGAAAAATTTATTTACTGAAAGGGTTGTTGGGCATTGGAACAGGCTGCCCAGGGAAGTGGTTGAGTCACCAACCCTGGAGGTTGATGTGGTGCTTAGGGGCCTGGTTTAGTGGTGGACTTGGCAGTGCTAGGTTAACAGTTGGGCTTGATGATCTTAAAGGTCTTTTCCAACCAAAAGAATTCTATGATTCTATGTATGGTTTGCAATATATACCGCTAGTGCAGACAGACTGCTAGACTGCTCTGAAATGCCCAAGCTTCTCATCTTCAGCTGTTTCTTCTCAAAACTGTCTTTCCATTGTTGCCAAAACCAGACTCTGAAAGTCAGTTCAAGGAATCTGTAGCAGGATGGATAACAAAGGCAAGATGTTCTGGTGAGACTGAAAACGAAATATTAACAGAAGAAATAGGTGGTTGAATCGCCGTCCCTGGAGACGTTCAAAAAACACATAGACGTGGCACTCCAGGACATGGTCTAGTAGGCATGGCGGTGTTAGGTTGACGGTTGGACTTGATGATCTCAGAGGTCCTTTCTAACCTTAGTGACTCTATGATTCTATAAAATGCAACGCTCTTTCTCACTGGTGTCAGTGGGCCCAGTTCTCTCTTTCAGGTCTGTATTCAATGATTCAGTGAACTGCCTAAGCCTAGCAGTTGAGGGAGAGAGAATATGAAAGTGATGGTGTGATTTTTCTCCATTTTTATATATACGGCATGACAGAATGATAAGCAGCCTTGCTTAGGTGTCCTGTGACTGGAAGGCCAAAAGATGGGCATTTTGGAAGAGGTCAGAATTCTCCATGTAAGTAGACATTAGGACTGGCAATGCTTACAATATATTGAAAGATTTGCTATACTTTCTTAAAAAATCTAGATGTTTTAAATGTTGAATAAGCTTAATGGTCTGCACAATTGATTTGACCCTAAGTCCTCTTCAGTCTTTTGCTAGACACCAGTAGGTTTTTGATGAGACTCTGGATACATATGCAATAAATATGAATTACCTCCAAAAATTTAAACTGAGACAGGACAGAGCTTCAAGCTATGGAGCTGCAATAGTGTTTTAGACTTGAGCATGAACGTTTGTCGTGCCTTTGTGAAAAACATCTACTTCAGGCTTTTAAGTTTGCCCTGACCCAGCAATTCACAGATTCACCTATTTTCAGGGTAGTCGTCTTAATTTAAGGACCACAAACATGAAAATGAAGCACCATTTTTTTTCTAACCTTGTTAATTACAAAGGTTAATTACAAAGAAGATGAATGTGGCACAATATGTATAAAATCAACATAAACAAAACTTGGCTTCTTTTCTTAGCAAAAATAACAAATCACAAGTGTGAATTGAGGTTAGCTCCTCTTATTGGATTTTAGAGTAAGGCTGGAGAGTGTTACGGTAACCGATGAAATCTCAAAAAAAGTTAGAATTTGATATCTGTAATGAAATCTCCTACTTCACCACTTCTGACTAGGGGATCAGGAAAGAATATTCCATTTCTTTAGAGCATCGCATATGTTTGGTTTACTCCATCATAGATTTTTTTCCAGCTTCTTCAGCTCTGCCAAATGTAAGAGTTTGAAACTGTGCCTGTGGGTGCTCCAGACATCAGCTACAGAGCTCTGCCTGGTTGTTTTCTTCCTGCCGTGCAGCAGACAGGGGAAGCAGAGAGTTGCCTGTGCAGCCAGACTCACAGTGGTGTTCGTGTGGCTGGTACGTGGCACAGCTGCCCATTTGGCAGCTTGGCCAGCACATGCATTTTAACAGGTTGCCCAGAGGCAATAGGCTTGTTCTGCTGTGCCAATGATTTCTATATCTTTATTTTCTAATGTATAATGTTATAAATAGCAGATTACTGAATGCATGCTTTCCCAAGCTGTTGCTAGATGCTTTTTTCCCCCAGTTGTTTTTATTTTATTTTTAAACTTTTTTTTGTTAACCAAGACTGTCTTGCAAACATATGACTATGAAACTGCGCTAATTATGGAATTAGTTCCAATTTAATGTCTGGTTTATCATAGACCTATTTATGGATAGGCCAAAAGCTGTTCAGGCAAATTAGCAGGAAATGGGAAAAAGAAATATCAGTATGAGCTTCACAACTCTTGGCACTAACTGTGCCTTACTTATGCGCTACTTTAATGATGTTGTTTTATTTTTCTCATAGAACAAGCTGGTATAAGAAGCCTCTAAATTCAGTAGAGCTATTAAGTTCATGATGAAAATAACATTAAGCTAATGTTCCTTGCTTATTTCAACAACAGAGTAGGGATGCGATTGGATCATTAAAATGTTTTAGTAAGTTTAGGAAAAAAAATAATCGTGACAAAATGTCTTTAACACCAGTGGAATCTTGTTCACCATCTTATAAAAACACAAATTAAGCCATCATCCCCGTCTAGAGAGCCCATAGCTCCCTTTTGTCATTGTAGATGTATTTTAAGACAGTAACTCAAGCTACCTGTATCTTTGAAATAATGGTGAAGTAGTATTATACAAGATTTGGAAAAACAACTTCTTCTTCCATAAGGCATTTAAAATGCAGTGTTTGTCTCTCATTTTCTGCTGTGTTGGTTAAAAGCAATTGCAAGTGGCAAATCTAAAGGGGGCAAGATAATTTAGCATGGTGTTGCCAGCTGTGGCCGGGATTTGGTCACATACTTTCTGTTGGCTCCCAGCAGATCTTAGCCGTTTTCTACTGCATTAATAACAATAACATTCATTCTTATTTAGATTTGGCTACATTTTGCTGCATTTTTAATGGTGTCCACAAAGGAGACCATTTGTACTCGGCTGCATGCATACCGCTTGCTGCCAGCCTGCATGCGTGGGTTTTCATTGCATGAAAACTAGAGAGCAGAGAGGTGGGGTTATGTGTGCCACGGTGTCAGGCTGCAGTCATGGCAGGTACCTGGTGCTGGAGCCTGCAAGGCTCTCCTAGGACCTGTCATCTAGATCAGGCCTGCGTGGACATTCTGAACAGACCTGAAACTGAAAAAACTCCCTGACTTGAAATCTGAAACGTAACAATAGTAAATAAATACATTGACTAGACTTCAAAGCAAAAGTGTGATTAGCTCTCTGCTTGATAGATCGTTTCGCTCTATAGAGTCGGGTATTGGAAACTGCCTTTATGCAGTATTTAAATGGCTTATTTTCCTTTTCAAGTGAAAGCTGACTGAAATGTACAGCATCTTTAGGGAAGGAAGAGTCATTCCCTGATGGCTGGCCAAGAAATAGCAAAGAAGCAGCTGCAGAGGCAGCTGGAATCGCCACCCTCGCAGATGGAGTCAAAGTGCTCGACTGTAGCCGAAATAGGGGGGAATGAGTGGAAACAGGAGGAAGGTAAAAACAGGTAAATGACAAACCAGAAGCTGTATCTTAACAAGATCTGAAGGTTTTCTGCATATTCCTGTGTAACACAGCGTGGATGTATGTTAGGGTCTTAAAGAAGGCTCTATGCACTGTACACGCTGCAGAGAGTGTAGTATCCCTGCACAGGACTATAAAAGAGACAGAAAAATCTTTACACATGCAAATTTCTTTCTCACATGCAGACAGTGGACAAAGAAATGCAGAGACTGGAAGAAAACTTTCCAAGTCACACTGGGATTGTTCTGAGGGTCTCGTCTTCTAGTGCCTTTACACTAAATTGAGTTATAACGACACAGCCGCTGGGATTAGATTAGCAGCAGATCAGCAGCCATTCTGGGGCAGTGGCCAGCAGCAGACGCTTTAAAGAAGAGTGTAAAAAACCAGGAAGCTCTAATACAGTCTTGTCCCTGGCACAATTTTTTGGCATTCAGTAATGTCCGGCCTACTGGTCTTACATCACCAGTCCCTTTACTCTGGTATCTAGGATCTGATTAGTTTGCATTAGTGTCTGGTTATTAGAGTGATTTTACATTAAAGTATCTCAGCTGACTTGAATAAGATCACTCAACTATTTAAGCAGTGTAACAGAGGGGAAATTGGGACGTCTTAATTTTTCTTAATATTTTCCATTGAAAACTGGAAAGAGAATGTAGTTTAAGAAACCAGTTTCGAGCAGAAATTTGAACTAACAATTTGTTTTAGCTTAGTAAGCTTAAGTACAAATGGCTGTTCAACTGTTTTTGTACAAAATCAGACTTTTTCAACAGAATAAAATAACCCATTGAACAAATAGGAAGACAGGAATAGCCTTTTCCATTTTAGACTTTCATCATACTTTCTTTAAAATGCTGTGAGAAAACAAATTTCATGCCAGAATACTTAGGCCTAGCAATGTTAGGTAGACATGCTTATGCGCTCATAAGAAAGCTGCTGAGGGAAAAGAAAAAAAAGGGAAATTCAAGATGCAAATTCACATACGAGAGTGTACTTCTTTTGGGACAGATTAAATTAACGAGAAAAGCAGAAATACAATTTCTGGATCCAGACATAGCCAGGGATTAAACATTTAGTCAGGGTTTGAATATAGTTATTTTTCTTTCCGGGTTCACTGGTTTCCACGTCAGTCAGGCCCTCCTCAAAAAGGGTTTCAAACAAAAATCTGTACATGGACTCACAATAAATGAAATGCATATTTAAGTGAGCTGTGGAAATTATATAATCTGTATATGAACCACCTGTATTATAATTGTATTTGATAATGAATGACATGTCTTTAAATATAAACAATAAAGGGGCTGTTTTCTTCCAAAGAAATCCAAAAGTAGCTACAAAACAGCCATGTTGATGAACACGTCTACATGGGAGTCAACTGATCACCTAAGTTCTTGTGAGTCAGTTTCACCCAAGGTGAAAAAACATTTCAGAGATCCAGAACCTCACCACTAAGACTGTTTTGTCTTGATGTTGGACCAAACAGATAATCTGCATCTTCCAAATACCATCCATAACAAAATTGATACCAGATGCCATACACTAAATCTTTATGAGCTGGGTGATCCTCATTAAGAAAAACGTTACCCAGATCTGTTCCTATGAAAAAGTACATAATGTGGAGGGACACTGCCTTAACTTTGAGGATTAATTAGTCACTGGTTGATCCTGCCTAACTGTCATCATCAATCTCCAATTTAATTTATTCTTAGAAACGCTGTTGTTCCATAGGGTTGGTATTAGGTATTAGCATTCAAAGTTCCTGCAAGAGAGTATTTGCCTTATGTGTCCAGTTAAACTCAAATGTCTGTACACCTATCCCCTGCCAGGTCCTTATAAGAAGTCCAGTTCTACGTTCAGGCCTCAGCTATGCATGAAGTGGATTGCGGATGAATGCCAGAGCTCCCAAGGACATCTTCTTCCTGTTGAGTGAAGCAACAGGCTGCAGATATGTTTGAACCTCTGGTCCCATACAAAAGATCACATGTTCCAGTGCTTCACCATGTGGAACTCATTCTCAAATCAAGGCTTCCAGATAGGAAACTTGTCAGATTTACAGCTTGAGACAGGCAATAACATCTGGTAGTCTGAAGTGAGGTAGCCAAAACCTCTCCTACATGCCCAGGGATAAAAATGGACTTCAAAATCACCCTCTCGGAGAAATGGGTGACTAGAAATTCCAGTGTGTTACATGTTTTTGAAGGAGAAACAGAAGTTTGTATGGTTGTCTTTATTAAACTTGCTGTAATACTGAATTAGAAGCTAATTTTAGACTAGATTTACTTTAACTAAAAAACCAGTATCCCCTAAATGAGAAAACAGGGATCTTTTCCCTGGAATATTAAACTACAAACCATGACAAAATGCAGCGACAAAGTGACAGTTAGACAGCCAGCAGAATCCATGGTATTTACGATTTTGTCAGATGAGTCCCCTTCTGCAAATGTTTTGGCCTTTGCATATTTACATTCCTTGTGCTTCACACATCGATATGCTTCATGTAGCACAGCTTCTGCATTCCATCAATTAATGCTGCTCTTCCTAGCTTCTAGGTTTCCATTGCTTCTTTGTTTCCCTGTTTGAATGCAATACATGTTAATTTTACAGTAAATGCCAGTTTACATTAGCTCAGCTGTCCTCATGACATAATTTGACTTGAAGTTATGCAAATGACTTCTTTCCAGATACCTCTGATTAGCTGTAAAAAACACTCCCTAATTAGTTCTGAGATAATCAGGGAGAAATCACAGTTGATTACATATACTGAATTTGCTTCTCCAATCTGAATTGCCGTATTTCCTGCCACAGGACCTGTGAGCACTCTATAGAGTTTGCACCTTTCCTTCCCTTAAAAAGCACTTCAAGTACTCCCTCACAGCTCCATCAAATCAAACATTACTTTTTGTACTGACTCTACCCAGACAGCCAGGGATCCCTGCTGACAGACTCAGAGAAATGCCAGTCAGGTGCAGTACAAATTCTGCCTGTTGCTGAAGATACAGATGACTAAATCTTACTGGAAATATATAGGTATCAGAAAGCTTTACAACTGACAGCGAAGGGAGATAACACAAAAGCAGATCTTCTGATTAAAATTACATTGTCCACTGACATCAAAGTGACAATTTGAAAGGTCAGTAATTTATACTGTATTTCTAGTCGTCCTGGTTTCAGCTGGGAGAACACAGCCAGGGCTGCTGGCCCAGGCTGGCCAGAGAGATAGTCCCCACCACAGAGCATCATGCTGCAGGTGTAACTGGGGAGGCTACCGGGAGGTGGGATCGCTGCTCAGAAACACACCGGGCATTGTGGGTTTCTTTCCCTCCTGCATGTGGTGAGCGATTTCACTTGCGTATCACTTGTTTTATATTACAACATATCATATCATCTCATATTTATGTTATTGTTATTGCTGTTATTGTTATAACTATTATTATTGTTCTTTTCCTTTGTTATAGAATAGAATAGAATAGAATAGAATAGAATCATTAAGGTTGGAAGTGACCTCAAGGATCATCTAGTCCAACCATCCCCCCACTACCTATTACCCACTAAACCACGTCCCTAAGTACCATATCTAACCTTTCCTTAAACACCCTCAGGGATGGTGACTCCACCACCTCCCTGGGCAACCCGTTCCAATGCCCGACCACCCTTTCAGAGAAGAATTTTCTCCTCATCTCCAACCTGAACCTTCCCTGGCGCAACTTGCAGCCATTTCCCCTTGTCCTGTCACTAGTTATCTGCGAGAAGAGGCCAACCCCCAGCTCACCACAACTCCCTTTCAGGTAGTTGTAGAGGGCAATAAGGTCTGCCCTGAGCCTCCTCTTCTCCAGACTAAACAAGCCCAGTTCCTTCAGCCGCTCCTCATAAGACCTGTGCTCCAGCCCCTTCACCAGTTTCGTTGCCCTTCTCTGGACACGCTCCAGGGCTTCGATGTCTTTCTTGTGATGAGGGACCCAAAACTGGACACAGTACTCGAGGTGCGGCCTCACCAAGGCTGAGTACAGGGGGACGATCACCTCCCTGTTCCTGCTGGCTACACTATTCCTGATACAGGCCAGGATGCCGTTGGCCTTCTTGGCCACCTGGGCACACTGCCGGCTCACGTCCAGGCGAGCATCAACCAACACCCCCCGGTCCTTTTCCTCTACACAGCTTTCCAGCCCCCCTGCTCCAAGCAGGGTTTTATTTATTGCTTAACAACTGCAGACACAAACATACACGTGAAGAGCACTCAGATTTTCTTTTTAACTTATACAAGTTCTTGAGAATGCTGGGAATTCAGACTTGGATCTGAAGTTTCCAAAGTGTCTCCTTCCAAAGGGATGTAATTTGAACTTTGGATTTGTATCTCCCATTCAGATGGGGTCTACAAATCCCCCTAAAGTAAAATACATTTGCAAAATTAAAGGAAATTGTAACAGCAAAAGGGTGAAAATGGAGATATTTCAATGTAAATTTGAAATTAACTGCAGATTTGGTGACCTAGAGACAATGAGAAAGGAATTTTCATAATGTAGCATTAGCAAGAAGAGGAGGATTTTGCCCTGAAATGAACTTTGCAATGCATGAAAGGAGGTCTGTGCAAGACAAAAACAAAAAACCCCAAAACTTTCCGTGAGCTGGAACTCACTGAGCTCTATGGAATAAAGACAGAGATACAGGATTAAGTTCTGCTCTCTTTCACGACAATGTACGTCTAAAGCAGTGATATCAAGTTTTAATCTGACATAAATCTGATCCCAAGCTGTTACCAAGAAGAGATGTGACACTTTTTTCTTTCTTTCTTTAAAAGAAAGGATTGGTGAAGTTTCTTTGGGCTATTAGTAGGAATTCTGTTATTTCAATGATCACTGTTTCCCTTTGTCTCCTTGTTGCTAGGTGGTGACCTGGAGAAACCAAGGCCTATCCTGAAGATTTCTGTATTATTAAAAGAAATACAAAGTGCCCAAAGTGGCACTATATCCTCCCACACTCTATACCTCTGAGATATTGTGGTCATTGCTGTGTGGAGAAAAGCAGTGGCAAGGACAGAATATAACCATGAAATGGCTTCGATAACAGTATGGAGCATAATCATTCTGGGATTGCTTTGTACAATGAAACCATGGTAGCAGAAATGTATCTCCCATCACCTAGCCCAAACAATTTCATCAAGTTCACTGAAGATATTCTACAAGTGTAGTGATCTCATACGGAAATAAGAAACTGAACAGGAAGAGGTATTTGGTATCCAGATAGGCATTTGGTTAATATTTGAGGTAGGATTGTTTTGCGTTTGCATGGTAAGGTTTTGACAGCAGAGGGCCCACAGAGGTGGTGACTTCTGCAAGAAGCTGCTGGAAGTTTCCCCTGTATCTGGTAGAGCCAATTCCAGCTGGCTCCAAGACAGACCCACTGCTGGCCAAGGCGGAGCCCATCGGTAACAGTGGTAGTACCTCTGGGATAACAGAGTTAAGAAGGGAAAAACCAACCACAGGAACTTTTGCAGCCAGAGAGAGAAGTGAGAAGATGTGAGAAACTCCACAGACACCAAGGTCAGTGAAGAAGGAGGGGGAGGAGATACTGCACGCACTGGAGCAGAAATTCCCCTGCAGCC
>VWZZ01005330.1:190347-223994 GCA_013399095.1 Psophia crepitans | reverse complement strand
CTAGAGCAGGCTCCTGGCAGGACCTGTGGCCCCATGGAGAGAGGAGTCTAGGCTGGAGCAGGTTTGCTGGCAGGACTTGTGACCCTGTGGGGGACCCACGCTGGAGCAGTCTGCTCCTGAATGTCTGCACTCCGTGGGAGAGACCCATGGGAGCAGTTCATGAAGGACTGTAACCCATGGGAAGGACTCACATCAGAGAAGTCGGTGGAGGACTGTCTCCCATGGGAGGACCACTTGCTGGAGCAGGTGCAGAGTGTGAGGAGTACTCCCCATGAGGAGGAAGGAGCAGCAGAAACGTGTGATGAACTGACCGTAACCCCCATTCCCTGTCCCCCTGTGCCCCTGGGGAGGGGGGGGAGTAGGATGAGATTGGGAGTGAAGTTAAGGAGGAAGGGGTGGGGGGAGGTGTTTTAAGATTTGGTTTTATTTCTCATTGATCTACTCTGTGTTTTGCTTAGTAATAAAGTAGATAAATTCCTCTCTAAATCTGGCCTGTTTTGCCCAGGACAGTGATTGGTGACCAGCCTTTCCCTGTCCTTATCTTGACCTATGAGCCGTTCATTACACCTTTTCTCCCTCTCTAGTTGAGGATAGGAAGTGATAGAGTGGCTTTGGTGGGCATCTGGACTTTAGCCAGGGTCAGTTCACCACAGGATTTAAAGAAATATATTAGCATGTAAAAATCATTCAACTTTTCTACCATTTTTTTCACCTTATGTTTTGTCAACAGCTTTTTTAGCCTTGTGAGACCCATTCATCCCGCCAGAACAACCCATACAGACCACAGTGTTACCACTGTTCATTTTCTCATACACAGCTGGGACGCAGTCAAGGAAGGGGTTGCAGATCTACAAATCATTCTGTCAGTCCAGATGCCCTCCTTCACTATGGCTACATGGACCTTCCCTATCAGAATCAGAAGTAAACTCCTCCTACAGCAAATTTCCTCACCTAGCAGGGCACACAGTCATTGACAGTAATGATAAGTGACAGACAGTTTCTGTGATTTTATGACAATCTAAATGTGTGTAACACCAAACAACATCAAAATTATTAGGCACTCACGCTATCATTTAGCCACAATGCTAGCTTTGTGTCCTACTCTGTCACTTACGCACAATAATTTCCAGTTCGTTTCTCTGCTGTACAGCTGTCCTCTGCTTCTACCAGAGCTGCTCTTTCCCGTTCTCAGAGTCAGGGCATAGTTATAGAGAAGGCTGCACACCCAGCCCCTTTCACCACTCCACTATTCCTTCCTCTTCTCCCAAGGATGTGCTATAGCGTATCATTGCATGATTGGTGGGGTAGTCTGTGTTCCCAGGAGAGAAGGGCAGGAGGGTTATCCTGTATCCAGGGAATTAAAGAGGGAGGAAAATGTTTCCAAACCCCTTTGGTGTTTCAGAATCTATCACAAGTGGAAATCTCTCAGGGACACAGCCCAGACACTCAAGGGAGATAATGGTGAAAGAAAGGTTAGTGAGCTACAAAAACAAATTAAAAAAAGAGTCATCTCATTCTCAGTCCCAACTGACTCATTTTCTAAAGGCTGCATATGTGGAAGTGCAATGACACAGGTTTTGCCTTAGTATTAGAAATGATACAAATGGAATTGTCCCTCATAGCGAGGCAAAACATTGTGGAGACACTATGAAGTTGTATAAAGTCAGTCCCAGTCACTTGGAGGTAGACTATGTACCGCCATACTCCATGACAAGGTTCAAATATGTAAGTTGACCTTTGATAGTGAGATTCTGTATTTTCTCAATAAATCTCTACTGGTGTTTATGCATCTATATGCTGGTAACTTAATAACCTCAACAAGTTTTGCCTTTTTTTTTCATTTTCTTTCCTTTTCATGAAACAGTGGAGGTAAGTTTGCTTTTGAATTAGTTCATCTCTATGATGTACTTATTGTTATTACTGTATTTTATGAAGGACCCATTTGCAGGCTGATCAAATAAACAAGTCCTGTGGCCTCAGATATGAACTATACAGACAGAGGAAATCCCACTCTGCATTTTAAAAGCTGCATTTGAGCCTATCATAAAGTAATTCATTCTAATGACATGGACATTTTCACAGAAGAGCAGCCTGCTTCTACAAAAATCCCAAGACCAAAGCATTCTTATCTTATACAAAGATGTTGAAGTAAAGCCAAAACATTTGATGTTAAGGCAAGAAATATCAATCTACGACAGTGTTTTGCAACACGGAGATTTTAATTCCATTACACCAAATGCCTGCTGTTGATGCAGTCATTTTTTATGATAGATTTTAGTGGGAAGGGAGAGCAGTTATTCACTGCAACCTTGATTATATAGAAACTGAACTGTCTCATTGAGTCAAAGAACAGGGCGGCTGCACTGCTGCAGAAATATATAACTGCATGTTAATGCTCACTGAGATCAACAGCAAAACTCATATGGACTTTAGCAGTGCAGAATCAGAATTTCATTGTTCAAATATTCCTTATTTTCTCCCTGATGGGTTGTAAAATGTACTACTTTGCATAATAATTGAATGGTTATTGAGTTACCAGGATAAAGCTAGGTGCATAAGCATCGAGAAAATTCACACTAGCAAAAGTACCCTCCTTGCTGAGCTTCGTGCTGAATTAGCCAGCCAGACAAATGGAATTCTTTTCTTTTTTTCTTCCTCTGTTCCACCCTCACTCCTCTTTGTCCTTATTAGTTGATCGTCTTTAGGCAATGATGACACAGGTACACCCACTATTTAATTTACTACCTATGTTTTGATTCTATCTATTGTCTTCATAGTCTGCAATATCCTGCGAGTTCCAGTGCATGTACTCATTAAGCCCTGAAAGTGAGCGACATCGATGTTTTCTTTATTCCTCAGCCTCATGTTGAAGGCGCAGACTCCTCAAACCAAGTTCTGTTTACTTTCTGTATATAGTTTAAACTTCAGCCTTGCATTTTTAGAGCACATACAGAAAGTACCATAAAAGAGAGCTAGACCTCTAAACCCATGAAAACCTGCAGTTATTCCACAGACCCCATAGCTTTTTCTCGAGAGGGAGATCAGCACCACTGGGAGAAACTGGAACTGCATAACTTCTTTCTAATTGGTTTGTAAAACAAATGTAAAACAATCAGAGGACCAGTTACCCAGAGGACTAGTTTTGGTTTCTATTTTTGTATTTTCGAAGTGCATAAAAGTGAAATACAGTGCAATCTGTTTGGAAGGAACCTTTTGGAAAAGGAACACTTGAAAACCATTTCTTTCTACAAGTGTTTGCTTTTGTCTTTCTAGTTCATTTTCATCTTATATTGTTCTCTCCCTTATCTTCCCCACCCCACAACTTCTTTTCCGATCAGCCTCTCCTAAGCACTCTCTGCTCTGACAATGAATTAATTTCTTCCCTCCCATCTCTTTAGCTGATCTGTGGTTGAAGTTGAGGTCTCTAAATTTTTTTTTTTTTAGAGTGAACATACAAGTAGTCTTTGAACATATGTCCTTAAAAGGTCCATTTTATTTTTAAGATTTTCTGGCTTTTTCTTTTCCCCTTCTCCTTGGTGGAAATATAACTTCAAAGCTGGTAACAGCCTACACCAACCATAACAACCTGTGACTGAGGAACAGAGTTTGGTTCAGAACATGAGGTCAGCTGGAAAGCTTCAGCTAAAAATGAAGGGATGGTGGTTTGCTCCTTCAGTTATGTTTCGTTTTGTTGGTTTGGATTTTTTTTCCCCCCTTCTTTTCTGGTGATATAACTTTTATTATTCTTGCTTTTGATGTCTTTTATTTGTTCTCTTTCAGTGTTAATACAGACAGTATTAAATGATAATAACATTACTGGCCACTTACACTAATAGTCTTGGCATTGGCACACTATGTTATATCCTCAAATAAAAGAAGTTGGACAGATTGGATTATTATTACAATGTGTGTATATTTTAATGATCACATTTAATGATTTTCTGTCTAGGTCAGCATTGTTCCTGTTTTATTATCAGCAATATTCATATTCACCATCAAGTTATGCGTTACACATGTTCCTAAATACAATTATACCACTAATTTAATGATTTCGTATCATGTGAAAAGAACTGTATAAAATCCAAATGGCTCCTTCTTAAATAAACCTTACAGTTATACAAAGGGTGAGACAGAGGTATTAATAAACTGCATTTTCAATTTATTCTTGACTGGTGAGTAGGTCGGTTGTAATCAGACACAGTTAAATTTCTGCATGAGATATTACACCAGGTGATCAAAAGAAAAAGTAGAGAAAACATCACTGTCACAAATACTTTGTACGACATCACTGGAAGGAAAGACGGAGTTGGCTTCTTAATAGTGAATTCTTCCTCATATGAGTATTATTTGACTGCTGTATCGCTCAGCAGTTTCACTACAGAAATAAGCAAGGTACAAGTTCAATTACTACTGAACTTGACAATACCTACTGATGATCACAAATATTACAGTACCTCACAGTATCAGTTCATGATGTTTATTTTGGTTTAAGTGGCTGACAGAAGTTCAGTTTAACCTTGCACTTAGGTGGAAGAACCAACTTACCCCTGAGTCTGAATTAAGCCCATCAGAAACACCAAAGTAAAGTGTGTTCAGTAGTGGCCAACAAGCCTGGTCCAACAAGGCAGGTCCACACACAGTCACTGGATTCATCTGGTACCTAGAGTTAAGCAAATGCTGAAGCGACTTCTCAGATGTTGGATTAAGTGATCCCTTTAGCTATTAGCTAAGCTGCTGGAGGACTAGGAACTCTGAAATTCAAGGTGGAGAGTAAGTTGAATAAGGAGGAAAGAAAATTCCTCTCATCTGTAGGAAGAAGAGAGCGAGTTTCAGAGTGGTGACATAGACAAGATGAAACATACTTAAGAAAGACTTCCCTTCTACAGTATGTCATAATACACATTAGGGAGCCACAAAACCCGATTAATTTCTTTGACAAGATTCATTATTTTTGATTGACTTCTACTAGAGAAATCAAAATAACCTGTGCTGAAACTATAAGTTACTTGAGATTTGGAGAAAGATTATCTGCTCTCAATCTTCATTTTCTGTTTGATGAAATAAGAAACAAATAATTATAGATGTATTGAAATATTTAATAATATGGGGATATTATTAAATATAATTCTGAAGAAAGCCTTTAAGAATTCCTGTTAAGGCTTGCAGATGGCAAAGCAGATCTAGAGGCAGCTATTCATATCATTTGGTAAATTGGCTCCAAATACACAACAAGCATTTGATGCAGCTAAAAGTAATGTTGTTGCAGCTGTAGTGGCTTAATGGTATAAAAGTGAGGCAAGGTTTGTAGAAAGAGGCGCTGTTTTTTTATTGGATCAGCGGGTTTATCTGAAAAATCACTCCAACCCCAAATCCCATGCACAAAGCCCTCTTTAGCTGAAGGACAGCTCTCAGGAAGAGAAAGCGGAAAAAACGGACCAAGCCAGCAACAAAGAGAGAGAGGAAAGCTGCCACAGAATAGACAATATCCCAGTAGTTAGATCTGTCACCAGGGACATGAGAGATGCGTCCTTTCCTTTTTTGAAATTGATGAGTGCCTTAATGTCTGAGCTATTCAATATTCAAGTGTGTATCTGTCTGATTTTGATCAGTTTCCACACAGAAATGAAGAAGAGCTCATGTGCCTAAGGCTTCTCTTTTTTTTTTCTTTTCTGAGTATATATGGTGATCTCATAAAAGATATTTCTTCTTACAAAACTTGCCTGAAGTAAAGCTAACTACATTGTTTACACAGATCATGGTTAAAGGATGTGGGACTTTGTCCTGAAAAGCAATGATTCTGGAAAGGGATTGGGAGTCATGGTGGATAAATAGTTGTTTATGAACTCTCAGTGCAAAGCTGTGACGAGCAGGACTCCGGCACTCCATGAATGTGAAACAGGGATGTTAGCAGGAGAGGGGTGAAGGTGCAGTCTCCCATATACAGGGCTGAAGAGACCACCATTGGTGAGCTGTATGTAGTTTTGATGTGTGTGCTTCAAAGGGAATATTGCAAATTTAGCAGTTTCAGAAATGATAGAGAAAAGTTATTTCAGAAAATATATCTCAGAGTGAAATAATTTCTCAAAGAGAAGGACTACATGTGATTTTGAAACAATCCATGTGTAAACTCGACAAAAGAAAACCAATATTTACTTTAATCTAACAAGACCAAAATAACAGTCAGTGACTTGCAGTTAAGCCTACAGAAATTCAGACTGGAATAAAGGTATATTTTTAAGCTGTAGACAGGTAACTATTGTAATAATTACCAAAGAACCCAGAATAAAGATTCCATTTATTGGATGTATGTCTTCAAAAAGATATCCTCTACTTCAGCTGTGAAGTGTTGGGCTTGACAAAAGAATTTTTAGACAAAATTACTTGAACTACTTGGTGCAGGAATCATTCAGGGTTCACATGCTATTAATCTAGGAACCTTGCAACCTTTCAGTACCTAGCACACGCATACTGAAAATAGCATCTCATTATAGCATTCCTTTTTTGCCTTTTAACTCTGAAAGACACTTAGCAATGAGCAGAACACACACACATGCAAAGAAAAAAAAGGAGAAAGGCTCACAGATTCTGATGAGTCAGGGAACTGATGAAGGAGGAAGTGGCAAAGCAATCCCTGATCTCAAAGGTAGTATCAGTTGCCACAGCATCACGAGTAACATGAGCTTAGCTCTCTGTTCGTCTTTATTATTAGTTATGTTCAGGAACTGGTGGTCACTAATAGCATTCTCCTTAGCAGTAATGAAGAATACAGGGATGACACATACCCATGCTCAAAATGGATATTACACAATACAGTTACTGGATATGCCATCTGTCAGACATTGCTGCACCACCCGTTATCAGGAAGAATTAATAAGAACTGATACAGAAGATGGAGCCTGAACCACACAGTTGTATGTATGGTTTTCTGCTCCTTATGACAGTTGTGCAGTTTTATTAGCCCAAAGCCAACTCTATCAATTTTGTTGTGAGAGTGACCCGGTAACAATTGATACTGGCCATGATTCAGCAAGAGACTCAAGGGGATGAATAATCCAAATGACGTGATTAAAGCTGAGCACATGTTGACACCCTTTGCTGAATGAGTGTCATGCAAAGGAAGCTAACCAGGAAGCAGCCATGGTCAAAAGGAAGGATAAAGTGAACATCCTAAAGTCCCTTACAGCTTTTCATTTTTTATAATTCCAGATAGACTTTAGGGACTGCTGGAGCCCAAAGACTTGATTTCTGGCAGACTTGCCTTAAATGTGCTTGCAGTTCACATGCTAAACTCTCGCTCCCCATCACTGTTGCAGTAAGAGCTGATGTTGCACATCCTCTCGCTTATCTTAAGCTGTTATTATTAGCACATGGAATTTCCACCTCCTCCTCCTCCTCTGTTTGAAATCTCAGAATTTAATACTAGGAAAAAAACCCCAACCCAAACAAAACAAACCCCGTACTACAACCTTTCTTTGTTATTTAATCTCAACAGAGCTATTCGCCAAGAACCTTTTTTCCCTTTCCTAAGGTCTTCAGGCCAACCTTAGCCTCCAGCTTGCAAGGTCTGCTCTCGTTTTATGACCAGGAGCTGCTCCAAAGGCATCATTTATTCCAGTGCCTTTTGCTTCCCTCAGCCTCAGGAGCTTCCAGCTTCTTTCGTTTGTTGTCTTCTGATAATGTCTTACTTAATTGAAGACAGTTTCTCATGACACTCATAAAGGACCTAGACCTTTTTGCAGTGAAAACATTAGTATTTGCGTTCCTCGCATGCTGACATCTATCTTTCACATATGACCTGTTCTTGTCCCCATTATGCTCAGTGGCAAAATCCTTTTATATTTAGAATGAGTCAGCCCTTACCCTTGTTGAACACTGAAAGCAATGCTGTGACAAAATGTTTAAACTACTTCTCAAAAAAACGAAACCTCAGTGAAGGTTATTTTAGCAATATAAGCAACAGCAACAAAAATTTAAACAATTATTAAAGCACCAGGCTCCATATTTCTTCTCAATTTCAACAGCTTCTGAATAAGCCTAAGGGCACAATTCAAAGAATGCAGGTGTTGGACTGCCTAAAAATTAAGAATCTGGCCCCAGTAAGGTCATCCAAAGAGTAAGTCAGGCATCTGTGCTCTATGTGCTACTAATGGCTTTAAGTCAAAGCTCTAAAGGCTTCCAAAGGATAATGTACAGAAACTGATGAGAGTTATGTGCCTCAAAAGGATAATAAAAAACAAGTAATAATACACTGAGTAAGTAATTGAAAAAGCACAAAAAAGGCATAAGACAGGGTGCTGAATTCTCAGCCTTTGCTGAAGCTGTGAATCCAAGGCTTATCTGTTCATGGGTCCATATACCTACAGAGACTTGTGGAGGAGCTTCATCAGGGAGAAAGGTAAGCTATCTAAACAAACCCATAACCTCATTCTTTACATGTCATTAGCAGATCTTCATCTCTCCTACTTCTCATCCCTTAGATGCCACAAGTTTGTACAGAAGAGAAGTGTGACTATAAGTGGCAGAGATGCAACCTCTGGAATCCCCTCCATATTCTCACTTTCTCGACCTCCTCCTACAGGTTGCAGGTAGTTTCCTAATTTATCTATATTTTTTGTGGCTCATCTTTCAGAAATGCCTGTTTCTTACCAGTTTGTGAATTCCTCCTTGGAGTATCTTATTGGCGGTGTCAGAAGCCCAGTTGCTTCATTACAGTTCTCTGTATCACCCCAAAAGAGACAAGCACAAGATTTCTCGGCGTTGAGATGGCACAGTTAGGAAGGCCAAAGTGATGTGTCTGAATTTTCCATCCTTTGATTATAAGAGGAATTGTGATTTGGGTCTTCAGGTGCCATTGTCAGAATAATGTCAATAATCCTGATTACCTAGTCCCTGTTCAAAGAAGAATGTGGAATAAATGGATCATTAAAAAGAATTGTATGTTACACAGGCATTATGGTAACTTAAGACATAAACAAACAGTCCAAAGGCAGAGACTACTCAACAAAAATTTCCCTCTTTCACTGGTCTTAAATCAGAAGGAACAACCAAACAGAGCATTCATAATTTCTTCCGCAGTAATAATAAATAATTTATCTTCTTCATACCCAAAAGTCCACTTTGATGCACCTTCCCTGTGAAAACAATGCAAGAATAAAAGTCCCACTGGATTCAGCAGTTCTCTTGCCTGCCTCATTTAAAGTGACAAAACTGCTTGTGGAGAGGGCTGACAGAAAGTCAGGAACAAAGTGGGCAGAAAGAACAGTGAAGACATCTTAATGTCAAGGTAGCACACTAGTAATTTTAAGATGAAGACAGATGCAGTGCCCTTTCGATAATTTACACAATTTGAGAAACATTGCAATTTCTTCTTTTTCTTTTTTTTTTTCCCCCCTAACAGTACATAAATATTAGGGCTAAAAGGCCACTTTGAGTGCTGACAGTTATACAAATAGGTTTTCTTAACACAAAATAGACTACACTTAAGAGATCCTTATGTGGAGTTATACTTTGGAACAGTAATCTTCCTATTAATTGAATTCTCAGTACAACAGGCAACATGACTCATCTTATACTCACATCTGCTCTTTATACGGATGTTAACAGCTGAGAAATAGTCCTTTAGTGGTGTACTTGCATAATTCTGTTGTTGGATAGTATCACTGTAAAGTGTGATCTCTTAGGGTAAATTATTTAATATTTGAACTACGCTCCAACAACAGCTGAAGGATTTAATCCCATCAATCTATGTTTGAAAGATGAAGAGGGAAAAACACTTCTTTCATCATAGTTTTCTTCAGCTGTTTTCCATATTCCCATTTGTATTCTTTCTTCCTAAGGACTTTCTATTTTCTGTATGCCCTTAGTGTGTTCACAGGGAGCTGCTATCATATTGTAGTATCATATCTGAAGTAAAGTTATGCTTGTGGTATTTTTACAAATGATTACTAATGTAGTTCCTTCACCTTGTTTTTAAAACACCTAAAAAAGTTAAGATTCCCTAAACTGCATAAAACATCCCACTAAATGGGAACGTCTGAAATTCAATGGGATATGTAACTTCACTAAACATTTGTGTCTTTAAAATTTTTCTTTGTTATTTACCAGATGCTTACCATTGATTTTTTAGCCTGTATGATCCACAGAAAGCCAACCACCCCAGATTCTCCTGTGTCTTTGCAGTGAAGTGTGAGTTAGATATATATTGTAGTAATCTTCTGTGTTTGTTCCTTTTCAAAAGCTTTAGAATAAAAAATAAAACCACTTTTGAGAATAAAGTGCAGGGTCTTTCATCAAACATATTCAAAGTTACACAATATAAATAAATATCTCAATGAGGAAAAAAAAATACAAACCAGTATCTCCCACATACAGACTTTTTTCCATTCATAGCCATTTTGCTTTATGGGTGTTACCACATGTCAGAGTGCTCTAATCATACGAATCATCAGAAGAGAGTTGCACAGACAAAAACAGAAGAGCACTGGAGGAACTCAGGGAGCCTGCAAGGGGAATTAAGATATTTCATCCCTTTACTTTCACCTTCCTCAGCAAGACTTGCTCTACCAGCCTTGAGATTCTGCTCTTACCACTTTGCAAACCAATGACCTTTAAATCTTCATGCTGACAGACATTCCTAATGAAAGAGGCGAGTTTCATTCCAGAGAACTTATGCAGAGCCTCACAAAGGAATTGTGGCACTTCAATTTCATTTTAGGCTGTGTTCATGTACTTAACTCTGAGGGGATTCACAAAGAAAGCTGCTTTGCTGCTAGAGTGCTTCAGCATGCCCAGGCACCCAAAGTTTTAAACACAAAGCTTAAGTAGGTGCCTAATGCTTTGCTACTGTGCATGCTGAGATAGGCCACCAAGCTGGCTGAGCTGCATGACTCAGTGCCTAAGGCTGTCAGGAATTCGCAGCTCAGGCATCCCTCTGCCAAAGTCCCCTGAGGTCTGGTCTGGTAAGCTTCACCATACACCTAACATCCAGACGGTATGAAGGTCAGCCCAAAGCACAGGAGCCACAGTTGTTTCTATTCAAAAGAAGTGATTATTTCAGGTTCCCTTCCTTTCCAGAACTGCTCAGTCTTTAAAAGGGCTTACTGAGGCAGTGAGCCATGCTAGTTCAGTGATGGTGATTGACACACTTCTGCAATTTCTGTCCAGTTTCAGGGATTTTGTGTAGCTTGGAATAGAAGAAATAAACAGATTTATCCGGTCTCATCTGGGAAAAAGGACAGATTGAACAGGGCCCTCTAGTCACAAGTCCCAAATTTGTACAAGGCATTTAATCTCCTGGCATACCTGTTTGACTAGCATTGTATCTACCAGGTTGCCTGTTAGGAAGCCGTATTAAGGAGCATAATTCTTCCCAGTCGGTATGTAAGTATACTCATACATAAGTTCATAAGTGTGTAAGTTTCTCCACATGTGACTGTGAACAGATGTTGATTAAACTATACCTTTAATTGCAGGTGCTACAACATTCAGCATGACAACTCCTAATAGGCGTCCTGAATCTGAGCTTTCATGTCTGTTTCCTCAAAGAATGGGAATAAAGATTTTGGTTGATACCTAGCTTCAAGGAGTCTTTGCTTCCAACAAGGATGTGATTTCATGATCTTTTTTTCATGGCCTTTCTTTCATATAATACTAGGTCTCCAGCACTCAAGTCACATACCACTGGGTCACTGAACTAGATTCACTATCTGATCCTCAGTTACAACCAAACGTTTGTGAGATCAGACTTTGATGAACCAATGCAGGGGTAGTCACTGGATTGACTCTACTAGGTATGGATATATTTAATTTTTTCATTGGAGGAAGTCTGAAATCCTGAGGTACGCAGTAACCTGAGAACCTTATAATTTGCTTTAACTGACTTGCATGAAACCTGTGTTATGTTTGCCATAACAGTCAGATACTGCTGAACATTCATGCTTGGAAAACACAAGATTCAACTTACTTGCAATCTTAGCTGAGGTTAAATGGTTCTTGTGTGGATGAAAACATAAAGGATTATACCATCTCACCCTATTAGATGTCTTCTGCAGTCTATTTCCACCTGTTAACAGCTTTAGTGCTCTCACTAAATTCCATCATTTGACTTACATATTTTTAATTTATTTGGTGATGTAACTAACCCAACCCTTTTTTACCAAAAAAATTTTTTAAGGATATATTGTCCTGACTTTTCATAGTCTTACTCTGAAGCAGATGAGAGTCGTGCTTGCTGGTGCACACTATCTACCTTTTGATTTAGCTTCCTCTACGATAGCATTAGCAAACATCAAGCACGGCCACAAGGAGTAACAGCTATTAAAAGCTTGTCCAACTTAACTGGCATTGGCACCATCAGGAAAAGAAAATAATTTGAAGAAATTCTTTGTATACCATCACTACTTTCCCTAAAAAGGCAGGATTCCTGAGTAAGATTTTCTTATACATTGTTTACGATGAGAACAAAGAGTACCAGTTATGATTCGTGTTAGAAACTCTCAGATGCTCAGTCTAATCCTCTCTTCCCTCCCCAAGCTACAAGTAGTTCAGATGTAGGCCAGGCAGTACACAACAACATCTTTCAAACCACTCAGCTCTATGACCCACCACTCAGTTGTTTGTTCATCTGCTGGTCCTTTGTTGTCTGCAAACTTATTATCTATGGTCTACAGGAAAAAAAAAAACGTATTTTTTCCAGGAGCTAATGAAAGCCTGTCTCATTCACCATTTTATGGTATTGAGATTTCAACTCCTAGCTATTTACAATGCTTTATAAGAGGTCAGTAAGAACTGGGACATCACAAAATACATTTTTTAAAGTTGTGTAATATAGTTATGTGCAAGTAACTTTAAGCCCCAGGTATGCAGTGAGACCTGGGTAAAGGATTTAGGAAGGTATAGCTTTTAAAATGTCATCCACTTACTTGTTCCATACATACAGTCTTTGGATATACCCTTTTGCTACCAGTAACTTGATTTTACTTGTGATATTTTAGCTAACCTTACTTTTTTTTAATGTACCAACTATCTTTAAAAGGAAAAAATACTTTTAAAACTTCACAGTAGTGAAGTTCAATGACTTAGTGATTCCTAACACAATGACTCTTTTTCTCCAAGGACTATGAGGGTTAGAGGAACTGAATGTTTCCTGCATATTCCAAACACAGGTCAATAAATCCCACTCACAGAGAAATCACTCGGAACCAAAAAAATTTTGAAATGTACAGGTATTGCAAATATGTATGTGTTGTGAAGTAGGACTTCACCTTCAGGAGGGTTTTGACTTAAGAAAAATATCTTGCTGACTGCACAGTGGCAGATCAGTTGGGAAAAAGATGCATCTTATTTTTCCTGCCCCCTCTGTTTGAATAGTATCTTGTGTTCTGGTATTTGGGGTAATGAATGAGAACTTTCTGTTACCAATTCAACAGGAAAAGAAAAGTTGTTTCGTGTAAAGTAAAATTAATATTATTTATGCAATAAAGACTGTTTCATGTCTCATGCCTTAATTAAAAAAAAAAAAGAATAAAAAAGGAAGAGAGAAATAGTGGACACTAATAGGAAGGGCACTTTGCAAGATGAGAGGAAGATGGTCAGAAACTAAATCTTCAAGAGCCGATCAACTGGTCACAGGTCTTTATACAAAGGGCAGTCTCTAACCTTGTCTCCACTCTATTTTGGGGATAGATAAGGATTTGGGGGATTACTATTCCTTTGTGTCTCCTAGAGCTCCTGAAAACAAAACATATGAGTAGAAAAAAAATAGTTTCTTCTACTAACTATAATTTCAATGTAGTTTTCTCTGTTTTAGCACTGCTTAAGTCAATGATCTAGGATTAGCTCATTTCAAACCAGTGTGGTGCTAACCCATAAGATATTCTGAACTCAACAGATTTCTTGCTGGGAGTCATATGCAAAAACTATGAAAAAAACTGCTTTAAGTGACTTACATCCTCCAGCAGTTCTACACAGAGAAATCTCCTTGGAAAAATAATGTAAAATCAGCTGTTAAGCTGCTGCCATTTATCATGAGTGACCACAAAAAAGAGAGGTCTGGAAACAGGACAGAAAGCTTATGGTCAGCCTGGCTGTACATCTTTTCTCTGTGGGCACATTGGAAGGCGCCTTATGTTATTTTCTGTTCTGCTGGAGCAGTACAGAAAAACAAGTGGTAGAAGGGGCCCTCCATGACCTCTGTGCCTTTGTAGAAATTCTTATGCATAGAGATGATCCAATTGCTGCCAGATAAATTGAGTTTGAGGCAATATTATGGTAGCATTGTGCCATTAGCAGTCTAGGCCCAAATATTGGTCTGGATTCTATTTTATTTTATTAAGTACCTTTAAAAATGCTGATACTAACTCTGTTCTGCTTTTTTCACTGTCATGTGAGTGGAAAGACATTCACTGTTCGATGTAGGGAAATATTTTTTTTCCACCAGATTGGATTCCTTTCCCCACTTTCAAACACAACTTTCATCACAACTTTCAACAGAGGATCTGCCTAGATAAGGAAGGAGACCAGGGTCAAGAAAAGTGATGGGGAAGTGGCAGGAGTCAGTGGGGTTGCAGGGAGGGACATGTTACAAAACTGAGACTAGACACAAATGTAGGGGAAGTACAAGGAGACTGTGAAAAGGTTTCCAGGAGGGAAAAAATAGTTGTGATGAGAAGATGCTTGCACAGCCCACCCTTGCTGACATAGCCTGAATAACAACAGCTGTTAAGACAGAAACATGAGTGCGAGAGCGTGTGTAAAGCAATACCCCAAACTGACTAAGAGCACAGTTGTTCCCAAATTGATCCTGTTAAAGAAGAAAACAATCATCAGTCAGATTAAACAGTAACCATAGAATTTCAAAGAGACTTTGGAAGAAAAGATGAAGCAAAGTTCAGAAAAAGTATAAAAGCAGCATGAATTTTTTTAACAGTATGGAGACATCTTGGAGTGAAAACAGCAGCAAACCTGCTTTGATGCTACTGGGAGTCTCCCCACAGGAACCACAGTTTCTGTCAAGGACACGCAGAGTAGCCTCCTCATCAAGTGCCTTGAGAATCCTGCATCCAGGTGGTGGGCTGTCCCCATGGGGTGTGATGAGTATATCTGCACCTCAGGTGTGCACAGGTGACTTCAGTAAGGACTTTCTCGCTGGTGTGTGGATTGGCAGCCTATAGGAAGTGACGTGAGTGTACATAAACCTAGAGCACCCTTATCTCTAACAGAAGGCATGTGCAAGTGGGGGAACCCACATTCCCAGGCAGGATGTATGTGCTGGTAACCAGCTTTTCCTGACTGTAGGGTTGTGTCAATGTGTGTGTGCACACATATGTGCAATTATAAGTTTTGGGCACCAGCTCTGAAAGGGTGTTTACAAAAGTGCGGGTGTGTATTAACATTTTATACATGCTTAGAATTGTGTTGTTGACCTTGATCTTGAATATATATAGTTCCCAGATCTGTTGTTAATAAATCATCATGATTTGATTTAAACTATGGGTCTTGATTGACAATAAGTTAAACATGAATCAACAGTGTGCCCAGGCTGCCAGGAAGGTCAACTGTATCCCAGGGTGCATCAAGCACAGCATTGCCAGCTGGTCTAGGGACATGATTGTCCCACCTACACTGCGTTGGTGCAGCCTCACTTCAAGTACTGTGTGCAGTTTTGGGCACCATAGTACAAAAAGGACATAAAACTACTGGACAGTGTCCAGAGGAGGGCAACAGAGATTGTGAAGGGTCTGGAGTGGAAGATGTATGAGGACAGGTGCGACAGGAGAGGTTTAGGCTGGAGATCAGGGAAAGGTTCTTCACCGAGAAGGTGGTCAGACACTGGAACAGGCCCTCCAGGGAAGTGCTCAGAGCATCGAGCTTGGCTGAGTTCAAGAAGCATCAGGACGATGCTCTCAGTCATCTGCTCTGATTGGGCTGGTCCTGTGTAGAGCCAGGAGTTGCACTCGATGATCCTTATGGGTCCCTTCCAACTCAGGATATTCTATGATTCTACGAATTGAGAAGTTTTTTTCCCTGAGACAGAAATTAGGACTGGCAGCTCTTGTGAGGGAGACAGAAGATTAATTAGGTAAGGAGCACTGAACAGAGAACAAGGAGAGGTTTGGTAAGAAAACTGGGAATGGAATCGGAAGAGAGCTGTCTGGAGACAGGAGGTAGCTAAAAGGGGGTTTGAGGGTGATGTGAAAAATGGTGCCAATTTTATTCCTTGGAGTCTGAAATAAAATCTAGATTCCCCAAACTCCTATCTGCTATCAAAGAAAACATGTATTCCTTCCCACTTTGGTGTTGGTTCAGGAGAAAAACAACCTGCTGCTGCTGTCATTTGCTTACTTAATCAAAAGAGAAGAGAAATATAGAATTATAGAATCATAGAATGGTTTGAGTTGGAAGGGATCACAAGGATCATCTATTTCCAAACCCCTGCCATGAGCAAGGACACCCTCCACTAGACCAAATTGTCCAAAGCCCGATCCAGCCTGGCCATGAACATTTCCAGGGAGGGGGCATCCACAGATTCTCTGGGCAATCTGTTCCAGTGCCTCACCATCCTCACAGGGAAGAATTTCTTTCTAATATCCAATCTAGATCCCCTGTCTTTGAGTTTAAACCCATTACCCCTTGTCCTGTCACTATACTCCCTAAGAAGAAGCCCCTCGCCAGCTTTTCTGTAGGTCCCCTTTAGTATTAAAAGGCTGCGATTAGGTCTCCCCAGAGACTTCTCTTCTCTAGGCTGAACAACTCCAGCTCCCTCAGCCTGTCCTCATAGGAGAGGTGCTCNCTGGCTCATGTTGAGTTTGTCATCAACCAACACCCTCAAGTCCTTCTCCTCAGGGCTGCTCTTGATACATTCTCTGCTCAGCCTGTAGTTGTGTTTGGGATTGTGCCCACCCACATGTAGGAACTTGTACTTGGCCTTGTTGAATTTCATGTGATTCGCCCACCTCTTAAGCCTATCAAGGTCCCTCTGGATGGCATCCCTTCCCTCCAGCGTGTTGACCGCACCACACAGCTTGGTGTTGTTGGCGAACTTGCTGAGGGTGCACTCGATCCCACTGTCCATGTCGCTGACAAAGAAGTTAAACAGTGCCGGTCCCAGTACTGGCCCCTGAGGAACGTCACTCTTCACCGATGTCCACTTGGACATCGAGCCATTGACCACAACTCTTTGAGTGCAGCCATCCAGCCAATTCCTTATCCAGCGAGTGGTCCATCCATCAAATCCATGTATCTCCAATTTAGAGACAAGGATGTCATGCAGGACAGTGTCAAAAGCTTTGCAGAAGTCCAGGTAAACAATGTCAGTTGCCCTTCCCTTGTCCACCGATGCTGTGACCCCATTGTAGAAGGCCACCAAATTTGTCAGACACGATTTGCCCTTCATGAAGTTGTGTTGACTGCCATTAATCACCGTCTTATTTCCCATGTGTCTGAGCATAGTTTGCAGGAGGATCTGCTCCATGATCTTGCCTGGCATGGAGCTGAGGCTGACTGGCCTATAGTTGCCTGGGTTTTTCTGCTTTTCCTTCCTGAAAATGGGGGTTATGTTTCCCCTTTTCCAGTCAGTAGGAACTTCACCGGACTGCCACGACTACTCAAATATGATAGACAGTGGTTTGGCCACTTCATCTGCCAGTTCCCTCAGGATCCATGGATGCACCTCATCAGGTCCCATGAACTTGTGCACCTTCAGGTTCCTTAGGTATTCTCAAACCTGATCTTCTCCTACAGTGGCCGGTTCTTCACTCTCCCAGTCCCTGTCTTTGCCTTCTGCGACTTGTGCAGTGTGGCTGGAACCCTTGCCAGTGAAGACTGAGGGAAAGAAGTCATTGAGCACCTCAGCCTTCTCTGTATCCTGGGTGACCAGGTTGCCTGTTTGATTTTGAAGGGGACCCACATTTTCCCTAGTCTTTCCTTTGTTACTGATATATTTGTAGAAACTTTCCTTGTTGTTTTTAATGTCCCTGTCGAGGTTTAATTCTATCTGGGCTTTGACTTTTCTAACCTGGTCCCTGGCTTCCTGTACAGTTTCCCTGTATTGCTCCCAGGCTACCTGCCCTTGCTTCCACCCTCTATAAACTTCCCTTTTTTGTCTGAGTTTGCCCAGGAGTGGTTTTTAAGGTCCTGATTCTGTTAGTGAACCAAACAGGTGTCAAGACCATGCCATTGATTTGGTTTTGCTTCTATTACATTCACACACTATTTTCTATCTTAGAAGAATATGATCATGGCTGTAAAGTTAAGCTGCCAAAAATTAGAAATGGACAGAATTAAGGTTACCAGCAGGACCTTGATTTGGCCACCTTTTTCATAAGAATTGTAGTCTTTAATTACAGGATCATGCACTCAGTTCTCTCAAGAGTACTCCTACCTAACTCAGTGCATCGAAAGGACTTAATTAGCAGCTGTTCAATGTTGTGGGTTTTTTTAAGTTTCATTGTTCAATATGTTGCCGTGGGCCTTATTTAAAAAACACTGTTCAAGCCCTGCTATGAAAACAAAATTATTAATTTCCTCCTGGGCTTTTTTACGATGCTCATCACACCAGAAACTGAGTGCTTTGCAGACAATTCATTCATCATTGTAAAACCCATGTGAAATTTGAGGACATTATCTCCATTTAGGAGATAGGGAGCTGAAACACAGACTAAAGTAAAATATGTTAGGTGTCCAATGTGAAACACTTCAGGCTGTCCAAATTATATTTTAGCATTACACAATAACGTGTTATTTGAGAGAGTAGTTCCCATGGACATTCCTAGGAACAGAAATCATTCAACATTTTGCAAAGCAGACCTAAAAGTACTGACCAGGCACCCAAAGATGAAGAGTTTCAAGTCATTACATACAGAGTTTTCAGAAGGGACAAGTATAGAGCTAATTTTCCCAGGAAAACTAAGTCATGTCTTCTGTTCTTGCAGTTTCCTACCTCAGTTACTATCCACTGGTCAGCTTCTGAAATGAACAAGGAAAAAGGGATTTATTAAAAAAAAATTCCATTCCTCCATTTCGTTATCAAGGTATCTGTGTGTTACCTGAGGCCAAAGTCCTGAAGAGGAAATAGTAAGTGAACTGTGGTTAATAATTCTATTACAGTACTCAGAGACAGGATGTCAAGGATGCATGAGGGCAGGGGGGTACAATGTCAGTGGAGGTGTTCTGCCATTTCCAAATTTTAGTCCTTTTAATTCTATTTCCTTACGTAAATTAATGTGCAAATGAATATACAGCCACTTATGTATGCAATATAAAGAAGCAGCTTTTTGAGTTACCAGCACTGATGAATAGGATATATAACTAGGAAAAAGTCCCTGCCAATTGCTTACTCTTTGGAGACAGAGAAAACTTTTGAGCATTTTGTATTTGATAAGCAGTAATATGCAAAGCTAAATATCCATTTTCTATTGTTTTCAGGCACAACTAATGTTGAGCAGCCTGGACAGCCAGCTCCAGAAATTTCTTTCTAGGGCTCTCTGTGCTATTCCAGCTGTATACTCACTAAGATTCCCAGCAAACTTTCTAGCCTGACATTTGATTAAATTAGTCCCCACATCTATGCCAGGAAAAAAAAAAAAAAGCTTTGTGTATCCAGCTAAACAATGTCAACCTGCTCAGTTTTACTACATCTGCTCAGTAACTGTAAAAAGTAATAATTAGGAAAGAAGCTACCCCACTGTTCTAATATAGTATACAGTTATCCTAGGATAATTAAAATTGTTGATTGCAATATCTGCCTTTTTCCAGTGTGGCTAGTATGTTGACAGGCCTCAGTTTGTTCATCCTTTGACATAGGCATTGGTGTCTCCAAAGTCTGTAGTGCTAGAGAGCTAATGTGGGGTTTTTGACCCAATGGTCTGATTCAGCTAATTAATTTGTCAGCAATGAATTTAATATCAGTTTGTTGAATCAACACTTGAAGTGAATGGAGACATCTATGAAGGGATTCAGTTCTCAATCTTTAGGCAAATTTGCAGAACTGAGAGAGCAAGAATAACTGAATATGCAATCTCTATCCCTTTCTCTAGCACATATACACATTTCCTCCCACACTGTTTAAGAGGGTCTTTCAGAATGAGGCTCTAGTGAGACCCGAGTCTTGTCCTCTGCAGGAAGGAAAGAAACATTCTCCTTACTCCTCTCAGTATTTCAGAGAGTAAAACTGGCCCTGCGTAGGAAATACATTGCATCCCTGTAGCAGAGGTGCCAAAGCAAGCAATGGGAAGGCGATTGCTCCTTCAAAGCATAGAAGTTGCACAGACCTGGCATTGTCTACACATATTGAACAGTATCAGCTTTTGAGTAACACTGGAATGGCTGAAATGTTCATTCTCAAGTAAAAGAATGACACACCCACAGAAGCACCAGAATAAACAATTTAATTTTCAAATCTACTAGCTACATGTTGTGCCTAAGCGAAGTCAACAGTTGAACTTGGGAAAAGCCCTATTATAGGCACTGCAGGACAGCCCCTGTAGCATTTCAACATCTAATTGCTTCATGTAATGCCAAGCCTTACTCGGATTTCAGAACTCCGGTCTTTTCTCATGTAAGTTACTTCCAGTTAATTGAAACAGTTATAGGACAGATTCAACAAAAATTTAGGTGAAGGTTTTCCAAATTAGTGTCCATGCTTCGGATTTTCATCAAAATTGAAGTCTTTGCACAAAATTTCAGAATGTAATTTTGCTTACTTCCTGAGAATGAATAATTCATTTAAAAATAACTTTATGTGTATATAAAATTAGGATTATAAATAAAACAACATAATTTTGTTAGTTTTTTTCCTTATTTAGAATTCTTACATTCTTTTTGTTGAGTTGTTATTCCTTTATCTTTCCTCATTACTGTCACAGCAGTGCAGGTGATGTAATTGTCTTGGGCATTCAATGTAACTGCTGAAAATATCTACTAGCAAGAATTAATTTTTAAGAAAAAGTGTGATGTCTTTTTGTCGTTTGTGCAATTAATTATTCACCATCGTTACTAAATAAAAAGCGCCTGTGGTGCATTTGCTTGTCTTTCATTCCATTTTGATTCAGGGCTGAGGTGTCCCGGCTGATTAAAAGAAGGGCAATTCACTAAGAAAGGTATTAATCTGGTTCATAAGAAACCACAGAATAATTCTGTGCTCTGCCACAAACCTCTTGTGTGTTCTGGGGATGATCAGTTATCATTTAATCTGATGGTTTCAAGATGAGAATTAAAACACTTTCTGCCTGCCCTACATTTTTCTGTTTCCTGCTGGGAATGCAAACTCTGCTGATCATGCATGGATATAGAAGGCATGTCCTTATAGTGCCCTGGTGTCCTTGCAATACCAGGAAAAGAGTCCTGCCTGCACGCAATGCTGTGCACACCTCTGGCACAATATAAAAATATTAGCAATGCTGCTGGGATTTTGTCCTGCCATTGCTCTGTGCGAGCAGTCACTTCTCACAGTGTTTATGAGTTCGGTTAATGGCTGGTGGTGTGACTCATGAATATGTCAGTTAGGCATAATGGTTCACATAGGAATGTTTGCAAGGCTATGAAGCTTATGAATGGTAGGGATCACTGTTTACCAAGAGCAAAAAAAAATGCAAAGACTTTTTTTCTGAGAAGTTATCAAGTTGGGTCTACTAAGATAAACACATTTTAGGGCCTGATTTTCAGAACTGTTGCACATCTCCCATTTCTGTTGAATGCAAGAGAGCTGTGGCTGCTGAGCTCCCCAAAATACAAACTGTTTTATTGAGTGTTCCTTATAGCTTATCCATTTTTATGTATGTCGGCAAACCTTTTGGGAGCAGGTGGACAGGACAAGGAAGGATTTCTAGCCTTATGCTATGGCCATATCACTGTATTTGATTGAGTATCTAAGAAATGAATACAGTAGCAAACGTCCACAACTACTTGGACTTCCCTCACAGCTTGACTCTCGTAAATTATCTTTGCAAAGGAACTTTGCAAAAAATCCGAATATACTTTTAGCAAAGTATATTTTCAAGAAAGTGTAATTCATGAAGGAGCCTAAATGTATTTTTGGCTGGTGATTTGGGGAGTTAAAGTTAAGTCTCAGATTCTCAGAAGGACCCAGAAGTCACAATCACTTAAACATAATTTAAGATATACCCTTCATATTATTATAAATGGTTGCTAATTCCAGAGCGATTAATCTCATCTTTAGCCAGAAACACCAAGCACTCCAGCTAACTGAAAGTCATCCAGCAGTTGCTTTTCCTACTGATCAGCAAAACATAAGACTGAGCCTTAAAAATATTGCTGGAGATACTGTTCCAGAACTCTGTTATATTTGGATACAAAATATTCATCCAAGAACTCCAACATGCACCTAAAAACTAAGATTAGAGTGATAACAACAGATCGATCACTGAATCGCAGAACATTTATGGGGGAAAAAAAATAAAAAAAACAGATTGGAGAGTTATTTCTTGAACATACAAGGGGCAATGGTTTTCAACTGAAAGAGGAAAGACTCAGATTGGACATGAGGAAGGAATTTTTTAAGATGAGGGTGTTGAGCCACTGGAACAGGTTGCCCAGAGAAGTTGTGGAAGTCTGTGGTGGTTCAGCCCCAGCTGGTAGCTGAGCACCACTCGACCACTTGCTCACCGTCCCCTGGCTGGAGGGGATAGAGAATGGGAAAGACAAAGGCAAAACCTCATGGGCTGGGATTAGGACAGTTTACTGGGACAGCAAAGGGAGAGGGAAATAACAACAGAAGTACCTACAACAGAATATACACAATGGGTGATAACACAAGGCAAGATCAAATGGACACTCAGCCCACACCCCGACCAAGCCATCCCTCTTTGACCAGCCCCCTTTTATGGTAAGCATGACATCATATGGTATGGAATAGCCCCCAGCCAGCTCAGCTCACCTGTCCTGGCTCTTTGTAAAATTAACTCCATCCCAGCCAAAACCAGGACAACGCTCCATCTTTGCAAGTGTTCAAGGCCAGGCTGGATGGGGCTTTGAGCAACCTGGTCTAGTGGAGGGTGTCCCTGCCCATGGCAGGGGTGTTGGACTAGAAGATCTTTAAAGCTCCCTTCCACCTCAAACCATTCTATGATTCTCTGATATATGTCCAGAAATTTCTGAAACTGATTCTAGCAGTAACACTTGATGCATTGAGTTTGCCTTGGCTAACAGCCAAATGCTCACCCACCCTCTTGCTCACTCTTCTCTCTGGTAGGATGGGGAGAATATAGAAGGAAGGTGAGGAGAGTTTTGGTTCAAGGTAATATCCATTTAATAGGGAAAGAAAAACCTGCGTGCAGAAACAAAGAGGAATTCATGCAATTCATTCCCATTGGCAGGAAGATGTTTAGTCACTTCCTGGAAAGCAAGGACTCAGCACACGTAACAGGTGATTGGGAAGAGAAACACCATGACGATAAATGTGCCCCCCTTCCTCATCTTTTCCTTGAGTATTTATTGTTTAGCATGACATCATATGTTTTGGAATATCTCTTTGGTCAATTTGGCTAAGCTGTCACAGCTATGGCCCCTCCCAACCCCTTGTCCACCCCCAGCCCACTCATTGAAGGTGGGCAGGGAGAGAAGGGCAGAGTGGGAAACAGGCAGAGAGCCTTGGTGCTGTGCACGCACTGTTCAGCAGTAGCTGAGGCTTTGGTGTGTTATCAACACTGCTTCAGCCACAAACCCAAAGCACAGCACCTTATGGGCTGCAAGGAAGAACATTGACTCCATCCCAGCCACACCCAGTCTACTCAGAAAAGCTCTTTTAAACAATGTCACTTCTAACTAGATGAAACATTATTTACATTGAAGCCTGAATCGTATCAAAAGAGTTGCTTGTTATTCCCTTTTAGTTTCAAGACGTTTACAAATGTCAAACGTCGTTTGTAGGGACGAACCCTGTGGTGTGCGGAGATGCTTGCACTAGATAAAACTGAGATCTGAAAGTCCCATGCGGAAAGGAACTGTCAGTATTGGAAGGAATAAGTGGGTCAAATATATAACTTTGCTACTGTTGTTACTCATTATTATTCATTATTTTACCTTTTTGCCATAGAAATAAATTTAAACATCAGATAGTAACTTTTTTGTTGTTGGGGGGGGGACTTAGATGCTACTCATTATATGTAATACAAAATATCGTGATTTCTGCAAAATCTACTGATTCTAAGAATGCCGAAAATGGGAAAATAATGTATTCTCCAGTTGAATGAAGAGAACCTTATTTTTCAAGGGGCAGTGGATGAGTCATAACAAATAGTAGTAAGAGAAAGTGAGACTGTGCACCAGAAAATTGCCTGCAATCCTCTGTTAGTAGGTACAGAAGTAAAAGGGTGATTTTAACTTGCTGCAGTCTGTATCCTGAAGCCTTGATAATGGGAAGAAGATATGAAGTAAGCTATTCTGATAATGAGAAAATTAAAGTCTTTAAAGAAAATGGAGAGAGGATATTTTTATTCACATGACAAAGAGACCCTTCTTTAGATCTTCTTTACAAGTGTAGGGGAAAGCACTAAGCAATAATTTCTCTGACTTTTATCCAGATTATTAGGACAAGGATCATTTTAATGAGCATGCAGAGTTTTATTTTGGATCATACTTTGTCAAACTAGGCACAGAGCAGAGGATTCTGGGGCTCAGCTCCATGTCACTGCAATGAAAATATCACCAAAAAATGAATGCTAATTACATATTTCAGTTGTTGACATTAAAAGCATTTAAAGAATGCAAAATTCAAAAAATAGCTACCAAATACTTTTTAAGTGTTTTTTTAACCTTTCCTTCCAAAAGAAGGATTTGCTCTTAATTTGATTTGCCATGTGGTAAACAACTAAATGGCAACTACCCAGGTTATGCACTGACATGCACTAAAGTTATCCTAGGACATCAGTGCTAAGGTATAACAACAACCAGCAACCAATCTAAAAAGACATGCAGAAGTTAAAAATCCAACAAAACTGAAGGGAAATGCACAATTTAGCATAGATAGGGGAGGACCTTGAATGAACAGAGGAAGCAGCTATATAAAACCTTAAAAAAATATATATTCCCTACTGTAAGTAAGATGGGATTTTAGTTGATTACTTGTTTGGTGACCCATTAGTAGAAAGGGGAAGAATTCAATTTCCTGCACCATTCTCCTACCACTTATTATTAACGAGGTGCTGATCTCAGTCAATAAATCCTGGTTGTATTTCATATTTAGGACAGATTCCATGTTTAGGGTCTCCCTCATGAGATTTCCATGATCTTGAAAGTGTTGCACTGGAGTATCTGAGAACTGACTTTAACCAACAGCAGAACCAGCTGACCTGGGCTGTGTCTTACTCTATTTTCTAATAGAATCACAGAATCATAGAATATCCTGAGTTGGAAGGGACCCATAAGGATCATCGAGTCGAACTCCTGGCTCCACACAGGACCAGCCCAACCAGAGCAGAGAGCTGAGTGTTGTACAGATGCTTCTTGAACTCAGCCATGCTCGGTGCGGTGACCACTTCCCTGGGGAGCCTGTTCCAGTGCCCCACCACCCTCTTGGTGAAGAACCTTTCCCTGATCTCCAACCTAACCTTGCCCTGTCACAGCTCCATGCCATTTCCTCGGGTTCTGTTGCTGGTCACCAGAGGGAGGAGATCAGCGCCTGCCCCTTTGCTCTCCCTCGTGAGGAAGCTGTAGGTCACGATGAGGTCTCCCCTCAGTCTCCTCTAGGCTGAACAAACCAAATATATGAAGCTAGGAAGAAACTATGAGACCACACTTTCTACAGTCCCATTGTTCACCTATAAGTTATCCTCACCCTTTATCTGTATCAAAGCCCATCCCAGGCACTTAAGTAGAGCTTGAAAAGACTCCGGCCTAAGATCTGATTAGGAGATATGTATATTCCCCTTCTGGCAACCACCTGCAGAGCCATTTCAGAAGTCTGGTCTTTCTTGTTCAGTAAATCGCATATTGCAATGCGGAGAAAATTCTGTGGCCGCCCAGCCTGAGGCAGGGTGCTCTTTAGTGGTTATGTCTATATATCACTAAAGGAGAGGCCAGAAGAGGTAATATCCAGCCTGCTGCTTCTCTGTCATCTCAGTGGTGGGCGAGGGTGTGAGGCTGAGGATGGAAACTGAACTGACAGAGCCCTGGCTCACAGGCAGGAAGGCCATGAAATGAGCTGGAAGAGTAACAGAGCACTTTCATATAACTGAAAAGAGATGGAAAGGCAGCGTTTAAAGTTCAATATATAACTGGCTCTGAAAAAGAGAGCTTAGTGAGGAATATTACAAGTGGGGCAAGGGATCAGGGACAGTATTATTTTCACGTACATCTACTCCCACAGTTAATAAACTAGCCAGTGAAGAAAGATACTAGAGCACAGCAGAAAATAAAAGCCATAAAGAGAACATTATTTTTAATATACATATCTGTCGATCAAACCCTACATTGGTAGTTTTAAAAGGTGACTTGATTGCTTGGCCATTAGCACAGCAGACTGCCTTGTGGGGAAAATGAATCCAAGTCCACTTGTCGGAATATAATAGAAACTTGGCAGGGAAGCTCTAATAATGACTATAACTGTATTAGGAAAAACAAGGGAGAAAAAATAGTGTCTTACAGTCCACTTTGGAAGACTGGCCATTTTTGTGAGCTTAAAAAAACCCCCAGATGCAGGGATAATGTTTATGAATTAGGACAAAAGCCTAAAAAGAAGTATTGATGGGATATTAGTGTTCTCCAATTTTAGTACAGCTCAAAGTATTTACCATCAGTAGCTCCCTTTATTTTCCCCACTTTACTGAACCCTTTGTACTTCTACTCCATGACTGCAAAGCTACTAAGTACATTAGGGTAGAGTTGATAAATGGCTCATTGACACAAGCAATCAAAATTAGGACTAGAACTGTGTAGCATACTCTACATGCAAAGGACTTAGGTGTTCTTTATGGTTTTAACAAAGTTGTAATGCAAAGCCTTTCAGACAATGACATTAAGAACTGATGAGGAACAATGTCCTATATACTAGATTAATGTATTAATTACACGAGGAACAAAAATATTTATTTCAAAATACAGACTTTTCAAACTGTACTTTTCTTTATCTTCAGGAGATTTGTGGGTGAAGCATCTAGCTACACTATGTCTATGTTAACAGAATCAGATTTAATATGACTGCTTTTCTTAAGTTCTCATTCATGGTTTAACTCCTATATTTTGACTAGAAGAAAGATTTCACAATTCACTTCTGATAAGAAGACACCGTATGCTAGCATTACTGATGAAAGTTACTGAAAACAAATTAAAAGTTATTTGCTGTTCAGTTTCATGTAATAAACACAATTCTATTGTCTGCATTGTATTTATAGGCTAAATAACATTCCCTTATTAAATTAAAGACCCCTTCATGCCAATAGGAATGTAAACAGTCAAACTTTCACTGTATTGGTTACATGGGAAAAATAATGCTAAAACAATTACATTTAAAACATCTCTCATTTTGCTTTCCCACTAATAACCCTAGAATTTTAACTACTAGAAAATAACTTGTGGCAATCCATATTGTTGGGACATTATCACATTATGACAGGTATAGAATTATTTTTGAGAGCAGAAGTTTAATTTAGTTCAGCAACTGGATCTTTTCTGGTATAATAGAACAATTACAACTGAACAAACTCTTACTGCTGTCTCCATCCTGATCTTCTGGGTCCTAACCCCAAGTTTATATATGAACCGTCTGAATTTTTGTGATAAAGTTTTGAGGCAACTCTGAGTGAACTGGAGTGAGAAACAACCAATAACTACTAGAGAAACCCTAGAAGGTCAAATATAAATCTTTTAGGCTATTTCAGTTTTCAAGCCCAAGAAGGAAACATATATATATATATTATCTATTAAACTGTTAAACCACACAGGCAGCTGGATTTTAACTTCTAGCAGAGCTGTGGAGAAGAGAGATTTTAAGAAAGCACAGTGGCAGTTTAACCTTTATGAGCAGAAGGCAGTACTTTCTAGATAAAACAGAGCTGACAGATCTGCTGGCACAGTTATGATTAGCTATGCATCACCTATCATTCAAGCTGACAGAAAGATTTTTTTTCAAAGTTAGTGAGTCTTTTTTTGCTATTGGCATCTAGATTCGTCCTGGAGGCTATCAGAAGCTCTCTAAATCTGCACCAGTTGATCCACAAAACATCATTCTTTCCTACTTGATAAACACTTTAAGAGTTCAATAAGCAAGACAAGCATTACAGAACTTATAATGTTCATAAGTACAAAACAAGACCTCCCTCTTCTGTCAGTGTGGTTTAAAAATTAGAGCACTGAGAAAGCCAAAACCATGTGAAAGATATGGATAGTTGTGCAATAGTTTCAGGAATCCAATGTCAGCGACATCACTACAATTCACACTGTGACTTCAGTGCCAACCTGAGCTGTTACAGCAAACTAGACACAGGCCATTCCCTGATCATAAGAATTGGTCACAACTTATTATTGCCTCCTCAGTCCCATAAGCACCGTCACTGAGACTACGCGTTTGCCACTTGTCACGTTACTCTCCTTTTAACAGACATACATGTATATATGTAGGCACCATGCTGAAAATCAATGTGATCTTTTTCAGAGGATGAGTAACAGGAAAAAAATGGAAAATGTAATGGCAAACAACAACAACAAAAAACCCAAGCCCCCTCTCCGCTCTAAAAAAACTAAAAAAAAAAAACAAAAAAAAATCCAAACCAAACCAAACAAACCCCACAGAGAACCCAGAGAAGAGTAGAAAGAAAATTTTGTCAGGATCAGACTTGGTAAAAAGCAACTAAGCAGGGAATCCTCATAATGCCAGACTCTTCCTGGGCTGTGTACGAGTGCAGAGAGGTCAGAGCCCAGACCAGTCCTTTCCCTCACCCTGCAGAACCAGCATCCATGCAGGAGATGTGAGCTAGGCCCATGAAGGAGTTTCATAGCAAGCCTTCAGCCTCTGAATGCTGAAGAGTTTGGGTGTGTTTCATCTCCTACAACAGCTTCCTCCCTGCCTATGGGACGGGCACGTCCAAGGCTGTAGTTTGTGTTTGTGACTTGTCTCTCACACGAAAGAGGAGAAAGTTCCATGGCATAGGTTTAATAGTTGACAGTTTAATTATAGGGGGGTTGTGTCTGCTCTCTCTCTCGCTGTGCACAGGAGATAGAATGTGGAAGAAATAGCAGTGTTACATTCACATGATCTTACTTTGGGACACCACTGGCAGGGACCATAAAAGGGAAATGCTGCAAGATGGCAGCATAACTTTTAGTTGTGACTCAGAGCTTCTGGCACAAGGCCTGCTTGCCTTCTTCCTTCTGCTCCCCACCCCACATAATGAGAAAAATATTATTAGCCATTAGCTAATAGTTCTAATTATCACTCACAAGCTCTTTTTCATTGTACTCCACTGTTTTCGTGGGAACAATACACAGATTCTTCTCGCTCAGCAGCAAGAGCTTGCAGGACAGAAATATGAACATTGTTTAGAACACAGTCAGAAAATTGCAGACATTAAAATCAGAGAAGATTCATTGACCATGAAGCCCATTTCTCTGCTAAGGGAGCCTTAGTCCCGAAAGCACACTTTTTAATGTTTCATACAGAATAATGTTAAAAGTACCAGTGGTGAATTATCCTCCAGATTCTCGCAGGAGACAATTCCTCAGTAGAACTCACTTTTGTGGCTTTTTTGCTGTGGTTTAGTTTTGTAATAGCCTAATTTTAAAATTTCTTTATTTTATTCTTAGCTATATCTTCCCTTACAGCATTAAATACTTCTCACTTTGCATACAGCTAGCAACCTTCAGATTTTTCTCACCTATCAAATCTTACACACTCAGCAGAAGACTCATACTGCTGCCTCCTCTTCACACTCCCATACGGCTAAAACTTTACTGTGGGACCATTTGCAATGCAGCACCAGAAACATATATGAATCTCTGAGCAATGCCTCCGACATGTGGCTTCCCAGCGTAGGAGGGAGGCAGGAGCACAGAGCTGCAGCTAGCTGCATGCCATTCAGCAGCAAAGGCCGCCCAGCTGCCGCCTCGGTCCTACTGGCAGAACGTTCCCCTGCTCCTCCTGGAAACGATGGTTCATCCTTCTCACGTAAGCAAATGTGATATCTTTTTGACCTGATATACATTCTCTGTCATATGAACCATGTAGCACCACCTCAGACACTGAACCTGAGCAAATTTGAGAGGTTTATCTGAACAACACTCCTTGCTTTGCTTAGTCATCACATACTTGATTTAGTACCTTTAATCCATCTCCTAAATCCTTATCGTCCTCTAGTAATTTATTTGTTGTTCTTTGCTAAATTTTCTCTAATTGATCAATATCTTTCTAGTTAACATACTGCTGAGTGCTGCTTAGTATTTCCAAAGCAGTCATGAGAAAAACACTATTATTGTTTATTGGACTCTTACTTGTGCTTGGCTATTTTTATCAGCTTCTACTCTCATCAAAAAGCTCAGAACCCAGGAGAACTATCTCTCGGTGTTATAGCCTCCCACTGGGGAATCATGAAAACCAGCAACATTTCATGTGAGCCCATTGAACTATGCCAGGATCCAAATTTTAACAAACAGGTGCCTTACGTTACAGACAGGCTGAGGAAATAACAGGTGAAACTTCATGGTGAATGCTAAAACCTGCTTATATTGCTAGTAATTTTAAGTGTGACAACTTAAAAACCTCTGTAGGACTTGGCAAAAAGCCAACTCGGAGAGGGCATTCTCACTTTATTGGCAGGACACAAGAGTATAAAGTGTCTTTTGATCACTCTGTGCCTTTTCCTCCTTTAGCATCCATTTTATTTTTCTCCCACTACTTTCTCCAAGCTCATGATGCTTTCACTATTTAGGATGTCACAGAGACGAAATCCAAGAATGCTGAAACTGATTATAAAACACTGTTTTTTCCCCTTGTGCCAGTTATACTTGCTTATAAAAGGCCACATAGCTTTGCTCATTTTTCTGTCTTAAAAAACACACAATTACTAGAAACTTATAAATATCTAAATTGGAGTGGATAGGGAAGATATTGGAAATCTGTCAATAATTACTATCTCTAAACTAGAGTATATACACATATACACACACATATATACACATTTATCCATCCATGTATGCCTATACATATAAATGCATATATGTGTGTATGTCTGCATATGTGTATGCATGCACATTTACATTTACAGGTATATGCTACCCAGGTGTGTGTTACTTCTGCTATATTTTCTGTGCAAATGATTGGAAGTTATAATTTTTAATTTTTCATGAGGCTTTGGGTGCTGTGATTGTGATTTTGCTTGAGAAGCCCATTTTTCATTTAAAAGATAAAGAAAAGTAGATTTCTAACCATTGTGGTGAAAACCTTGAAGACATGAAGCAAGTGAACATCAAAAGATGAAAAAAACCCCAAACATGAAAAGAATGTACCATCATTAAAAATCTGTTTTGAAATCCTTTGCTTTCATACTGACTTCCAGTTTCTATTAATGCTTGTTTTTCTGTGCATTCTGTTCAGTATCCACGATGTCCTACTGAAGCAAAAAGCTATTTTCACATGGGAACCTTTCTTTGCTTTCACAACATGCAAAAAACCTGTTGTCATCAAGTACAATGTAATCCACCTTGCTCTTTCTCCTAATAGGCAGACGTTTAAATGTCATCTGTGAGTGATATACGTGATCCAGTCTAAAGAAGTATAAAGTTATCCTTGTGAAATTTACACCTATGTGAGATGCTACAAAGAGAATTGGTTTTGCTTTCTTGGATTAACTAGCAACTGAGCTTCCAGTAATTTGGATTTTTGCTATTTCATAGAATCATAGAATCTTTAAGGGTGGAAAAGATCACTAAGATCACCAAGTCCAACCCTCAACCCAACACCACCATGAATTTGATGAACAACAAATCTTAAAGTCTACCTGGAAAGGTACCCAGCAAATTCTAAGAAAGTTTATAATGAATATGAATCAATTTCCTGTGAACCAGGAATTTCACTGGCTGGTGAAGTTTAGGTAAATTAAATTATCAGTTAAATCCTACTTTCTAACCAATTAGAGTTGTCAAAATACAACCTAGAGATCAGTCAAGTGAATTTAAAGATGGCCTAATTAATCTTGACAGGAACATTTTTTTCTCAGTCTACAAGGTCCTGTCCTTCCACAAACCACCCCACCTCGATTACTTTTCTATTTGGTTAGAATATCATGCATCTATATATTTGTACATAGTAAACTAGAGAAAAAAATGTAGAGAAGAAAGGGAAGAAACTGTCTGAAATTAAAAACAGCACTGAAAAATTTGAGTAGAACCACAGGGAATTTGAACTTGCTGCTTCAGATGTCTGGAGGACATGACAGTGTGATAAATCTTTGCATAGTTTCCAGGGAAATATTGCACAGTAGGAGCAATGCATTAAGATCCTGCTGTTCTGACCTTCCCAGAGAGTCCTGGGCCAAAACCCATCACTGACGTGCAGATATAGCTTCATGATTCTCCAGAGAGAGCACACGACCAACTAGTCACCTTGCCATCAAGTGGTATATCTTGTACTTTTTAGGAGCATTATCGACACCTTATGGTGTCAATGGCTCCTTCACCCAGAATGTGGTACTGTGACAAAATGTTTCAATGTATTAAGGTTTAGCAAGGTGCTCAATAGTAGTCACAAACCTCCAAGGACATTTAAAGAAACTATTATGTGCTGGAAGCAGTTATCTGCATAACAAGGATAATAATGTATAAGATTTTTATTGTTTAGTGCTTCGGAAATATTTTGAAATCTGTGACAGAACGTCAATGCCAAAGCACTATGGCTAGGGGCATTAAGAACTGTGGACGATTAATAGAGAATAGGTAGGTGTCCTGTAAATGTTATGATAGGTCTTTAAAAATATCACAAATAAATTGGAATTTTAAAAATCATAACCTTTTCAAAGTGAAAAGAGAATCTGGCACAACACATTTCCACATGTTGAACTGGGAGCTGGACCAGAACATAGAATCATAGAATCATTAAGGTTGAAAGGGACCTCAAGAATCATCTAGTCCAACCGTCCCCCCACCACCTATTACCCACTAAACCAGGTCCTTCAGTACCACATTCAACCTTTCTTTAAACATCCCCAGGGACGGTGACTCCACCACCTCCCTGGGCAACCTGTTCCAATGCCCGACCACCCTTTCTGAGAAGAAATTTCTCCTAATCTCCAACCTAAAACTCCATTAGAAATTAAATAAAGAACATCTGCACTTATTTACATCATTTTGAGTTCAGCTAAAATCAAGGGGCAAATTTTCCAAACTATTATGTTTTTTAAGTCATAGAATCATAGAATCATTTAGATTGGAAAAAGTCTTTAAGAGCAAGTCCAACCACAAATCTAACATGGCCAAGTCCAGCACTAAACCATGTCTCTAAGCACCACGTCTACGCATCTTTTAAATACCTCCAAGGACAGTGACTCAGCTCCTTTCCTGGGCAGCCTGTTTCAAGGATTTGGTGAGGAAATTTATCCTAACATCCAATCTAAATCTCCCCTGGTGCAACTTGAGACCATTTCCTCTTGTCCTATTGCTTGTTACTTGGGAGAAGAGATCAACACCCACCTGGCTACAACCTCCTTTCA
>VWZZ01005330.1:54823-190033 GCA_013399095.1 Psophia crepitans | reverse complement strand
GCCAGGATGCTGTTGGCCTTCTTGGCCACCTGGGCACGCTGTCAGCTCATATTGACAACACTTCCAGGTCCTTTTCCACCAGGCAGCTTTCCAACCACTCTTCTCCAAGTCTGAAGTGTTGCCTGGGGTTTTTGTGACTCACATGCAGGACCCAGCACTTGGCCTTGTTGAACCTCGTACAGCTGGCCTCGGCCCATTGATCCAGCCTGTCCAGATCCCTGCAGAGCCTTCCTATCTGCAAGCATATCAACATTCCTGCACAACTTGGTGTGGTCTGCAAACTGGCAGAGGATGCGCTTGATCCCCTCACCCAGAACATTAATAAAGATCTTAGAAAGAACTGACCTCAGTACTGAGCCCTGGGGAACACCACTTCTGACTGGCCACTGACTGGATGTAACTCCATTCACCACAACTCTTTGGGCTTGGCCATCCAGCCAGTCTTTTACCCAGTGAAGTGTATGCCCATCCAAGCCATGAGCAGCCAATTTCTCCAGGAGAATGCTGTGAGAAACAGTGTCAGAGACTTTACTAACATCCAGGTAAACAACATCCACAGCCTTTCTGTCATCTACTAAGTGGGTCACCTTGTCATAGGAGATCAGATTAGTCAAGCAGGACCTGAACCTAGGTTTCATGAACCCAGTTACGGTAGTAGGCAGAATCACACTGAGGTAACAAGAAGTTGAGTGAGAGAGAAGAATCGGAACATAAGAGAAAAGGTTACTTGAAAACAATTTAAAATGGAAACAAAATGGAAAGCACTGACTGGACAGACATCGCCAGTATCACAAAGGAGGATTTTTTTTTTTAATATGTAAACACTCAAAGCCTCAGAGAAATGCTGACATGAATAACATTGTGACATGTTTTGACAGTTTTTGTAAAAATCGATGCAAAATACTTGATGTAGGTTCCCTTTTTTTTAATACCTTTGAGATAACATTAGATTGAGAATAGACTGAGACATTGACTGGTAGACCTGAGCACAAGAAAACATGATTAAGAATGCCTTAACATTTGTGAAACCAATATATTGAATTACGAGGCACAGCAACTTGACATACTAGACCTCAGCAAAAATTAAAACATTAACAAAAATTAAAGCATACTACCTTTGGGGAAATAAGCATTTCACCTAATCTATGAATGATCCTAAACAAAAAAAAAATCATGTTAATTTCTTATTTTGGTCAATAGCTCCATTTCCAATGTACACTGGGGGTCCCAGAAGTAATATTTTTAACTTGAATCTCTGTATCAAAAATGTTCCCTTAAAATCAGGAAATATCAAACACACAGATGTAAATTTTCCTTTCTTGGAATCAACAGTAACAGAAGATGTTAGTAGAAAGAAGAAGATTTTTTGTACTGCACTTGTGATGTTTCTTTTCAGAAAAAAAATAAGACCAGCTAAACATTTCAGATCTGTGGCTTTAATTTTCATAATTAGGAATGTACACATACCTATGTTTAGGTCTGGACTTTCTTGTAAAGAACACTTTTAAAAGCACAAATAGTCACTAATCAACCTGGAAATAACTAAAATAATGACTACACCTTACTTTGTGTTGAGTGCCTTCATCTGAATGGTTTAAAACGTCAGTGTAATATGCAAACCCTTTTGAATGCCAGCATTCGAAGCCAAAGGGGGTGAGACACTGCCCATGTCTGCTTCTGTACAGCCTCTCTGCCCGTGGCACACACACGACCTGTGTGGGCTACTCTGCCCGGCTATCCAGGGCAGGCTACATGCTTTGTATAGCTCCAGCCAAGGTGGTGGCACATCCAGAAATCCCACAGAAATACATGAGGATACCATTTTCCGGGTGACAGGGAGTTGATCCCAGCAACACAGTATGGCTATTTGTGAAGCTGAAGAAGTTATGACATTTGAAAAAGACGGCTAGGATTTTTTCCCAGAATTTCTTTTCTCTCTCTCCTTCCTCTATTCCACTCCCTCAAACTGAAGATATTGTATTGCTGAGAACAGCTCCCAGTCTCCTCAAAAGCAAAGGTGCAGCTCCCGTTCCTTGTCCTGAGGCCACATTCTTAGTTCGGTACTGGAGGTAAAGTTTCAGATGCAGATTTTGACCACTGCTGCCTTAAGCAGAGGGAAATCTGGGCAATTCAGCAGCACCGCGCTTCTGTTAACAGCCCTGTCTGTGACTGCTCGATGTTAGAGACTGTACCACACTTCTCTTTCTTTGTCTGCCATGGACACACTGACTTTCTGACTGTGGTAATGTCTATTATTCAGTGTTTTCCCAACCAATGGGATGAGAAAAAGAACACTGCTCTTGTGATTTGAATCGGAAAAAGTTCTTGCATTATGAGCTGTTCATTTTAACATTCTACCTTCCTTGTTAAAGAATAGAGATGCTATTTTATGTTAAAAAAAAGGTTAATAAATGTATCTTTATACACATATGTGCACACACACACATATGTAGATCCCAAGCTGGACAAGAGGTAGCCAATTGACATGAGGGATAAACACTTATTTTAATAATTCAAATGATGTAGCATCAACTGATGCCTTTATATACTGTATTCAGTATATAAAAATATATAGAGAGATACTTCATATAAATCAGCCATGTGAACATAAAAATAAATAAATAGAAAGAAAATAAACACATAAATCTAGTACACAATTTTATACATAGATAAATAATTTTAAATTAATTTCAAATATATTTATTCACCCTATAGTAGCTACAGTTCTGAATTGTCTGGTCAAGGTCCTAATTTGGCTCCAAACTTCTCTGAAGATCAGAACTGAGTTTTTGGAAGCATAAATCTGATCCATTTGTTTTTACAACAGTTCTCTGCATTTTACTAATACTCTACAAATAGCCATAAATAATTAAAACTAAACTAGCAAATAAATTAGGGGTGAATTTTGTGATAGATAATCCTGATTTTTAAATTATATTTGCTCATTTATAAGCTTAGTAGTAGATCTCCCAATTATTACTATAAATTAGAAAGTTTCTGTTAATTAGCAGCCACCAGATGTCTTCCATATTGTTTTCTCTATGCAATAGAAAAACAGTAAGAATCATGGAAAAATCAATAGAAACAAATGAAAAAGAGCTAAAGAGTTTAACCAAGGCATAGTCCTTGATTCATGCCCAAGTCTACAGTACGTTCTTTAAAAATCAAACAGAAATTACTGTGATTTATACTGTTCCTTGAACAAAAAAGCAACAGTTGCGTGTAATTACATTCTGTCTACGCTGCACATCTCTGTAAGACAGCATCCATTGAAATATTTACTTTTTGCACTATTAGGTTTTTTTGGTCTCTGAAGAAATGTTGCATCCAGAATTATTGTCCATGTCATTTTAGACTCCATGTTAGTAACTAACTATGATTCAAATTTTTGTGCTTCCTCAGCAATTTCTTCCTTTTAAGGTAAAGAATAAAGGGAGAGTAGTCTATGGCCTTATTCTTGTTCTCCAGTTTGTGCACAAACTGGTGAAAAGATGAAGGGCACTCTGCGTGCCTCCTTAGCAGAGGTCTAGCCACATTTTTCTCTACGGCTATATTGACCTTTAACATGTGTTGCCATGCAGTAGGAGTAGATCTGTAGAATGAAACAGCAGGCATGGAGGATCAAATGCAAATGAAGACTATACATGTCTCCTTTAGACTAGCTCCAGTTTGAATCTGTGGGCTGATTTCCCGTTTGCAGTTAGCACTCATTTGGTGGTCTCCCAGAGCATTTTCAGTTTAGTTTCATCTAAATAAATCTCCTGGAAGCACTCTGAAACCACTCTATAGTGCAAATCATATAATGGTAAGCATGGACAGTCAGGATAATAACTTAGAACAGTATTGAACCAAAATAAAATAAGTAGTTGCACAATTCTCCATAGAGATCGTAGAAATCTACTTCTAATACAGAATGAATGTGTTCTATGCATGGTCCCAGGCACAATAACATCATATAGGCTATGTTTTAGCTGTCTGAGAACATCTGAAGATGTTGCAGAGCCTACATCCCATGTAGCCCACCATGGCTTGGCATTTCTGTTTCTGCTGTAGCTTGTTTCTCAGTCATCCTTGTGTGTATGTTGTTGTATGGGCAGTTTATAAGACAGTCACTACCAGATGAAGCATGATACATTTATCCAAGATGGAAATCACATTCTACCTAGGGGCTGTTCTGTCCCAACCATTGCTAAAAACACAAGGGAAAGCTCACAGCTTTGCCAGTGTAGTCCAACATTTTGTTCTCAGCACTGCATGCCATCAGTCACAGCAACTTGATAAGGTGAGCTGACCTCTCCATTTAGAGTGCCACAGAAGTGATTACTGGCTTTGGTTGAAAAGGAAAAGAGCTTCAGCATGAATGCATAATGTATTCTGACTCAAATGCCTGGGATGAATATCATCAGAGCCTTCAGCTGTGAGGGAATTTTCTCCTATAGTTCCCTTCATAAAGACTGTTGCTGCTTTGAGATCAGATAATTCCTTCATATGACTTTGTGTGCTTTCGACTGCACCATTTATTTATAAATATGAAACTTTGTCTACAGGTGATGGACATTTTTTAAAGTTGCAGGAAAGACAAATAAAGCATTATTGCATTTTTTAAGCAAAATTAGGCTATGTAAAGTAAAATATTTAAATACAATAGTAAAATTGTTCAGTGTGCTTATTTTTACTGCTAGCAGCAGCATTTTTTCCTTTTAGCTTGCAGACTGAACCCAAAGTTAACCTTTCCTTGGATGCTTCATCAGCTGGCTTTAAGTCTGTTCAGCTCCTTTGCACTGAACGGATTCATTACTGTCACCTGAATTTTGCTTCAGAAGCAGGTAACAGCTTAAGTAGATACCATGTAACTTGTCTAATTGCTGACACAGGGGAAAAAATTAAATGAATTCTGTGGTATAACATATCCAATTAGAAAAATATTCAAACTCAAATCAAGGCGGGAACTGGGGAAGAAAAATTATGTCTGCATTGTATTGTAAACACTATGTGTTTGATTTAATGTGAATCAAAGATACCTACAGAGACAACTTGATATTAAACTGTAATCAGTCAGTTAAGTCATTTAATTTTGGACCAAATCCTGGTAGAAAATGGAATCTCTTTTTTTTTCTTTTTTAAATGTGCATGTTTACGTATTTTGAGCAAATTATATGAAATAATAAAAAATAATTTATTGAAGAATATGTACATCTAACTGCATTAAAAATAGTGTTTTCTTTAAGTAAGGAAATATGGGCTTCTTCAGCATGTCTGCCTAATATATGTATTTCTGATAACATACTCAAGTTGTAATGAAGCTGAGACTTGCTGGCATAATAATACCTACTGCCTGACAGGCTTGCATGAGGGTAAAAGCTAAAGCTTATTGCCCAAATTGATCTTGCCATGCACTGCTGGAGCAAGAACACCCAGAGCTGTATTCCTACTTTCCTTTTAAAGTGACTTTCAGAATTCAAAGATTTGGTTTAAAAAATAAAAAGGAGAAAAACAAACAAAAAGAATAAACTAATACATCAAGGGTAGTTTGTTTAGGATATAATAGAATCCACAGGTGATATCAAACACAGAAATTGAATTACAGCTGCAGTTAACAATATACCGTATTACATTCGAAATAACCCTCTCCTGGAGATAGCCTAGTGTATCACATTTATTATAGCATCTGAATAAACCCACAAAATTACAAGTGAAAAGTTGCAAAGAAGATAGGGTAAGTTCATGCCATTTCCCATTGATGTTATATCCTTGTCATGAGGATGTATTGACTGGAGAAAACCATGGGTTATACTTTTCATCTTCTCAGTTTACCCAGGGGAGTTGATTGTTTTCCGTCTCACAGCTTTCTTAGGGGTTTACAGTTGGTTTGTTTTCAAAAAAGCAAGAAACAAACCTTTCCATTACATTTCAGCAGAAGCTACAGACAGAAAAACTTTTGATACTGAAATGTCCACTATTTTAGAATTCAGGTATTTCAGGCATCATGTACCACACTTGAAAAATACTCCTATCTGTATGTACTCATAACATGACACATACAGAGTGCTGAGCACTGAAGATGGAGATGTTGATAATTTATTTTCTTGTAGAGGAGATGAGGTCTTATTTTCTTCTTATTACTTTTGCTACAATCTGAAGTAATGCCTTAAAGGTCAGTATTAATGCATGGAAAATCACTGCGGCTGAAGGCAGTACATTGCATTGATTGTTTACTTTCATGTTTTAGCTGTAATGGACTTGATTATGCAGGGCAGTAGATTGGGACCAAAGTTCTGAGTGCTGCTTAAAGAGAAAAGCATCTAACACACCTTGTTTACCATAATTTACATAAAAAGAGGCTTTTTGTCATCCATTTCCATTTTCTAAAATGCACCATGCTATGAGCTTCAGTATCTATAGAATTATCTGAGTTTGGAATCATAAAAACATATAATCATAGAATGGTTTGAGTTGGAAGGGACCTTTAAAGATCATCTAGTCCAACACCCCTGCCATGGGCAGAGTCATCTTTCACTAGAGCAGGTTGCTCAAAGCCCCATTCAACTCAGCCTTGAACACTTCCAGGGATGAGACATTGTCCTGGTTTTGGCTAGGATGGAGTTAATTTCAGAAGGAGTCAGGCCAGGTGAGCCAAGCTGGCCGGGGCTGTTCCATACCATGTGACATCATACCCCCTTAAAAGGGGACTGGTCGGGGTGGAGTGGCTTGGAGTGGCTCCGGGATGGTCTGAGTGTGGGCTGAGCATTCAGTCAGTCTTACCTTGTGTTATCACCCATTGTGTATATTCTGTTGTAGGTACTGCTGTTGTTATTTCTCTCTCCCTGTGCTGTCCCAGTAAACTGTCCTAATCCCAGCCCATGAATTTTTGCCTTTGTCTTTCCCATTCTCTGTCCCCTCCAACTGGGGAGGGTGTGCAAGCGGTTGAGTGGTGCTCAGCTACCAGCTGGGGCTGAACCCCCACAGACTTCCACAACTTCTCTGGGCAACCTGTTCCAGTGGCTCAACACCCTCATCTTAAAAAATTCCTTCCTCATATCCAATCTGAATCTTACCTCTTTCAGGTTAAAACAATTGTTCCTTGTTCTGCCACAAGGGGCCTTCGTAAAAACTGTCTCTCCATCTTTCTTGTAAACCCCTTTTAAGTACTGAAAGGCCACAAAAAGGTCTCCCCAGAGCGTTCTCTTCTCCAGGCTGAACAAGTCCAACTCTCAGACTGTCTTCATAGGAGAGGTGCTCCAGCTCTCTGACATTTTTGTGGCCCTCCTCTGGACTTGCTCCAGCAACTCCATGTATTCCTTGTGCTGGGGACCCCAGAGCTGCATACAGTACTCCAGGTGGGGTCTCACAAGAGTTGAGTAGAGGTAGAGAATCACCTCCTTTGATCTGCTGATGACAGGACATTTGAACTACAGTGACTGAGACATCTTACTTCGGAAAAACAAATAATGAAACCCAGCAAATTTGACCATACACATGTGCATGGGCATAGAAAATGGCAAAGGAAATATAAAACACCCCTGGAGACTGAACTACATTTCTTCTATTTTGAATAATGGTGCCACACAGTACAGATTTAAGTATTACTGTAAATTTAATTAGTTCATTGTCTTACTCCTCACCTTCAGTAGTAGATTCGACCTGTTGGCTGTTTTCTAACCTGCAAATTTGAGCCTTTATTAGTTTTAAGGAAATACTCATGTTTTCACTTTATTTTTTTTATACATGAGAGAAACCTGTACTACTCAAATTTCACATGCAGTGTCTCCCAGATGGCACATCTGTTTGTCATTCTAGCCGTGGTTCTCTCTGCTTCATATTTTGATTGGGGAAAAAAAAAAAAAAAAGATAATCAGTCACCCATTAATGAAGTTTATCTCATTAAGGAATAAACTAGCATCAGCCATTTCCCATTTATCACTACTTCTGATATTTTGTTAATAATTTGTTCTTCTCTGGTCCTGCAGTGATCACTATCAGCATGACAGAGGCAAAGACGAAGACTGAACTTGGCTCTCCACACCCATGAAAGCCAGATCTCAACTGCTCTGAGACATACAGCAGTTCCTTTCCAAGTGATAAATAATATAGTCACAAATAATCTCACATCATGTTATTCTACCAAATAAATGGAGGAGGATATCAAAAGAGACTCATCCATATAAACAGACTACAGTTTTCATGTTTAGCATGGTATAATTAGAGTCATGCTTGTAGTCAATATGCCACATCAGAATGCTGTGTATGCCTTCTGATCTCAGGCTGCAAAAAGACTAACATAAAAGGGTAAATCTGGTTTCGTCTGTAGATGGCATGTTCAATTTATTTTTTTATTTTTTTTTCCATAAAAACCAGACAGAAGCAGATGCAGCAGCTCTTCCATACAGTGGGAAATAGCAGAATGAGCAGAGTTATATCCCCTGGGTTTTGTGTCTGATCTGCATAAGTTCTGCTTATAAAATTGGCACAGGATCAGCCTCTCAGAGTACACAGTTTGCAAGCAAGTGGTTGGTCCCCTGCAGCACTTATGAATAAAACTCAGAGGAAAAATGGACCTTTAAATGGTGCTGTTTTCTCATTCTTCACTGCCTTGGAACCCTGCATCTGCTAGGGTTTTTTTATATTTTGCAATTTTAAGTCACACTAGGGTACTGGAAACTTCCAGAAAAGTATGCATCATTATTTATATTTATATATTTAAATAAAGAACTATGAATGTAGCCAAAGTTCTGGTCAATACAATAGATTAATAATGTCCAAGTTCAAAGCATCATATTTTAATAACGAACAGAAAATATCCAGGATTACCTGAACTTACTGTAAATGCAAGAGCACCTTGCAAAACCTAAAAAAACCTAGTGCCTTAGAGATTCAAGATCAAGCCTACAGGATCACATGCATTGAACACAGCCCTGAGTTTTTCAGAATGAGCTATACTTTCCTCTTACAATATATTCTCCCTTATTAGAGCAGGCTCGCACAGAGCTCCATCTGAAGGAACTTCCTCATTACTAGGTATCTCTGAGTTGGTCCTTTGCTATTTGGAACAGTGATATCAGCAGGTGGACACTCCTTATTAGCTGTCAATCTGAATATTTTCAAGAATAGGTGGAGAAGGTCTATTTCAGAGTCCTCTTGTTAGGCTTCAACTGAAATAGTCTCATTAGATAAAACAGGGAATACTGCTCATGCAGAGCTGGAGACAGGACATCACTGGCTATACAAATGGTCTTCAACTACTTCTCTCTTCCTCAGAAACTGCATAGTAAAATAACACCACTAAAAGCTTAGAAGGGAGACTTCTTTCATAACACCTGACTTGGGGACACTGGACCAGGTGTCGTGCTTTACACTGCACGAAAATTTTTTAGCAGCTGTTAAAGGCTGAAGCAAAATATGGTTTGATTCATAGCAGCTCACTGTCACTCTGCACCTGAAAGCTTAAGGCAACTCATCTCTATGTAAAAAAATAGGATCGCCATTAATATAGAGACTTCTATTTCTTAGTTGTCAGTAATTTCAGTTTGTGCTTTCTGGCTAAACAAAACCTTATTCATCTCTTCGTTTAAGCCTTTTTTTGTGTCATACATAGTGTGTTCCCAGAAAAATCTACAGGCAAGTCTCCCTAACAGCTCTATGCTTTGAAACACCGGTAATGTTAATTGCAACGTGGCATCACAGTTGTTTTGTGGTTTCTAGACGCACTACACATGGGTAGACAATGGATTGGGATTTCAAACACCACAGAAGATGATAAGTGTAAGGATGCTATCACCAGAGTTGTGTTACTGTGAGCTATCACTGTCAGCTGGCTCAGTAAGCGTTGAAACCCACTCCACAAAGCTGTGATTAGATGGTGAGCTGGTACTGAGCCTTGCCCCAGGTTCACTCAAATGTATAGGTTTTAGTGACAGCCGAATTTGTGATTTCAAGTGTGGCAAGGAAAGAGCATTAATACTGATCTGGTACCCATGCAGGCCAAGTACACAGGACTGATATGAATGTGAACGATCAGTTTCTCAGAGGCGGCACTAAAATAATGACAGTCATAGTGATGCAGAGAAAATGTTTCCAAAGTAGTGCCGAGCGTTGTTTTGCTAGAAGAACAGAGGGCTGTTCTGCTTTTTCATGCATCCAAATGGACACTGATTCTGAAACTTGTCCTGCAGCCAGTAGATCCTACATGGATCTAAAGAGATGGCATGAAACATTTTCTTTTTTTAAACTCAGGCTTCTCTGCACTGCTATTTCTAAGTCATGTTTTTTTTTCCTCCTTTGTAATTGAGGCATCGCATATATAAGGATGTAGAGGACACAGTTCAGTGCCGCTCTCCCTGTTGGAACAGAATAGCATTCAGCTGACCCCTACAACCAACCTCTCACAGTGAGCTATGATGTGAGCTAAGCCCAGGAGGGCAAGCAAACAAAAATGGCAGAATAACGGAAGGCGCAGAGAGAGAAAACATGAAAATCTTCCCTGTATTTTTCATCATCATTTTTTCCCATTCTTTCTGGGTGCTAAAAGCATACAAATTCTAGGAGGAAATGAGATGTTTCGCAGAACAACTTGCAGAGTACATCAGACCAGGCAGAACTACAGCGATGGCAAGCGAAGCACTGACTCCACTGAGTCAATGGTAACTCTTCTCCTCTTACCTTCAGCAGGGTCCCAATTCACCCACGTTATCAAAGTGAGATAATCTTAGGACTTCAGATTGATTCAAGTGTCTTATTTGTTTCAGTGATTGAGATTAGAAATACTGCTACAGAAAAATAATCCTGGGAAACACATAGAAGGAACTTCAACACCCATGCATTAGATTACATTCTTGGAACAATAGCAAGTATGAATTAAATCTCCAGAACAGAAAACTTCCCCTCTCTTTTGGCACTGAGGAAGCCAAAATGAGCTGCAAATTATGACCGCTCCCCTTCTCTGTTCCATGCTTTGCCTCCTGGACCTTCACGCACTGATTCAGCTCCATTGGCCAAAGCATTAGATGGAGGACAGGATTAAAACCTTTCTCTCTGTTCAGCCACATGCTCTGTTTCCAACCAGGCTGCATAGAAAAAGCATCTCTGTGCAGGCATCAACGGCAAGGAACAGCCAAGCCTCTTTACTTTGAATTCCAAACTTTTCAGCTCTTGTTTTTTTTTACATCAGTCCTGCTTTCCTTGTAACTGTGGTATGAAAGGAATGAAAAAACCTGAACTCAAGCATTTTGGGATAATAATTAATATTAGAGACATTATTCAATTTGAAATTTCTTTCATTCTTCCTTGAGAAAAAAATGAAAGTGATTAAATAAGTAAATCTCACCATTTTCAGCTTTTGATTCACTTAATAGTAAATTATTATTTACGATTTACTAAAATAGTAATTACTCGAGGTGACAGAATTGCTTCCCTATTTGCTGATGCTATCCTATTAGTTATTTTAGACTAATATGAAGTGTGAGAGCTATTTTATGCATTGTTCCAGCTAAATATTTGTACATATTTATTTAATCCTAATATAATAGTCTTGCTTTTGCTCACATTTTTTCTTGAAGTCAGTGAAAATTACCATAAATATAAAACCCAGGAAAAGTCAAGCAAGCTGTCTCAGTAACCTTTGACACATTAAGAGCTGTCTTTCTTACTGGAATATAGAAGAAGAGAGTGAAACTTGAAGTGTTATTTTATAGCTAACAACTCAAAATTCTGAATAGACATGTCAGGATATGAAGAAAACTCTTCTGATATGTTCCAGAAAAATGCGTTATCCTTGAATACTGTATTCAAAGCAGTATTTTTGAGAGCTCTACACATAACAAAGAGAGGCATCCTCTGACTCTGAAACCACTATGATTTCCTACATTCATTTCTCCGAATGGCCTTGTGCACTGCATAGAATACTGAAAAAGACTCGATTTGCTGTTTTTCATGCAGCAGATGTTTTCTAGTACTGAAAGAAATATAATAATAGAGCTATTTGAAATGATGTTTCGATTACTGTCTTGTTTATTTTAATTTTTTGTTGAGAGATTGTCTTTTAACAAACAATAACTACCAAATTTCAAATGAGTGAATAATTCTGACTTTCATGTTTCATCCCTTGCTGAGCTATCTCTTAACAATACAGAAAAGGGAATACCTCAAAAATGGCAATTAAAAAAAAAAAAGTCAGTTGAAAATATTTAGAACTTTATTCCTGAAACAGAACTTGTCTTCCTCTTTTCATCTTGCAATGCAATAAAAAGTTGTGACATTCAAGAAGGTGCTTGCTGGTTGGGAAGAAGTAATGCATAAATGCAGAAAAGTGCAACGACTTCTAGCAATGACTTAACTCCTACTGCAACTTCTGGTGTTAGCATCCCAAGCTCCTTCCAGGTTACTGACTGGGAAAACAATTGCAATGAGTTCAAATTGATTAATAAATGAGAAAAAAACTAGCTGCACCATGGAGTTACTGAGCACCCTGTGGCAATTATCACGAGTTTGTCTAATTCCATATGTATAATCTGATGTAGCAAAAACCTAAAAATGAAACTATTGTCCCACATACAAAATTTGCCAATGTGCCTACGATAGCCTTAATGTTAAGGCCGGGTACTTGTTCTTCAACTTTTTAAGCAATCTGTCTTTCCTCCGTCTGTTCACGAGATAAGAGATTTGGCCTACACAGAGACCCAGGCTATGGGATTTTGGGGGAAAGAGAAGAGAAAATAGACATATGAAAGAAGTAATTGAAATTAGGGCCCAATAATGAAAAATCGTCTCCAAAAGCACTTCCTTAAGATGTTGCCTAGGAAGCCATTGGTGCAAATATAGCTGTAGAGTTTATCAACTGCAGCACCATGTTGCCCATACTTATATTCGTCATGCCTAATTATTAGTTTGTCCAGGCAGTTTGAATATATGCATATGTAAAGCTATTACTTAAAGAAATGCTGACTGACAAACTAAAGTATGTCACACACAGACACTCAAGATCATTGAGCTCTTGAAGGTTTGTCATTCTGATTCAAAAGGAGCTGGAGTGAGCTCAAAATTATAATTCAAGTTCATTCTTCTTTTTTTTTTTAATTTTATTTGAATTCAACTTTATCAGAATGAAAAGAACTAATTCTTTCTCCATAATTCAGCTGGTTCATACCTACCTATATTCCTCCAAAGAAATGAAGCAACTGAATGTAACTGGGAGTATGGTACAGTGGCGATGGATGGTAGGAGCTTAGCATTTGTGTACACAGGTGCTTGATAGGTCTACTAATGGGACATTGCCTGCTATGCTCTAGTTATTTTATGATACATGAGCAGCAGTAGTGGTGAATTCTGCTCTAGGATATAATGAAATGGGAATCAACTAATTAACCTGGAAAATATTCCAGGTTTGACAATCGGGTCTGTGGGATAAAATATTTATAGTATAAGTTAGGAAGAAGAGAGAGTTACAGTCTGCAGAAAATGTTTTCCAAATGCAAAATGAAAATGAACTACTTATGTCATCTACATTAAATTCAAAATTTCATGATGGTATTGCTTCTCTGTAGCATCTATTATTAGGATTAATTATTTGTATACCCCCAAGAATGAACTTGGTATTTGATGGATAAATATAAAAAGTGTCTCTCTGCTCAAGAGAGCTCACAAGGGAAGAAAGCACAGAGTGAATATTGCTTTAGAGTGCTTGCCTTTGCAACCTTAATGCTTTTTACCACAGTAGCTTGTGTATAATAAAAAGTGAAGCCTTAAAGTACATTTCAGTGACGCTCATTGAATGTCCTCAAAATATTATCCTCATTTTATGGTTAATATCCATAGAGAGGGCTCTATAGCTTTATGTTAAAAACATTGTCAAGAAGCTTAGTTCTGGAATGAAATGGTGAAGTGTGCAGCAACTCCCAAATGACACTAAAGTCCAACCCCACTCAATGCTTTACTGCCTGATTTCTAAAATTCATCCAGTCCTAACTTTATCGCTGTAAGGTCCAGTGAACTCTAAGGGTGGAATCCTGAGGTTAATTCTGAATTCCTCAAAGATCAAGTAAAAGACCCAGTAAAAGCATCTGAAAACTAACATGTTTGGAAAGAAGGAACAAAAAGGAACGATTATGAGGCAGTTGAGCAGGGAAGGCGAGAATGTGAAAAGACGTAGTGTTAATTATGTCTGATTTCAGTGCAGACCCCATGATATATTTACAGAACATCTAGCAAGGAATTTTTAAAAGAAATACTTGTACAATATTTTGTTCTGAAAAGTGAGGTTTTATAGAATCACAGAATGATTTGGGTTGGAAGGGACCTCAAAGAACATCTAGTTCCAACCCTCCCTGCCATGGGCAGGGATACCCTCCAGATTGCCCAAAGCCCCATCTAACCTGGCCTTGAACACTTCCAGGGAGGGGGCAGCCACAGCTTCTCTGGGCAACCTGCTCTAATGCCTCGCCACCTGCATAGTGAAGAATTTCTTCCTCGTGTCCAATCTGAATCTTCTCTCTTTCAGTTTAAACCCACGTCCTCTTGTCCTGTTACTAAAAGCCTTAGTAAAATGTCTCTCTCCATCCTTCTTATAAACCCCCTTTACGTATTGAAAGGACACAATAAGGTCTCCCCAGAGTCGTCTTCTCTCCAGGCTGAACAAGCCCAACTCAGCCTGTCTTCATAGGACAGATGCTCCAGCTTGTCGTGGTTTTACTCCAGTTGGTGACTGGGCACCACATAAACACTCACTTAGTCCCCCTCATCGGAAAGGGGAAGAGAATCAGAAGAGTGAAAGTGAGAAATCTCGTGGGTTCAGATACAAAAATTTAATAAGTGAAGCAAAAGCCGCGTGCACAAGCAAAGCAAACCCAGGAATTCATTCCCCACTGCCCACGGCAGGCAGGGGTTCAGCCATCCCCANTGTGAGAAGCAGCAAAGGCCTTGGCGCTGTGTGAGCATCGTCCAACAACAGCAAAAACATCTCTGCACTATCAGCGCTGCTTCCAGCACAAACCCAAAACACAGCCCCGTACTGGCTGCTGTGAAGAAAATTAACTCTCTCTCAGCTGAAACCAGGACACAGCCCTATGATCATCTTTGTGACCTCCTCTGGACTTGGTCCAACAGCTCAATGTCTGTGTTGTATTGGGGACTTCAGAGCTGGATGCAGTACTCCAGGTGGCGTCTCACAAGAGCAGAGGTGGAGAATCCCTTTGCTCAACCTACTGGTCACACTTCTTTTTACACAGCCCAGGATATGATTGGCTTTCTGGGCTACAAGCGCACATTGCCAGGTCATATCTGATATTTTGTCCACTAGAAGCTCCAGGTCATACCCGGAAGGGTTGCTCTCAATCCATTCATCACCCAGTCTATACTGATACTGGTAATTGCCCCATATCAGGTGCAGGATCTTGCACTTGGCCTTTTTGAACTTCATGAGGTTCACATTGGCCCAATTCTCAAACCCATCAAGGTCCCTCTGGATGGCAACCTTCTCTCAAGCACATCAACCTCACCACTCAGCTTGATGTTTCCAGGACAATTGCTCTTTCAGGAGGGAAAAAAGAGAAGGAAATCTTTATTGTAAAATCACCAACTCTGAAGCACAACCTATTGCTGAGCATCTGAGGTATTTGTATTTTGCTGTAGTGATTTTATGTACAATTAATATTTACATAAAAAAGCATATTTTACATTAACTGTGTTAGCATCAAACACTACAGCCCATAAAATTCTGAGAAATGGCACTCATACTTCAGCAATTTATTTTTAAGTATTTTTCCATTGCCTGTAGGACAGAAATGCAATGGGAGAATAATTCTCTGCCAGTATGCTTTATTGTTTATCAAGCAAAGTAAATAAAAGTGTGGGAGGTGAGTAGCATTAAAATTTCAAGGACTGACAATCTGAAAAGCTGGACTACAGTACCACTGTAGCTCAGCTTTTCAATAAGCCTTGACAAGGTTTTCCATTTTTGACAAACCACCTAAGTAGGATATCCCTTGGATTCTTTTTGGGCATTCTGGGCATCCAAGGGTATTCACCAAAAGCTGATCAGGATGTAAAACCCAGCAAGTTTTTTTGAGAGGCTACCAATTGAATGCAAGAGTTACAAGAAGGCTTGAAAGGGGTTAATATTTTCTGTTACGTCAATAAAATAGATAAAGGTGTTCCATACACTCTAGATGCAGCTTGCTCAACTTGACTAAAAGTGGATATAATGTCCTATTTTAGCAACCTGTCAAAGGCTTAAGAGATCTGAAGACAAACTGGGCACTGCAGAAAATCCATTTTTTTTGCAACCCAGGACGGTTTTCCATAACAAGAATAAATTGCATTATTTTTACTACTGTTTTTCTGTCTTTATTCCCCATCTCTTCTCTGTTCCTACATAACATCGGTGAGACCAGGAAGAAAATGAATTACTTTTCAAATGTTATTTGGAATATATTACTACATTGCATGTAATATTCTTATAGCTCAACTGTAAATTACTTCAAAAGTTTAAAAAATACAGCACTTTTCTAAGCATTTTATATATCATACTGGGTTTATGATTGTTTTGGGTTTGGATGGCAAGGTTTTGGTAGCAGGGAGACCACAGGGATGGTGACTTCTGCAAGAAGCTGCTGGAAGCTTCCCCTGTGTCCAACAGCCAATTCCAGCTGGCTCCAAGACAAACCCACCACTGGTCAAGGCCGAGCCCATCGGTAACAGCGGTAGCACCTCTGGGATAACAGAGTTAAGGGAAAAACCAATCACAGTAGCTTTTGCAGCCAGAGGGAGGAGTGAGAAGATGTGAGAAACTTTGCAGACACCAAGGTCAGTGAGGGAGGGGGAAGAGACGCTCCAGGTGCCAGAGGAGAGATTCCCCTGCAGCCCGTGGTGAAGATCACGGTGAGGCAGGCTGTCCCCTTGCAGCCCATGGAGGAGGGGTGATGGGGAGCAGAGATTCCATCTGCAGGCCATGGAGGACTCCATGCCAGAGCAGGTGGAGACATCTGAAGGAGGCTGTGACCACGTGGGGGGATCCACGCTAGAGCAGTCTGTTCCTGAAGGTCTGCACCCCATGGAAGGGACCTATAGGAGCAGTTTGTGAAGAACTGCAGCCTGTGGGAAGGACTTACATTGGAGAAGTTCGTGGGGGACTGTTTTCCATGAGAAGGACCCCACGGTGCAGCAGGGGCAGAGTGTGAGGAGTCCTCCCCATGAGGAGGAAGGAGTGGCAGAAACAACATGTGATCAACTGACCATAACCCTTATTCCTCATCCCCCTGTGCCACTGGTGGGGAGCAGGGAGAGATCGGGAGGGAAGTTAAGCCTGGGAAGAAAGGAGGGGTGGAGGAAAGGGTTTTAAGATTTGGTTTTATTTCTCATTGCTCTACTCTGTTTTGCTTGGTAATAGATTAATTCTGCTCTAAGTTTATTCTATTTTGCCTGGGACAATAACTGGTGAACAACCTCTCCCTGTCCTTATCTTGACCTATGAGCCTTTCATTATACTTCTGCTCCCCTATCTAATTGAGGAGGGGGAGTGATATAACAGCTTTGGTGGGCACCTGGATTCCAGCCAGGGTCAACTCATCATACTTAGCTAGCACAAATTCACTTATTTCTGAAAATAACCTACCACAATGATGCTATGTATAGGTAAGTTGTTATGTTACAGTAATATTAAAGGCTTCAGCTATGAAACTTGTTACAGAAATCCATGCTGACAGAGAAACCAGCACCATGATTTGCCACTCCCTCAGGTCTGCCCCAAGGGCATCCTCTCCTTTTGTCTCACAGCAAGGCTTCAGTCACTGGCTCATGCTGGAAAGCAGGAGGAGGTGAGAACAGACCCTCATCCTTCACTGAAATAAACACTAGAGTTAAGAAACGTGTTTGACCACCTTTATGCCACTTAAAAAGGCCCGCTTTTGTTTGATTTTAATCTCAGTGTTGACGGCTCTTTCAGACATATTTTCACCGATAGTACCTCATGTGAATTGCCATGGGCAGGTATCTCTGAGCTTCAATACCTGGTTACTGATGCATTGTATCACATAGCTTTCAGAACAGGACACAACTTCAATTAGCTCCCTATCTGTAATAACACGAAGATAGAGAAAAACAAATGATTCCTTTTACTTTCCACTAATTATCTACATTCATACTACAGAAACCAGAAAGCTCTTCTATGTGTCAGTACTGTGAGGTGCACTGAACAATTAAATGCATCCATTTAAATTTTCTCAATGAAGTTTTATTAAGCATAGAAAATAATTTCAAGATGTGTTAAGAGGTAAAAGTAGCAGCGTAGCCACTTTCCAAACAGCTCAGAAGCTTCTTTAAGTGAATCCAGGATGGTATAAAAACAATTTTCTAGTTAAAATGAACTCTCATTAGACACAGAAATCACAGAATGATCATCTACCAATGACAGAAGACAATTATAATTACTAGCAGCATGACAACTCAGTTTAGTGAATATATGAAATACTTAATGTGAAATAATTAGAACCTCTGCTTCTGGCTTAGACACTTTCCTACATTCATTTCTAGCTATTTCTAACTCATCCTCTTGATGGATTAAGACACACCATATCCAGCACAGGGGTAATGTAATATATTCCGTTAAAGGCTGCTGATTAGGCGCACGTGTGCACAGTGACAAACAATTAGTGTAATGATCCAGTGATTGCAAAGCTTATCACAACACTGTATAAGATCTCGTGCACTAGGAATTACCCTGACCACCTTTTCATGCTTTCCATCCTACATTACTGTAGAATGCAAATTTGTAAATGGAACCTGAAAGGCTGCAGAGGGACTAATCTATATAAAGCCTGTGCTGGGGAAACACTGCCTTCCAGCAAGTATGGAAAATAAATTACAAGTGATTAGGATAAAGTGATGGAAATACGGAGGCAGGGTTAGGAGCTAGCACCCTGCTCATTATTTTTTGGAGCAGGATGTTTCCAGCAGGAAGGCGTTGCAGGAAGCCTGATGGCTGGTTTGCCTACCCCTGTGGCCCCGGGTGCCCAGCTGATGCTGCTCGCCCAGAAGCCCCCTCTCCTGCCAGCACCATGCTCTGTCCGTGCTCGGCACAGCCGCCCTGCCGCCTGGCACAGGCACCTTTAGTTGAGGGTGAGCAGAAGCTACGCTTCACCTATTTATGTGGGCTATACACAGTACTACAACGTTCCTGAATTAGCGATTACCTTCCAACATCCTCCAGCCAAGGTAAGAGGGGAACAGTGCTCTGTGTGTATTCATTTCTGTCTCATAAATGAACCAAGAGCTGCGGGCAGAGCAAGCAGATTTCTGCCCTCCCCTCGCTTCTTCTTTTGTGTCAGGACTGCGAGCTGAAAAAGCCCAAAAAAAAAAGTGGGGAGAAGCTGCCGCACTCCCCCAGATTGGGATGGGGGGAGGGAGAAGAGGCACAAGCAGGTGAGGCCGGGGGTGGCAGCAGAGGCCTGTGCCCCAGGCAGGCCTCCCCCCTGGGGAGGGGGTCGGCGTACAACTGGGAGTAAAAGGAATACGGGAAGGGATACAGGGAAGTAAGGGCACAGCAACTCCCTGCCTCTTCCAGACAAGGATTTTTTTTGTCTTTTATCGCTTCTCCCACTTACCAGTTCTTCCCTTCCTTAGAGGTTTCTAAGCCTTTACTCCATTTACTGCTTTTTTTTTTTTTTTTCATTTTCCCTGAGCTTGGTTTCTCATGCAGGGCCCAGCAGCAAAAGGAAAACATCAGCACGTGGCAACAGGCACAAGTGTTGGGGTTGGCATAGCTGGGAGCATCAGCGGTGCCCTGGGCAGGAGGACCTGCTCTGAGCTGGTCACAGCCACCAAAAACCCTCCCAAAATGGGAGAGCAAATCTGAGGAGCATACAATGCTCCTGCACAAGCATATTGAAGAAGGTAACGGGGAGCTGCAGGGGAGAGGCTGCAGGGGGACAACCTGAGCCTAAGGGACTGTGGCCATGGGTGACACATACGCTTGTCCACTGTGTCAGGGACACTAAGGACCAGCATGAGAGGGAGATGAGTGAGGAGCAAAGCACGGAAAAAGCATCATATGCATGGCAACCCCAGCCTCCATGCTGCTGGTTGCCTCCCTGGGGATGATTTGACAGAGTGTAAGCCATGGTGAAAGTGGGGGAGGTTTGGACAGGTAGGTGGTGAGGATAGATGTACAGTGTGATTGAGTGCACCCTCAGCAAATTTGCCAATGACACCAAGCTGTGTGTCACCGTTGACACGCTGGAGGGAAGGGGTGCCATCCAGAGGGACCGTGAAAGGCTTAAGAGTTGGGCCCATGCAAACTGCATGAAGTTCAACAAGGCCAAGCGCAAGGTCCTACACGCGGGTTGGCACAATCCCAAGCACAACTACAGGCTGAGAGGAGAATGGATCGAGAGAAGCCCTGAGGAGAAGGACTTGGGGGTGCTGGTTGAGGAAAAGCTGAACGTGAGCTGGCCGTGTGCGCCGGCAGCCCAGAAAGCCAAACATGNCATGTTTGAAAGCGTTGGAGTTAAGGGCTGTGGAATTGTTGACCTGCCAGTACCTTTAATTTCAGTGAATATCTTAAGCATGTGAAGCTGATGGAAGATCATACAGAATGATAGCTAGAAAAATTGACTTGGAAAAGACTGTTTCCTAGGGAAAGCTGAAGGAGGGGACATTTAGATTAGATATTAGGAAGAAATTCTTCTCTGTGAGGGTGATGAGGCACTGGAACAGATTGCCCAGAGAAGCTGTGGATGCCCCCTCCCTGGCAGTGTTCAAGGCCGGGTTGAATTGTGCTTTGGGCAACCTGGTCTAGTGTAGAGTGTCCCTGCCCATGGCAGGGGGCTTGGAACTAGATGATCTTTGAGGTCCCTTCCAACCCAAATCATTCTATGATTCTATGATGTGTAATTTTGCACTCCTCAGTGCCTAAATTAGGAATCAGAAGTTTTGTTTGGACTGCCAACAAACTCAGCTTCCTGAACTTGAAACTTTTTGTGCTTGGCAGCTAACAAATAAAATTTCTTTTGGACTATAAAGTGTGTATATGAGTTCCCTGGGCATCTTTACGGTGCACTTCAACTTCTTTTTGTTTTCCTCCCCTCTCTCCTGATTCTTTCCATGAGTCTTCTGGAAATGGATAATAAACTGCCATGAGATGGTTTCTATTGCTCAACTGTTTCTGGATCTGGGGCTTTTTGCAGTGAGGGACTGTGAGCAGTGACACCTGGCCTTTAATGATATGAAAACGTGACATGTTGCTTTTATAACATACTCAGCTGGGGTTGCGAAACATCAGTTGCAGTTGCCTTTTATTACTGAATAGACAAATACAGGACAGAAAATCATAATCCTTGCACTCAAATACAAAAGGTCTGCACCATCCCTGCCCTGCTCTAAGTTTCCACTGCCTTGTGGAGCAGAACTGATACAGGTAGGATGAGAGTATGTACACAACTGAAACCCTAACTGCATGTGCCTATTTTGTGTGTCAGAGGTGTCAGTTCCCAAGGCACCAGGCTGCCTTTTGGGCAGAAGGTATCATTGCTGTGTTGGAGGATGACTGGCTCCACAGCTGATGTGTCGGTCTGTGCAGTAGAAAGAAAGGTCTAGTTCAGTAAATCTGTTCTTGATATTTTCTTGCTAAAAGCATTTCTCAGTATATACAGGTCCCTTTTATCCCTATGTGGAAGAAGAAAGAGCACTGAGCACAAGTTTAGATCCTCAACCCTCATTCACGGTTCAGGTATTACTTTTTGTAAGGTATCACAACAGACTCAGACTATCACGGGGACAGAAATGTCTTTTTTCTCTGTCCAACATCTAGAACACTTGGCAGTGATGGGCAAACAGTTAAAATAAGCTCTGCAGCATTCTTCCAAAGTTCTTATAATCTAGGAGACAAGACAATAGATGCTCTCAGACAGGCAGAGGAGAACAAGGTAAGAACAAGACATATTTGGGCAGTATGACAGGACAGCTGTCTTTGTCAAATATTTTGTAAGTGTACTTGGAAATGTGGATTTTAAGAGAATGTATTGCAAAACAGATTCTTAAAGATATTTATAAGAAATGTCTTCTGAGCATGAGAAATGGAATGGGGCGGGGGGGGAAGACCAGAATAAAACCCCAAAAACCAGCATAGGTATTCAGGTATTAGCAACTGGAGGAACAGATGAGAGGCAAAAGATGAATGAGCGCCTAAGCAAAATGATCAGCTCGGGATGAGAATGTCACAGCTGTGCATATTCCAGGTGCAGTAACAGAAGAACATCAAAAGCACAAATGGCACATCAGCAATTCACCATTGAATGGGATGTCAAATGGAAGAGTGACGTCATATTAGCATTTGTTGTTATTTGGTGATGATGTAACAGGATACCAGTATGTTCTGCATGAGGACAAGATCGAGCAAGAACAATAAGTCTTACTTCATCTCATTAAATTTTTACTTTACTTTTCTGTCCTTTGTGACATATCCAGATGGTGCTGCTTGACGAATATTTGTGTGGTCGTGTGCTTTGCAGCACATTGTTAAATTAAAGCACTAGCTGAATTTTCTTTTTAAAAGCTCACTCAAAACTTCATTATTGCTGAAGTGACAACGGGAGTCACAGGCCTGAAAAGAATTGTACTCTACACCTGTCTGACATTATCTTCCATCTAGCTCCTGCCTTCTCAGTTTGAATGTGTTCAAGAGGAAAAAAAAAAAATTAACTAATCATTTAAAGGGCACATCATTTGGTAATGCCTAAATTGCTGCTAGTGCTATTTATAAATAATTCAAAATAAAATGAAAGCCACAGCAAACACAGCTGTAGTTTATTTGCTGTCACCCACCTGCTGGTGAATCTAGCATTGAGCTGTAGCAGCTGCTTATCAGCTTCAAACAAAAAAGGGTCCTTTATTATTGTTATTATTGTCACTACTAAAACTCCCACCTGGATACCTGCAACTTGCAGAACCTGGTTCTTGGTATATTTTTGTCAATTGGCCGAGCAGAATTTTCTCCACTGCCAGTTGAGACACTCATCTACACTCTGATCAAATCTCCCTGGCATCTCCACGTCCTTCATAGACAGCCTGAGGTAAGCAAGAATGCTGCTGACTCTGTGTGCAGTCATTTTCACAGAAAACATTAGACATGAAAATTCTTTAAGTTCCATATGAACATAGTATTTTTGTGTCCTTGTATTTGCCATTCTCTGAAAGACAAGCTTCTGAAGATAACATATCAGACCTTACTATCTGCCTATCCCAATTGATACAAATGTCATGCCCCCTGCTAATTAAACAGAAAATACTCTCCCCAGTACCCCACCCATTTGTACTCTCTGAGGATTTGACTCTGAAATACTCCAGAAAATATGATTTTACCTCACATTTCTGATCTGTATGGGTTTGCAACATAGCTAAAGAATCAGATGCATTTGTTCTCTGTCCTGTGAAATTTCTCTTTTTTTAACAGTGTGCCCTGAATATCTGCTTGATATCCATGCAAACTAGCTTCCGGATGTATGATGACTTTCCTGGCTCTGTAGCTAGTCACTGTAAAAAGAACATTCTTTGGTCCTATAGGACTTCCTAACTGTATCTGCAGAATAAGAAAAAATAAATTAAATTCTGTTTATCAACACAAAATAAAATGTTGTGAAAAAACAAAAATAGGAATAAGTGAGAAAGGAACTACCAATGCAAGTCTAACATCTGTTGTAAGGAGATAGAAAGCCTTAACAGCTAGGTCCACTGTGTTGATCGTCAAAGATGAAAGTTGTCTGTATATCAAACCCACACTCTGTACATTCTTCCTCATACAACTCCCTTTTCCTGAAAGACAAGGGTTAGCTCAAGTATTTACTTTGGCTACTTGATTTTAATTGGCTGCATACACAAAGTTGCAAAGCAGTGGTTAAATGAGCAGTGCGCTTCCTTGGGTCCAACAGTTTAAGAAGGAAAAAGGGAACAGGAAGGCTCTTCCACGATGTGGGGAGAGCTGTGCTGGAAACAGTCATAGGATGGGTATAAAGATGAACAAGCGTTATTTTTAAAAATAAAATATTCCAAGGAACATCTTCAGAGAGCTGTGGAAGGAATTAGATTTTCCCTTGGTTTTGTCCAAGAAATTAGGCAACTAGGGGGAGGGGGGCTGCAAAAAAAAGCACACAAAGCGGTTTCCTATTGGAATGGGAGTGAAGTCTGCCAATTGGTGGCAAAAGTTCACTTTTTACTCTGCTTATGGAACATATCTTGCTAATAGACCAAACAGAATGAACAGACTCTTTCTTCATATAATTATGAAGTGTTTGGAAGAGCTGGGGAGGAGGAGTGCCAGGCAAAAGGGGAGAAACAAATTGAAGCCTTAGATGCTTTTGAAGTCTTCTCTATTTATAATTGCATCCAATTCAACTGAAATATTGGCAAAAATGCACATAATCTTTAAGAGGAAAAAGCGCATCTTTGTAAGAAGTGTTTTTCCTTAGAAATCCTAGGAATATTACTTCTAAGTCTTTTAAAATACAAAAGCTTCAATTACTGTGCCGGCAGACCCTGCCAGCATTATGAAATCGAAGCTGACTTTGAACAGTAAAATATAGGTTACAGAATGCACAGTAGGGTTTCCCAGTTTAGATCTATAGCTTCCAAACTAGGGACTAGCTTGCAATTATTTGACAGATCTCTGGAAGATATCTACTTCCTCCGGCATCGGAGATGGGGGAATGTTCACTTAATGTTTCAGGGTCCTGACTCCAGGTTTTTTTACTTCTCTCTCTCCTATTACCTCGGGAATCACTGAATTCCCCCAACCCCTCATGTTAATAGACTCGAATGCTAGGGCCTAAGTCCAACAAAAGTCCCTTCTGACTGTGCACGATTAAAAGAAGATAAAACTTAAAGCAGAGTGTTTGGAATAAGAGAATGAAATTGGTAAAATCGCTTACACTGCTAAAATTGTAGGCAAGAAAAATTACACTTTTATTCTCTCAAGTATTATAAGGCCTTTTATATTGACATTAAGTACTTTTTCAGTTGATTTCAGGATACTTTTCTTTATATGCAGTCATAGTCTTTTACTACAACCATTCCTAGTTATTAGGTGAGTGGAGTGGAAATATGAATTCCTGAGTTTTGATCCATTTTCTCACAACTTGCTGCTTGGCATTGGATACGCCTGCTTCATTTCAAAGGGAATTTCAAAGAGACTACTCCCTTCCAAAGGAATGGGAAGGGAATGGACTTTGGAGGGTTCCCTAGAGATCAGAAAGGGGGTGAGGGGAAACCGGTTCAATGGGATTTGCATAGTGATTAGTGATGGGACTACTGCATCATGTTTATCACGCTGACTGCTTGGGGAAACGGGGAAGGGGTGAGGGATCAAAGAATGGAGCTACAGGGAGTCTTAATGGGGCAATGTAAAGCATGAATGTGAATTTTCCCAGAAGTAGTCAAATGGCTGCTTTAGAAGATCTCTGTATGCAGCATCACAATACAAAGGCACAGTAAGAGGAACGATGAACAGGGAGATAGCAACAAGAAGGTGGTTTCAGTCCCCACAAATTACCAAGTGTAACTTTATCAGGTTGGCTGGTGGTCTTAACACGCATTTTTAAAAATAGGACTCTATCTGTTGCTGTGTTTGGTGTTTTTTGAAAATGTTTCTTGCTTTGCAGACTTTCAACAAATCACAGGACTTTCTTGTAGCAAAAATCCCAAAACAGTGCTGTTTGTGCACTGGATTCATTCTTGTGGTTGCAAAGGTGAAAGATTCATGCTGTGCTACTGTTTCTTGTGCCCAAATTTTATTAGTGACCTTATCATATAAACAATATATCAAAATACCTACGGCAGCACAGAGCCCCACCACTAACACAGCACCACAAGCCCTTCGCACTGTGTGATTCAGATGGGAATTCTGATGATGTGAGCTGTCAGATGCAAACCCCTCCTACATTGTTGGGGTGGAGGTTTGCATAATTGAAAAGTAATTATTCCTTTGTATGCAATAAGACTGTGAGTCAAATATTTAAAAGTATTTCTTTGCCTTTGGAACTGAAGTGTTATTGCAAATCTTGGAATCTGTGTTCCTAAACCATCGTGGAGCTTGTGAAAATCTACACATGCAACTGACATGCCATTTTAGCCATGAACATTTTTAACATACACTCCTTAAAGAAACTCTAACATTTATTTTGTAACCTACATTTCTGCTATTTCCATTCATAATAATATCAGCAATGTTCCATCTAAAGTTCTGAAAACGGTCTGCAGTATTCAGTTCCTGCTTCTGCCCCTCTCCCTCTCTTCTGATGGAAATGAATACCCTAATGCTTCATTTTCATAACAAAGACCATAGCAGAAAATAATACAGATCAATTCTTCTCCAGACATTGACTGAGGTAAGTAAGGAGAATAGGATGAAAATAACCCATTCGTCACTCACATTTTAGCATCGTTATCAACAGGAAGCCATAGGGGATACTGGTATGCATCATGTTCAGCATTGCAAGTGTTGCATGACTTATGTTTTAACAGTCATTTTCATATCTGCAGTACTGACATGTATTTCAGGCATGATCAAATGAGTTCTTCTGCAGAGAACAATGAAATACGATTACATTTGTCATAACTGCAGTATACCTTAACACCAACTGACAAATTAACAGAAAAGCTTCCTTATGCCTTCTCCTTCTGTGGAATGATGCAGACCTGCCATTTTTACGGCGAATTTCTCTGTAGCAATCCAGCTTGCAAACCAGTTGTAACAGGTCTGAGTGCAGCAAATCCATTTTCAAGGTTGTCCTGTCCCTTTCACAACCACAATGGCTTCTAGGAGGGCAGAGAGAAATAATAGTTCTGATGTTGCCAAAATTTTCTGCATTATTTTAATTATTTTAAATAAACACTTTTAAGAAAGAAGCAGAAGTGTCATCACCAAGTTGAGCTTATTTTTTGGATATTCCATTTTTCTCCTCACCATTCTCATTTCTTTGTGCTCACATATGCTGAGTGTGCGGCTTTCTTCATTCTGCAAAGAAAGAATAACTCCGAAGCCCATGACTGGGCTTTGGGTTTTGTCCCTAAAATTTTTCTGTACATGTAGAAACTGAATTATATTTCTGAATTTTTAGATCACATGATATGTGAGGAAAGTATCTATGTGTCCTGTTCTGTATGATTTAAAGGAAATTTCAAAATTCAGAACTTCCAATTGGAGATTTTTTAGTTTTGACTTTTGGAAGGTATTTTAGAAATTCATAATAGAAAGGCTGTAGGAAAACTGGTATTCTTTGGGATACCAACTGATTCTATAGGAAAATAGCTATCTACCGATAAGGTTGTACAGTTCATATTATTATTGATGATTCTTGCTCCTTACCTCTTTTGATAATTTTCCCATGTCCCACAGCTGGAATTTGTTGGCAGGAAAAGATTTTCCAAGGAGGATACTAATCTCTGACAGAAACTTTGAAATTATTTGTAGAAAAACAGATTTATCTTTAAAAGAGGAAGACTGAACAAGTAAAGCAGAACTATAGGTATTGTTGCCAAAAAGGGTATCAGCAGCTGTCACGCAGGAAAGAGAAATCTTGTAGCTGAGGCAACAGAGTAAATGGATGATTGCCCAGAAACAACAGAAGAATCTGGCAGTGGAGCAAATGCGGCAAACATCTGCCTAGTATCTGTGATACATCAAGACTCTGCAGTGCTTGGATCAGTTCCTTTTATCTCCTGAGTACTGATCTTGTGCTCTGTGCCCAAAGGATCCCTTCTCTCTCCCATGCTTTCCAGACTTGTGTGCTCTCCTCTAACTCTCTTCACTCCACTTTGCTCAGGGGGCACCAGAGAGGCACGCTCCTGTACCTTAACGATGGGGAAAAAATATGGTGAAAAAGGAATCGCTCTCTCTGAGTCAAGGGGCAGATTAACGTCCCAAGAGGAACTGTAAAAGTTCTTGTGTGCTTGCCGCAGCCCAATTCCATTGGTACTGCTTGTCCCTTTCAAGACTCCAGGCTATCAGGCGAGTCTAAAAGTTGCTTGTCACCCAGCATTTGACCTCCAGATGAGCCAGTTAACACTGAGAACAACTACATTAGTGGAACAGTAACTTATAAAAGGTGGCAAAATTCACACTTATTATAATTACTGTCTTTTCACTAGGAAACAAAATGCTATTCTCATCCTCCCTGCATGATTTAACTTCTCTTATTATGTTAGAAAACTGCCAAAGCAATGCTCCAAATTTCTTTTTAGAGCAGTTTCCTCTTCATAAACTGAGCACTACTCTTCTGATATTTCTGAACAAGAGCAAGCAAGGTCAAGTCACCTTCTTCAGTTGGCATTAGGATAAAACTATTTCCAAAGCTGCTGCAATAAACTGGTAGGTATTAGCGGTAGCCCAGCTTGCTTGCTTCTTTTCTTCTGAAAGAAGTGTCAAGCAGTGGTTCTTGTTGATAGAACAAATATGTCTTCAGTGTCTATGTACCATGAGAAAACCTGACTTCTTTTGAAACTCTTTCAGAGGGCTTTTCCATTTATACAAATTATGACTAATTTCTTAGCCACACATAAAGGAGTATTCAGTGTGTTCCATTAGGCCAAGGTATCTCCTCTTACCCTGATGTTGTAATTCCTCGTTCAGTGATTCATACCTTTTTCTTCTGTATCCTCACATACTAAACTCAGTTAACCAAATTGAAAGATTGCTAAAGTTTAAGACCCAAGATTAGCACTGTAGAAAGCAACAAAAACCAATTTATTTCCCTAACCTAGGTGTAGGGTTTCTCTTGGTTGCGTACAGCAGTGCCATTGCTAAGCATCCTGGTTCTGTGATTTATAATCATCCAGACCAGCACCCATTTGGAGCAGTTAAGGGCAACTCATCCTGAGCACGTGGCCTGGGTTTCTTTAGGTACCAAACAGCATTTGTGGAAGGGGAGATGCTGCAAATCTGTGCTTTGTCCTCACAGAGAACAAGGTTATGGCCACAGCATGCTTTCAGATTCAAGAACTGAGAATCACTCCTAGGAGCTGTAAAGTAAAAGTAGCATCAGTATTGCACCTATAATTCACATCAAAAGCCCAACACATAACATCTGTTGCCCAAAATGGATCTGTAATTCTTTAGCATCATGTGTAGAATATAAGCAGTCAGGCTGGGTGATCCAAGATGAAAAGTAGAGGAAGGGTGGAGTGCTCTACAGACTTAATATTAGCACAATATTCTCTGTAAAAGCTCTTTCATAGTGTGAAATACAAGCACTTGTGGAAGTCTTGGGAGTATATGGGGGGAGGGAAGAAATTTTGTTGCATGCAGGTCTTCCTAGGAACGGCAGAATTTCTTGGGGAGGAATTTTTTAATATTATTTTCCACAAAAAAAGGCAGTAAATATTTTACAATAAAAATGTTGAAGAAAAATCAATTTTTTTTTTGAGAATAATTATGCTGCAGTTGAAGTCAACAGCTATTGAAATTCAGATACCAGAATGCAGAACATAGGGGTTTGAACAAGAACTTGTATGTTCCAGTACGACCACTTTGCTTTGGGCTATCTGGGTAACAAAGTGTGTGAAATTCTTATTCGGGTGATGCCTATATTAGTATGCACTTGGATGAAGTCAGGGTTCTACTCAGATAACCATGCCCTTCTTATTTACAGAAATGCCTTATCACTGATGTCAGACTCAGGCACCAAACTGGATCTTTTTATCTCTTCTTCCTCTAGCAGCCTTTGAGTTCCATACCATTGGCTGGAACGGTACTTTTTGTAGACCTAAAAGAAACAAAACCTTAAAAAAAAAGTCAGTATTTGCAGTGATCTCACTGACCAGAACCAAGAAACAAGATTCAGCTCTCACTTAAGATGTCTGTTCAATGGAAGACGAAACTTTACTTTTACTTCCAGAAAATGGATCAAACTTTTTTGTATCTCAGACTACCTTTGCAACAGTGAGGAGGTCTGTGAAGTGAATAACCTCACCACAAGTACTCTTCAATATCAGATACTTCTCATAATCACTTGTATAGAAAAAACTTCACTAAGACTCTGAGGAATCTTGGAACATGCAGGGACACTTTACCAGGTATTTTTCTCTTGCTGCACTCATTACAGTGCTGTAGTTATAAAAAACACATGGAAGAATATAAAGAAGAAACTTAGTTCATTGCCTAGCAGTGCAATTAAGTGTTTGAGCACTTACTGATGTCATTGAGGAAGCCTCATTTGCTCAAGTTCCTTATCCTCATTTCAATTCACAGGCTGCATGGGGTACTGTTTTTATGTATATACTGTACTTGTAATCATTCCACGACTGCTGGTCTACTGGGACCATTAAGATTGATAAGTTCTAAAGAATCTGCCAGACTACCAAAGAGGTACCAATTTTGATCCTGATTCACAGTACCTGCACCCTGTTGTGTTTTTAAATATTACATAAGCAAAGCTTGGGGTTAGGAAGAACAGCTATTGGTAGTATTGCAAATACAGATTTTTTTCCAAGAATTAATGGATCTATAACATACTGTATTATTTTATATGTTGTGCAAACTTGATTGTCGTTCTAAAAAAAATCATTCTAAAATATAGAAACACTTCTCTCTGTCGGCTTCACTGTGTATCATGCCCTTAGGTGAGAGAGAAGATAAACAGCAGGCTTCCCTCTGTAGGCAAGTGTGCCACCTCCAGCAATAAGGCAGCAAAGCCCTGCTGCCTGGGAGGGGGCCATGCTGACAGTAGATCCTGCTCCTGGAGATTTCTGTCTGTCCTTTTCCTACCTTCCACTGGATCAAAGAAAGGGAGAAGCATAAAAGGGAAATAAATCATCACCCTGACCACTGCTTCCCCAGACACCACCACTGTCCTGAGTTACCATCTCCCATGACACTGCCCTTCACTAACACTCATGGCAAGAGCTGTGAGTCTGGGGGCATGGCTGCTCTTGGCATCACCTCACCTCTCTGTGGTCATGACCCTATAAGCCTGGAGCTCTTATCATGGCCCAGATTTTTCACTACACCACTCTCTGCCTTCTGCAGAGAAGGACTTCAAGTTGATGGGACAAAGCGGAGTACCCAACACACTCCTTTTACCCCTGCCATACTCCACCAATGCTTCACCCTTCCTCTCCCCTCTCTGCTTTTCCATACAGATGGGAAGTTTTTCCCCACCCAAATTTTATTTTCCCTCTCATCTCCTTTTCCACTAATAAGCAACGGGATCTTCCCATAAATCAGTGAGACCCTGGCTTCGCTGGTGATCCACAGCATCAGAAGATGGCCACTTGACATGAGGGATCACAGTGACTGCAGGGCCTGTTTCCTATCCCAGAGCAGGGGAAAAACAGTTCAAACAATGGCTGGTAATGAATTCCTAGAGAAAAAATAAAAGAAAGAAGACAAGGTTGTGGCCATCCTTTCTCTGGCAGACCCTCCTTGTTTTCAGCAACCTGCCATTCAGCAGGCAACCCAGACTGTTCGTTGGTATAAGATGGCATAGTACCACTGAAAATCAGTGTGAGTTTGTGCTTACACATATACTGTGCACAACACCAGTCACTGTTTCTTCTTTCTGTAGTGAAAAAACGATTGTTTCAAAGCAGCATATATTTTTACTCATAAGTATACCCAATAACCATAAATTAAACAAAAATCTTGTGGATTTCAAAGTGCTTTTAGGTAATCTGTTTGCTTGTGCTTGGTAGGTAGAATCAAGCTACAAACTTGTACGCCAAATTACAATGTACAGTTCCCATCTGCAGAAATCCTACTGTGCAAAATAATATGAGGTGAGGGGAAAGACATAGTCCAGTATTAAATATCTCAACAGGGTCAGCAGTGGAAGGGGGAATAAAGACAACCACTTTTCTGAAAAACAGAACAGTGTAAATAATGTACACCTTTCACAAATCTGCCCTTTTCATTTCCTTTTTTCTTTTTAAAATAGTTTGCTGATATTTTGTATTTTGCCCCAGTATCCCCGAAGAATTTTAGAAACTGCATTTTTTAATGTGGAGAGAAAATTCTATAAGCTTTAAAATCTAGCCACCTCTTATTTGTAAAAAATCATAAAATATTATAACAAAAATTGTAAAGAGGAGTAACTATCTGAAGCATGTAGTTTACAAGAATAAAGTAGTCATGTTTTCAACAATCACAGAAGTGTTGAAGTGAAAGAATAAGAAAGCCAAACACATATCAAACATATTTTTAAAAACTCCAATTAAATGTTTCCAGCCTGCGTCAGTAGCTGGTTCCACTCACTGCTTTGTTACCTTTACAACATATTCCTAAATCTCCCTTACTACATATTAAGTCAGTGTTTTAATGCCCTGCAAGCACAGCACAGAGAACAAGCATTTAGTTATTGGCCATTTTAGTACACTATCTTCTATAGTAGAAGACTACATGTCCTCCTCATTTCTCTTCCCATTTGTAAAATTGTTTAAATTTGTCCTCCTCTTCTTAAATGTCACTCTTACTAAAACTCTTACCCTGCTACTCTCCCCTGCATTTGCCTACATCTACATTTCCTTAAATGTAATCATACGAGGCCTCATCAACATTAAGTAGACCAGAAAAATTTCTGTTCATGTCTTACATGTGATAATTCTGAAATAACATGTGGTTTCTGCAACAGCTCAATATTTGTAATTCGTTTTTATTTTGTCATCCATTAGATCTTTTAGATTATTTTTTTTTCCTGCAATATCACTTCTTACCTAATTGTAACATATTTTGGCATTTATGTGTTTGATTTTTCCTGAAAGGTAGGACTTCTCTTTACTGGATCTCATCACTGATTCAGAACATTTTTTTAACTGACAAAGACATTTGTAAATTATCTGCCAGTTCTTAAAGAATTTGCAGAACCCTCTGTGGTGCTATCTATGCATTTTGTAAATACACCATCTACAGTATCACACAGCACATTACTGGAAATATGGATTAGAATCAGGTCTAAGACAGACCTCTGCAAAGCCACATGAGAATTAGTGCCTTTATTTAATAAAAAAAATCACTGTCAGCTTCTGCTCAAGCGAAGTTTTAAAATAATTTCTATGGTAATTTCATGTGGACCGCATGCTCCTTATGAGAATGTCACATGAGACAATGACAGGATCCTTACTGAAGTCAATACACAACACAATTGCAGCCTCTTCCTCATCGACTGAGCCAGTTATCCTGTCAGAGAAGGAAATTAAATTGGTTTGACAGTACAGCAAACCTGTACTGTCTGGGTTTCTATCACTTAACTCTCTAAGCTTATAAATTGATCATTTAATGATTTGCTCTACTCTCTTAGTATTGAAATATGGAAATCTAGCTTGACTTCTGAGTTCTCCTCTTTTTTAAAGATGTCATTGTCAGAATTTTAGAGTATAGGTAGCAAAAAAAACCCTAAATATGAACTCCCACAAGCGAAATGCAGAAATACAGAAAATCTGTGATCTCACACACTTCATCCAACATTGTCTTAGCACAGCAACAATACATATCTGACAGAATTCATTTTAGGATATTGATACAACTAATTATAGGTGCAGAAATCTAGAACTTGTTCTTCAGTGCCTCACCTGCACTGAAACTTTGTGATAGCAATTTGTGATTGATTTGTGTTTGTCAAAAATACTCGGTTACATTTTTACCACCATTCTACAAGAGGGAACAGGACATAGGAACAGCAAAGTCCTGCCCTGTGTCTCCCGACAAATCTGGTGTGCAGAGGAGAATACACGTTTCTGCTGCTCTCAGAGACTTAAAGGCAGAAAGGGAAAAGTATGGGCCATGGCTAAGCTCCTGCTGCCACTGCCAAAGAAAGAAGGGAAAGATGGCTTTAAGCTAGTTAAGATCAAAAAAAAGGACCATACTAGACACGTGCCCTTTTGAACTGTTCAGGGTTGCTTCTTTTTCCATTATCATTAAAATAAGAAGGCCCTTGAACGCTCTTGTTAGTCCAATTCATATCATAGTCACTTCAGCATAAAGACCTTGATATCACTGCATATTGGTGCCAAATTCACCAAATGACCAAAGATCAGTCATGCTTTTTCTCTTTGTTTAACAGAATACGGAGCAAATAACCTGAGATCTTTCTGGAGAGAATACTATAAATATGTACTGTGTTTCTCCATTGCCACATTTTAAGAAAACATCTTAATTTCAACTGCTAGCAGATTCAAAAGTTTCATTTCACAGTTGGCCTGAACCAACAAAATCAAAACGTATCTAATTTGTGAAGTACATCATGAAGCCATTGGGCTTCTCTGTCAGAAGGCAAAAGGTCCATGGGGACTACTTGCATTTCTCATCTTTCTCGAGGTTTCCAGACGGAGCCATGCAGGATTTATGAATTAATTAGGCAGCAAGTCTCCATGACTTTGCTGTGCTTTAGACAGTCCTTTTAATTATTCCTTTTTAGGTCTTATATTTCCATAAATAATTGTTATATAAAAGTGGTTGGGAGGTGGTTTTGTTTCTGTTTTCTCTTTTCCTTTTACCCATGAAAGTGCCTTAAAATGTTTGAGCTCTGTTGCCTGCAGTAGTCATGAAACTACCTCCTGTCTAGACAGAAATATCAATATATTCTTGCCATATAAAGGAAAGCCAGGAAAGAACAGTAGAAAGCAAAAGACAAAGAGATCTGGGATTTGAGGAGGTCCCTCAGCAAATGTTCATACCAATATTTATTGTGTTTACCCAAATAAAAAAATCCTCCCAAGCATGTTTTAAAAAGGATATAGTTCTTACATAAATTTCTGCTTTCACTGGGCTCCATGATATAGTCTTTGTATTTTGGATGTTTTTTTCTTGAAGAAAGTGGTCACCATCAGACAGGATTTCTGTAATTCGAAGGAGAACAAAAGTACAAATAACTAAAGAAAAACTAACACTGGTATGTACAAAACAATAAGACATCCAAAGTTTAATGCAAAAAATATCACTAGACTACCTCCATCCCCCAAACAGTTTGTAGACTGAAAGTAGAGATCCACTATAACTATATGGTGCAGATATTCTTCATTGGTGCCTTACAATAAATGCATTTTTGAATACTTTATTTTCATTGAACTCTGGACCACATTAATGAAAGAGACATTTTGAAAAAAATTTCCATCATAAGTAGAAAATGTTTATCTTAGGAAATCAGTTGAGTCTCAAAGACACTCTATTTCTGTCTGTTCCTATTTTTACTTTTATTGTATTGAATCTCTTGCTTTTGAAATAATTACACTTTGGAAACTTTACTCAGGAGCAAACAAAAAAAACCATGTGGATGAAAATATGAAAATTTGGCAAGAATTACTGAGGCAATTTAGTAGTCTGATGTTCATGTAATATATGAACATGCTATTCAAAAGAATAGTAACTACTGACACAAACGTGTTTGGCAGGCATGTTTATATGTCTGCATGTGCATTCTTGTGGTTTGGACTTCCCACTTTAACAAATGTATGTGAACATTAGTTCTGTTAAGTACTTTCAGGAGAAATCTTTCCAGGAAAACACTTAAAAATTAGAGGAAAGTAGGAATTTAGCAAATGTAAAAAATCCATATATTATGATTTTTTGTTGTTGTTGTTTTTAATCTTTTTCCTTCTAAGAAAATCAATGAAATACTTGCAGAATTTACATTCCTACAATTAGGATCTTTCATTACTGGTTATACAACCTTCTGTTATTTTTAAAATGTTGACAAACTATTAACATATTACTGAAACATAGGCAAAAAAAGGTCACTGGGTGGATAGATGTCAGTATGGTCTAGCACATGTACACATGCCGAAGTATTTTTTTTGCGTCTCAATGTATCGGGGTTGTTTTTCTTTTTCCCCCCATTTAAGATCTCACTGAATTCCTTTGCAGGAGGCATTCGTAAAAAAATGTGTAGGAACTTTATGTTTGGTTCAGACTAGCAGTGTGAGTAATAATTAACTCTCTCAACATAAGATTCCCATGGGCTGATTCAATCCATCCTTTTGAAAAGATCATCTTTCCTGCTCCCTCAGGTTTATTGAAGATGTGTTGCTTTTAAAAGTGCAGTCTTGACTTTTTTCCTGAAATCTTTCACTTTTTTCCTCCCTCACAATCCCTGCTTTTGGTATCCTGTTTTAAGTGCTGTGACATCATACTGCACCACCTGCAAGCACACAGCAATTTATTTAGACACTATAGCTTTGGGGGGAATATTTATAGAGCTGTCTGTACACTGAAATCCTGCCATGGTACAAAACAAGCTCTAATCTTTCGGGGATCTACATGATCAAGTCAAATGCCAGCATCGACACTTGGTGTGATTAAACAGGCTGCTATATCTTTATAAACTGATTATACAGCAGTGCAGGCTGTTGTGCCGGAGGGAGGCGGCATTAATGTTAACACTGAGTCTGAGAACAGTTTCTTTTATCCTCTCAGGTTAAGTTTGTTCCACCACTGATGTCAAAGGGAGAGCTGACACTACCACAGAACTTCAAACTACCTCATGAATATATCACTATTAATTTCACCACCTGTAATATCGGTGCCTGTTGAAGTTACCTGACATTCTGCCCTATGTCACAGAGAGCACCATCATCATACAGGCTCTTTGTGCAATAAAAACAAGGGCAGTCATGTTGAGACTTTTCAGGAAAATGAACTGAATTTATATTTTGTACCTGATGAGGTTGACATCTATATTGATGTTTGATGGCAAGTGAAAAAAGGATTCCTATAAATCAGAGGAGTAGACAATGTCAAGGGTTTGCCTAGGCTTTTATTAACATTAACCAGTATTTGATACTTGTTGAAGGCAGAACACAAAATTTCCAGTCATTGCACTTTTTTCTAAGAAGGAAAAAAAAAATCATCTATTGGGAGAAAATGTTTGAGGGGAAAACCTAAGAGAGGTGAGATATTTTATGTTCAGGGCACAGGAGCAGCGTCTGGTTTGACTTATTTTTCTGACTTGCACAGCCTGTAAGATCATAGACAGATCATTTCATTACTGTATGCCCCTTCTCCATAAACTTTTTCTTTCCTATAATTTGCTTGTGCCTCCTTATGCCTCTTCACTATCTTGCCTGGATGACCACTTGCTGGAGTCAAACAGCAACCCCTTCAAACATGGAGGCAGCAGGTGATTTGGGAAACCTAGAGACTTCATGTATAGGCCCACAGGATACACAGTAAGTTGGTGGCTTTTATCCACTGCCAGGAACATCCGGGAGACTCCATCGTAGAGAAGTCACTGGGCCATATACAGTGGTGCCGTATACAGTGTGCCATATGCACTCTGCAGGCTGCTGGTCTGGCCTAGCCCTTTTGTTTATTGAAATTCTCCTGCTGCAAAAAGAAGCATGGTCTTCAGTATGACTTGTTATATTGTGCTACCACATAGTATAAATACGTGTGGTTTAGCTTGACAAATGTGCAGAGAATGTGTAATTACTCTGGTAAAGGTGTCTGATTTTATGAAAGTTTTGACAGGTGTTAAGAGTGCTGTTGAAATATGGTATGGTAAATTTGAAATGGAATTTCAGGGCATTTTGTTAGTTCTGATGCAAAATTATGAAAATTCCTATTTTATTTATTTTTAATCACAGTCTGACTGTACTGTAACAGTCTTTTAGCTACTCTTGAGTTACTGAGAGTAACATTTTAAAAATAAATTATAAAATACAGTTTTAACACTGGTTATATGAGCAGAGTTTCCCAATTTAAAAGGTGAAGGAGTACAGAAAATTAATTAGATCTTCAGCTTCTTAAATGCTAGGCATCTTATTTAAGCAGGACTGAAAATTTTTGTAAAATGTTTATGTTATGTCATTTTTCCCTCAGGAGACAAAAGAAACAGTATACATCTTCCTCTCTGCTTAGCTTCAGCTATTTGGTAACCATAGCTACACCCAGCATTGGCTTCTTGGTAGAAACAAATACTTCTGTAGGACAGCTGTTCTACATGCCTGTTAAATATTCCTTTCTTCAAAAATTTTTACAGGAATTCCCTTATTTCTTACCGAGAAGAAAATATTGTTAATCACATTAAGAAAAAGGAAGCAATTTCCAACTCGCAATTTTTGGCTTCTGCCATATCATGGGTAAGATCTCAGCTTGGGTGAAGGACAGTTTCTGAGAACTCTCTGGCATCCACACTGACAAGTGCTGAATTCAGTGGGCTTCTTGGGGATGTCTGGGAGAACAGGACCTAAACACTGACCCAAATAGGGAATGGAAAACTCTTCTTGTTACCATGGATTACATCCTTCCTATTGTATGTCAGAATCACTGAGGGGTTGTGGTTAGAGCTCTGGAGGTCATCAGGTCCAACCCCCATGTTCAAGCAGGTCCACCTAGACATAGTCAGAGACAACAAGACATCAGGAATTATGTACAACATGACACCTTATATAAAAGCTTTCTCTGTTCCGTGGGAGAGTTCAATGCAGTTTTAAAGACAATACTAACATGAAATAGAGATTGTTGGCATTTTTTAGAGGAGCAGACAAGGTCTTAAAGGCATTAGAATTTCAAAAATTCCAACAAATCTGAGGGATTAGTCCTAGCAGTCTCATTTACAGTAGATTCCCAAGGATGAATCATACTGTCAATGCTAGAATCAAGCTTTTCATTTCCACATGTTCATAACTGGATCTTGCATGAAATTTGAGCTTACACATGCCCTTGAAAATTGAGTCCCCTGTTTTGCATGTCTTCCTTAACATACCTTTCATTCTAAACCAGTGTAAATTGGGGTTTGGTAGTCTCCAGTTTCAAGGCAACATGAAACTTTCTGACTGATCTCTGATTTCTAATGTTTGTTCGTCAGCCTAACTATACAAGTTTCTGTCTTGGTAAAAGGATTTTCTATGCAAATGTCCAACTGTTTGGAAGTACGTTCAAATGAACTTTATACTAGGAATATAATTCTGAAGTTTACATTTAAAGAAAAGGAAAATAGCAGCCTGTTAATTCAGCTGCATGCTGCTGTAGCTGGTGTCAATAGGAAACCGTCAGACTGCCCACTTCTGTCTTCATATACTCGCAGATGCCAACATTGTTTCTTATTCCATTCAGCTTCTACTAGTCTTTATCTCACTCTCCTACTTCACAAGTCCCTTCTGTCCCTAGTATGTCTTCCTTTCTACCTCTTCTTCCTGTGCTACTCCTAACACATCTGTCTCTTTCACATTCCAGACTCAGCTCCTTTTGACATACCTGTCAAGCAAGAAGAGAAAGCACAACCTATGGGGTTATATGAGAAAAATGCTATCAATTAAGATAAGGATTTTTATCAGGAAGGCAAAGTTGATAAGAAGTCTTGTCTAAATAGTTGAGGGTGAGAACATGAGAAAGACAGAGAATGTTTGAAATGTCTAAGAACACTGAAAATACAAAATTCAGGGATAGGAAAAATAAAGGGAAAGGAGATGGTTTGTGCATAGAGGGCTATTTGGAGGTGTTCATGTAAAAGGTAACTATTACAGTAAGCACAGCTATTGTGACAACACTGTATTCGGAGTTTTGGGGGGTTTTAAATGTATTTTTGTATTATATAATATGTAAGGTCTTGTGAAGAAAATGGAGAAAAGCAGTAATTAGTATTTGGTTGCTGTATCCACAAGTCTCCAAATTCCATCAGTCAGGCAATATATCATCCCAAACATAATCCAAATGTACATAAAAACCAGATAATAGCCATGGACAATTTCTTTGCTGAATTTTGTCTTTTGACATGGCACTGTGAGTCAGGATCTTAACTTACAGTACTATATTTAAATGCCTATTGACTAACTAGAATGATTGCCACACAGCAGCTACTATTTTTATGCCCTTAAAGTAATTTTCTCAAGGATGAGTGTGTCAGGGTTTTTTTTTTTCAGTTCCTGGTTGTTAGTATAACAATATGGTGATTAGTACAACATTTACATTAGTTTATTTCTTTAAGATAGTTTAACAACCTTGTCTTTATACAGGTCCTCAAATCCATCATTAAGTACCAAAATAACAGTAACTTGTTTCTTTCAGAATAGCTAAGAAACAATAAATCCTACGCAAGTTACTAAAATTTGTAGGTACTCAGCCTTCAAATCAAGACAGCTTGTATTCAAAAATGAAACATGAGTTTAGGAACTTAACATTAAACGCACACCAAGAAAAAAAAAATCAAATAAATTCTAAATCTGTGAGCTCTAAGAAATGAAAAATTTTCCAGTTAAAGGTGATACTTCTTTGACATAGAGATAGAAAAGGAGTTAAACTTTCAGACAGCACTATGTTGAGTAAACCATGAAAAATACAAAGAACATTATATTAAGGAATAGAGTTTGTGAATGAACATTTAGTCTTTAGTGTTTTGGTTTAGAACGTTCTCATGTGTTCCAGTTTACCAGACGATTCATTCTCAAGAACCTAAAGGGTTGCTAAGATTTTGCTTTTCATTAATTATGGTTTTAATTTACTCCTTCTTAGAACTACTTGCAATTTTTTCATCCTTGCCAGACAAAGCAATTGCCTCTCTTTGACCTCATAGCATCAACAACTGCACTTCTTCATTAGATATGTGTAAGCGTCTTCCTTTCTTAGGGAGTTAGTTTGCTGGCATCCTGAAAAGATCTTAGGAATGAAATGTAGAACGGTTTATTGGTGAATCCTGCTACAGGATTTCTTAATGTGAGTGTTGCCTTCTTTTGAATTTTGCTATGTCTAACAGAGAACAGCAAAGTTACTGTGCACAAAACTATAGCACTTTGGATGAAACAAGAAGCAAAATTTTTGGAAACAAAAGATCTTTTTTGTTGTTGTTTTGCTCCAACCTTACAAAAATCTAGTCTGGCCCTTCCTCAAATGTCAGTTCCTCAGAAACTGAGGAAAACCCCACAGTGATTAAAACATGCATTAAGGAGCATGCAGTGACAAACACATCTAACGCTGTTCTGAGCTGTCATGAGCTGCAGCAAATACCAGACTTTACATAGGTTTTAAAATCAACAAACCACTGATTAGCCCTTTAAAAAATAAAGTAACATCAAATTGACAAGGTTTGTTCAGAAAATCAATATAGATGTTTTAAACACTCCCTGGTCAATACTAGTTGTCTTTTAAGCCTTTGTTTCCATCTCCCCTAAGTGTTGGTGCTTCTAGTTGTCCTCCTCAGAGAAATTTCAGCTATGAACAACTTTTTCTGTCTTTGCTACTCTGCCACTCATGTTAAGAGCCGATCTGTGGTTTCTAAAAATAACCGGTAAGAGGTAGTAAAACTGTGTCTAATATAACTGCCATTCCATCACAAGTTTGTGAGCTTAGTGTTATTTTTACATGAAAGCCTGGCTGAGTCAGAAAGACACCAATAATGAGAGGAAGATTCTTTTTTTTGTGGCAAGATCAGTGAGAAAGCTCTCTGTTGAACACATAATGAAGTTCCTCATTAAACTCCTTCTATTACTGCATCACATTTTGGAAAAGGGGATTTAAATAAATCTGTAGTATTTTTTTTTAGCTGGTGGAATCCTGCCAGAAATAGGAGCTGGTAGGAGAACAAGGGACTGAGGTGAACAAAGACTACTGGTTGATTGTAAATAAAGAGCAGGCATTTCCGGATGGATTTGAGTCAAAAATCTATGGTTTGATATAACCAAGATTCTTGATTAGCTGTATTAGCAGCTATTATTCCAAGATTAGCAGTGAGTTTGGATGTAAGTTGAGGCATGGTGACTCACATGTCTGTTTTCGAAAATCTTTGCCCAAACCCCTGTGTTTGTGCAGCAAAACATAAAGGCACGTATTGTGGAAGACAATCTTTGCTAATGCTGTGAAGTATACTGAGAAGCAGCTGGATTTTCAAGATGTAACAAAAATACCAGGGGGACAAGGAGAGGGGGGAAAGAGGGTGGCAAAAGAAGGAAGGCAAAAATAATATATACCATGTTGACAACACAAGTGCAAATTCTTGCAAAAAATCAATGATATTTTCTTGTGCATCCATTTGACTTCATTGCTACCTTTTCCACACAGCTATACCATGGTATAAAATATGGCCACAGTTGTTTGATTTTCTAGTACAAGTCTTCAGTAAGTGTTACGTTACTATTAGGGACCACTGCAGTGTTTGTAACTTTCAGTGCCTTCCCAAGCACAAATGCTACCTGAATCACTCCTGACTTAAAGCAGACTTTTGACGTCCTTATCAGAGGTAAACTTATGCAGATATACAGCAAGATTCAGAAGCTTTTTGCATCTGGACTGTATGCTCATGCACATATTAGATACAGTGGCTGGTGTATTGGAGGAAATATGTCCATTTTGCCTTTCATTTTTTTCATGCACTATTCAGAGGATTATCACTCCACCCATGCTGTTTTCCACAGATGTGTAAATTCACAGTATTTAGACATACTAAAATTAATACAGATATTTTAAGGGTTCTAATTTTTGCTTATGATTTACCATGAATGAGTCTCTCTGACAGATTCATCTTATGCATATACTACAGGATCATCCTAGTAAAGTGTTGCTGCATACTACGTGACCAAGTACAATGTGAGGGAAAGACAGTTAATACATTGACTCGGGTAGAAACAGGTATATACAGACTGCTTTACGGAACTGAAATACAAACACATTATTAATGATTAGAGGAAATGGAAATTTCAGGAAGAAATTACATAACTGTGAAAAATAATGGAAGCATCAATGAGGACTAATAATGTACCCTTATAAAAAACAAAATTAAAAAGTAAACACAGCACTATTCTCTCATTTTCAGTCTCACTGTGACCTGATAGTTACTAAATCTGAATTGAGGTTTAAAACATGATAAAGTTATGATCTTTTTAATATTTTACTTCTATTTATTATTTTCTGTCCTTATCAGTTGTATTCAGCATCTGTTTCCTTTAGAAATATACTCCACAGTTCATAAAAGAATTAACCGTCAGGAGCTGGTTTCTGGTTTTTCTTTGATGAATCCAATTCTTCATTTTGTGATCATTAGCAAATGCCCATTTTTAACTTGACCATAATACGTACTTTTTTTACTATTTTCAAAATGCAAAACTCACAAAATAAATAAAGCATTGGATGATCTGTACAGCTTATTATATTAATGTTAATGAAAGGGCATATTTGTTAATGTACAGTGACATTATGGTCAGTTGTTTTGCCTGGATATTCTTATTCTGTTGCTCTGCCAGTATCAGAATTGTCTGTTAAGGCAGAAAATAGGCTTAGAGAATATCTTCAAAACTTAATTTTGTCACCCTGATTGGAAGAGAGTGTCTGTTAATATAATGTTACTTGCATCATACAGAACTTCTCAGCAGCTCTGAAAGCACTTTGTACATAAGGAGAGTGACTACAAGGTGATTTCCCTAAAGGCATTTAGCAAGCCCCTGGTAGCACTTGGAGTAGATCACAAGTCAGCTGAAACACACTCCTCTGCTGCCATGACTGCCTAGGCATCTTGCTTTTTTTTGAGAGAAAATAAACTTAAGGGAGATATATACACTAAAACCAAATTGCAATATACTTGCATGATGAAAGTGATTCTTCTTTGTCAATGAAAGTGTTTTTTCTTGGTCCACACAACAAAATTATTAAGTGGAAGCTAGGCAATGTATTTTAAAAATATTAGAAACATTATAAGTGACTACAGACTGTTAAGATACGCACCATACGTGCACCTAACCATAACATCCTCTGTTCATGTGTTTGAAGGGAATGAGCCTGTGAGTGTAATTCCCTCTTGCCTTTACCTTAAAATCTCAATTTAGAAGTAGGAAACCACTGACTCGGTGCTTGCATTTGAGCCTTTAAGTCAATTCACAGGTCTCATTGGTGTATTAAAACCCCATCTTTGCCATTTTATATTCTATTTCTTGCATTTGTTTTCCTTTCACTAATTCTTGATACAAAAAATGTTCTCTATCTCCTTTTTCCAATTTTTAATACGTAAGCATTCTTATTATCACTGTCAGGATCAGTGCTTCAGATCACATACAAATTTGTAGTTTTGTACAAAGGCAGCATTGTCACCACATCATATGGTCTGATCCTAAGAGACTAAATAAAAGGAACACAACAAACAAGTAAAACTCCACCAAGCTCTTATTATAGGCAGCTGTAGAAGGAGCATTCTAACAAGTGGCCAAACTTCCATTTTGTATATTGGTGCAACCATCAAAGTTTCAGAATTAAAGTATTTCAGTTAAACTTGAAACAGTTGTTTTGTTTTGATTTTTTTCCCTTTGATTATCATAGTGTCATAATCTCTGCAGCAAATTGACTGTAGGCAATATGTGTATGGGTAAAATGATTTAGGTACCCAGCTATGTTCTGCATGTACGTGGAATTCCTCACCACTCTGGGAATATCTGCATTCATTTTGAGGAGGACTTTAAGAGTGTCTCTTGACGAAACTTTCTGGCACCTGCCCACAGAAACACAGGGAACCACATGAGCATAGGTCACAGTTTATTAATGCCCCAGGATATGAATCAAGCATCTAGACAAGGGCTGAAGTTCCACATGAGGCTGATTATCCCATACACAAACTCACTTTCAAAATGGCTCTTTGCAAGTGCTATACGTGTTGCAAACTACTTGATCTCTCGAGAGTAAGAAAAATAGCTAAAGCCAACTGTTACCTTAATAATGCCTGTAAGACCTAACACAGATGAAAGCCTGACAGTGCTAAGTGTTGAGTAAAACTCTAGTCCATTACTGAACTGTGAGACGAGAAGTCTTGATATCACCATTATCTGGAGGAAGAAATAAAATATTGTGCTATAAACAGGACTCAAATCCAAAATTCTTGCTTCTAAGGCCCAAGCTTTAGCCACAGAAATCTTTTGTATTACTCCTAGTCATAGTCTTTTAAAGGATAGACTAATGGTTTCCTGGTCAATATGTATCTGTAAACAATACCTTTTTATATTACAGATAGAGTATATTTGGGATAACTGTGCCCTGTCACAGTGAATTAAATCAGAAAGGGTTACTCTGAACATCTCAATTCAATCCATTCTAGACCAAGACAGGAGTCTGAATCCCTTCCATGGCAGCACTATAAACATTTTATTACCTGCAATTCTCAGTTCACCAAGAATAAGTTCTTATGACCCATGTAGGCCCCAAATTTTACCTGTGTAATAACACGATCTGTCAAATAGCAAGAATTCATTACCTTAAGTATTGATTTGGTTCAGGTGCTGGTAAAAAGTGTTAATTTTTCATGAGTGTCAGCACAGATGATAAAACAGCACAGAGTTTTCAAAGTATTGATCATCTCAAAAACTCCATATGCCGCAGCCCCATAATCAGAAGGAATGAACAAAACCTCCTACAGGGCAATGGAATTCTCATCTTCTTCTAGTTTGTTTTTTTTTTTAACCTCCTAACTGCCTGAAAGTCCAGATCGAAAGCCACACAGTAGTCACCACCAGAAGGATAAACAGTACCCCACAATTACAACACACATTTCTCTGAGACATATCAATAATTTTTGAAAATAATTCTGGAAATTGACATGCCATAAGTTTCTTTCTGCAGTAACTGCTGCTAAAAGCAGATGTTTTATTACACCAACTTTGAACTGTAAAACTTGGTAAGTTAAATGCTATCCTGTATGGAAAGAATAAATCATAATACAGTTCAGTACTTTATACTATATTCTGTGTTCCAGCTTGCAGTAGAGTCAGATCTTGTCTGAAAGTAATTTTCAGAAAGAAATACACTTTTACTTGTAAAGTATGACTTTCTACAGTAAATAAGATCTTTAAACCTTCATTTTCTGCCTAGCTCATTTCCTATCTAGAAAAGCCTTAATAAAAAGGCCCACTCTGTTCTCTCTCAAATATTTTTTAATCTAGTTAATGTATTGTTTTAAATAATCTTCTAATAGATGTAGATCATGACTTATTTGGCAGAATTAAAGCTATTGCTGAAATGTGAAAATAGTCAGAGCAACGAACACTAAATAGCATTTGTAAAAAGGTTTATTAAATGATTTTAAGGTCCTACTTTATGAGCAATTAAAACTCCTTACTGCTCCAAAGCAACAACGTTTTGCATTCATGTCCCCCACCTACCTGCCCCTTCCTATGGAAGGAAATGCTACAACCTGCAGAATCTCTGCAGATGGCATTCCTGTTTGAAATCATGTTGATGTAGGTCACATTTTAGACCTTTGTTTCAGAACTGAGCACAGAATTCAGATGGTTCTCCAGGGTGCCTGGTGGAACTCAATTTTCATATGATTTCATCCCTCTAAAGAGATGAGGTATAATGTTTTAAGATTCTTCTTTATCACTGATCACTATATTGTGTGGACAACTTAAAAAAAAAATGTGATGAACTTAACCTTCCAACAACGAAGAATTTAGAAATTGCTTAATATCTCACTGCTACAAACCAGAGGCACAAAGACTGGCCTACCCAGCACCACAATGGGAATCTGGAGTAGGAGCTTGGAATAGAACTTAAAATTGTTTTCACTGACTGTGGCTTTATAAAAAGATAATCCTTCCTTCCTCATAAAATGTCAACATATTAATTAAGGAAAAGATACAGTTTGGAAGTATTTATGCAGATTACTGCACATAAATTCTATTTCATGAGACCACCGTTCATGAACATATTTCTACATGAAAAATAATTTTTGAAATTTATTTACTCTTAAAGTAAAATCTCTGATGAAGATGTGTTATTGAGAAGTTGCTCCAGAAACACAGTTCATTCATACATTCAGTAAAGAGGGAAAGAAATGAAAACCTGAGACACAAGAAACCAAGAAACTTGGCTACTCTTCAAATTAAAAAAAAAAAAAACCCACAAAAAACACATTTGCAGAAACACCAGTTTAAAAGAAAAAGTAATCTAAAAAGCTAACAAAAAGACAGACATTCTTTAATGAATGCACTGAAAGCGGCAAATGGTATATACATTGCCTAGCAAACTCTTGCTGTTCTTCTTGAGAAAAATCTTTCAGCACAGTCCCATAGTGTGGAAAGGCTTTGTACTGTGTTTTCAGCTTCCCATCTTGGTTACCCATTTTGTTGTCTGTCATGCTATTCTACAAAACTGTACCAAGGACTCCACACTTCCCCTTCACAAGAGGCATTTCAGTGCCAGTGAGCTCTTTGGCTCTAGCAACGTTGCCATTCCAAAGAAGTTGCCAGTGTTGCTAATTGAACTATAGCTGCTCCTGCTGTTCACATTATTTTATCCTGTCCCTAAAAGCAGTGGGACACATTCGCTTTGTACAATTTTACTATGAAGAACTATTCTGTAAAACAACAGAAAGAAGCTAATGATGAATTGGAAGCTATTCACTAATAATGGATAAAGCTTGTTAAACTAAAACAGTAAAAAGCGTTCAATGTTTTAACTGAAGAGCGCAGATTCTATTCACTTCAGTGTGTTTGTTTTGACCTGTTTTATACAGACAAAGAACTGAAGAAAAACTGCAGTTCTTCCTGAAGTATTTTAAATAGTTTGTTCCGAAGTGAATAATGAGCATTGCAGCTTCCTCTTAAAAAGCAGCTCAACTTGTTCTGCCAACCAAGCCTTGCTCCCTTCTACTGTGCTGTCAAACATCGCTTTCATGCAGTCCATGGAAAAGATGAGACCTCTCTTCTACAACTATTCTCAGTTCCAGTCTCACGCCAAGTAGCTGTCTGGCAACATGGTGTTTTAAAGATGTCACTTCTCCACCACCTTCCTGAACAGTAATTCCATGTGACTAACCAAACCAGACCTGAGGGACAGCACTAAGATTGACCCCAGTGAATAAAGGTCAGACATTAATAGCAAAATGGGACACGAAGTCCCATCAGGGCTTAAGGCTTGACTTTATACCACGCTTTTAGCAGCTGTTAGACTGGACATCAGGCTTTTCACATTGTAACTGAAATAGACATCCCAAAATGTACTAAATACATAAATATTTGTTAGTTCCAATAATGGAAGCATCTTGACTACCATTATGTGGAATCATCTTAATATGTCAGAGGAAAAAACATTTCTGACAGAGTGCTTACTGTAATTTGTTGGTTTCTATTTGAATAAGAGACCTTGGAAGATGGTTCCTGGCTGAAATATGTTGCTGGAATATCAGACATGACACAGTGGTACATTTAATTATCCCTTATTTCTCTTAAGCATTTATAAAATTGCATCAGGGAAACTTGCGCATATCTATAAATGTCCATATCTATCATTTTCTGTATCTATGTTTTTATTCATTCACATCTATTTTATCATAAAGTAGCTCAATAGATCACTTATCTAAGGATATCCTGTAAGACTACCTAATTGCCTATTTGAGCTGTGAATCGAGGACAAATGCTGAACTCAACTGAAGTGAATAAACACTGAAAGAAATGCTGAGCTTAATGCTTAAAGAGCAGCTGAAACTGAATAATAGTCTTCTGGGTTTCTTGCCACCCTTCATTCAATGATTGGTCTTTTGTGTCTAAGGAGAAAAAGTTCCTTTGCCTTCCCTCTACAAAGTATAACTTAACAAGAATAATTAATTTAAAGTATTTCAAATGTGAGTTTACTGGACACGAGCTACCTTAGAATTGGCTGGCACTTTGCCTGCAATACCCGCCATGCCTGACTTTCCAACGGGGAAAAGAAAAATGGTGCTCACTGAAGAAAAACCTCCCAACAGTGTGTGTTTATGGGGAAGGTCACCAGAAAGAACTTCTGCGATCATCCAGTGTGACCTCTTGAATACTGCAGAATAATTGAGAATTAAATATAATCCAGAATATTACATTCACCTGATTGTCCCATGTGTTGAAGAGGCTTTGGGCAACCTGGTCTAGTGTAGGGTGTCCCTACCCATGGCAGGGGGGTTGGAACTATATGATCTTTGAGGTCCCCTCCAACTTAAACTATTCTATGATTTACACTCCTGTTTGGCTAGCAACTGATAGTGTAAAGCATAATTCAGTCTCATCTCTCTGGATTAAAACTGTGGGTAACATGCAGCACTGATGAAAAATACTAAAGAAATAAAATTGCTTGTACTGAATCATAAAACACTGCCTATAAAATTATGACCTTAGAATGGGAGAGAGGAAAAATATTCCCCAATGACATAATGACAGCAGTAAACTGAACATAGTAACACAAAAATTATCATTTCATTCATCCATCCATCACTGAACAAACATTATAAGTATCAACTTAGCATCTACAGTACGCTAGAAGCATCATCTGTGGCAATATGCTCCTACCCAAAAGGTATGGGGAATAAAAATCTAGACTTGAAAGATGTTAATCTATATTCTGACAAAACAATAAGTCTGAGAACTCTTAATCTGTTAAAACATTCTACTTAAAAATTCTTTGTCTGTCGTGGTTCCTATAAGCATCTTCTCTACCCAGAGGATTCCTTATGCTTGGATTTTCAGTGCAAGTGTTAGCTAAGAGACCAGTTGAAAGTCATTCAAAACTAAAATGAAAATTTCCAGAGCAAGGTCTGAAAATAATTTCTTCTTTCTGAGAGGATTATTAAGGGCAGTATGAAAACCAGCACTTAAGAAATATAGTCAGCATGAAGTGATATAGTGTTAGTGTTTGGCTAAAATAACTAGGAAAAGCAAGGACATAAAAAATGTTCTTTGTAATGTGAGCATCTTGGACAAACATGACTAATGGGTTTGTGGACCTCCTCACGTTTCCACAAGGCATCACACTGTACGAGAAGTACAGCATGACTGTCAGACAAAGTTGATATGAATCAGGCCTCAACAAATAGAAAACTTTAATTTGCAGTTGCACATTTGCTAACTTTTTGGTAATTTTTTTTGTTTGTAGTATATTAAGAAGTATACAGGCATAATATAGAAGAAAAAAAAACATATTTTGGTGCTAGAATGGATAATTTTAAATCTATTTAAAGCTATTTCATCTGTTAATTAGACAAGGTTTACTCATTATAGCAGAGAAGACCCTAGATCTTCCAAGAGAACTTTGCACCAGTTTGAGACAAAACCAGTTTAGCCTACTTACTTAATAGTCCTTAAACATGAAGTGCTGCCTTAAATAGATTTGGCTGAAAAACGGTGTCCAGCCGTTGCAGGATCCCTGTTGCCACATAAATTAAGTGCAACTACTTTGAAACCTCTTTTACAATCCTGCACCACCTGAGCATAGGGTATATTTCTGTAGAACTTAAAGATATATCTTCTCTCCCATCATCAGCATTGTGACAAGAGCACAGAATCAAATTTTTTACACTTCCTGCTTCCAAAACCTTAAGCTTATAGCTCTCCATATTTGTTCCACTTACTACAGGATAACTACTTTTGCCAAGGAATGATCAAGATATTTCTCAGCCACGGGTTTCTCTAACATGTTCTTTGTCCAGAGATCATAGCAGGTTGATAACAATACTGAAGAAACAGATGAGAACTCCTTTTAAAAAGACCTTGGCCAATTGCTCTGGGGGAAAAAAAAAAAAAAAAAAAAAAAGAACAAAAGAAAAGAATACTGACAGCTGAGCAGAGCAGTTCATACTTCAAAGAATAAAATTTGGTTATTTTTGTAATATTTATGATTTCTTTCATGTTATGTGATAAGCTCAAATGCTACAAGTACTTCACATATTCAGAAATCCCATTAAATTAACTCTCAAAAAGAAAAAAAATTACAAAACTGACATCTAAGTATATGAAATTCTCCATCTTTGCAGCTTATTTATCTACTTTTTTAATGCAGTGTCAATTTCACCATATTTTCATGGATTATCAGAGAAAGAAATGAGTGAATTATCCAAACACATTACTTTTCAAGCAAGAAATCTGGAGAGACAGAGAAACACTCTGTTATGACATAAGAACTTTCTCCCTGCTAAACTCCACTCACCACAAACAATAGCTGCACTTCAAGGTCACCTCCCTCCTCCCCTCAGGAGCCTCTTTTCTTCCAGTTAGTAGCTTGGCAACCCTGTCTATCTTCCTGTCCTTATTTACTGGCAATACAGACGGTGTTGGACCGTTCAAAACAAAAGAAAACACACACGGCCACCCTTCCTCCCCCCAAAAGAACCCACACAAGCAAACAAACAAAAAGCCCCAGAAAAGTACTAAAAAGATACCAGGCATTTATTTCTTTAAGTTATTTTGTGTAGACATATTGCCCTACGTTTTTAAATGCCAATTTCAGTTAGGATGAAATGTCTTTCTGTTGTTCTTCATCTTCTAAGTGAAAACGTTTAAGACTACTGAAAGAGAGGAGAAAAAGACCCAAGCGTGGTCTATAGAACAAGCCCCACCAGCTAGCTCTTTTGGCCACCATGTGGTTCTTAATAATTTTCTCACTGATCCTTTTTAGGGAGCAGTAACCCCATTTGATTAGAGGCTCTTCATTTGAGGCTCTTAAAAAAAAGTTAGCTGACCTACAGATTTCCTCTATCTCCATAGCTGAGAAAATTGCAGCCTTCTTTATTTTTACTCTTTTTTTAAAAATATTTTTTTCTGTCTCTGGTTTGTTGGGTTAGTTGATGGTATGGTTTGTGGGGTTATTTTTTTCCCCTTTTTTTCTACCCATTTATTAAAAGCTACCCTACTTAATTTTTATCCTTTCTGCTCTGAACTTTGCAATCTGTTTTCCAAGTTGCCTATTTCCTGGCTATGGATTACATGTGTTTTTGCTGCCATGCAAACAGCCTCTGAAACAGGCAACCTGGTCTGGTTATATCCAGTCCAAATATCCAGCACATAAGCTGCTTCAGCAACCGGCTGCATGAAGTGGTGCTGTGGAATCAGGATTACGACAGGTGACTTTCAAGGAGCAACCGATAGCTTTGCCAGCAGCTGCTGGAGCACATTACAGGGCGGTAGTTGGAACATGTCCAGGGTCATGCAGATTTATCCACTCCCACGGCATTTCTTTACTGCTCTGCACATTACTCGCATCTTTCAGCCCTCCCTGGGAACACTGAACTAGCTTGGGGAGAGGAAAGATATTAAACACATATTTAGTGCCACTATATGTGAAAATTAGAAATGTGATTTTCATTTTTTGGGAAGTGTGTTTTGTTTGAACTTTGTTAAAATTTTATAGAAAAAAAATTTAAACCTTCCTGCATCTTTATATAAAGGAATGTATTATTTATATACACGTTATGTGTACACATATGTATAGATACATACACATACAGATCACTTAGCCAGTCACTGAAACAGAGTCACATGTGTAGTAGAGTACAATAGTTCTTTAACAGTGCAGAAACACTTTGCAATGATATTAGAAACACTTTACAATGATATTTTAGAACAGAAAACTAAGGCAGAAGGGGAACTGCTAGGACAGAATGTACACATTTTAACCTGCAGTCAGAATGTTATCACCTAACCTGAAATCAGTGAAGGATGTGAAGACTATCATCCTTGCTCTTAGGAGCAGGTGTCTGTTAAAACAGAAACACTAAAGAAGATACTAAACCAAACTCATTTTCCACAAAACCACATTTCTCTGTATTTATTTAGAGAAGTGCACTTGAAACTAAAGTGAGTCAGAACTTGAGCAAAGTAAGAGGAGTAGAAAAGGACAATCCATGGGATTGTGCAGCAGAGGGAGAAGGCAGGAAGCTTCATGTATTATACATATATCTTGAGAGGGAAAAGAAAAGAGATTAACGTTCCAAACCCACATTCTATTTTGTAATCAGTTTTTCTATTCAGGTATCTACAGTGACTGCAAGGCGAAATGCAAATTTATACCACTGGTATCTCCTGCCTCATCATTACTCGTATGTTGGAAAGAAGACAGAACCAAAGCTCCCGTAGCAGATAGGTATCCTGTCCTGTTACACAAAGACGCTTCCCGCACCTTTAGTCTTAATCAGCAACACACACTGATGCAAATATCATCATGTGTAATGCATTAATTGCCCATCTGTTCCTCACATGGGTTTCTGTAGATTAAGCTGTTTCTTGTGTCTTTCCCTTTTTCCCCCATTAATTTCCATGCTCACTTTTAATGTTCTTTAAGTTTTTTTCTACAACATTTTACCCCATCTTCCATTTATATTTTAAATAAAGTTAATACATATGCAATAAAGTCAACTGATTTCCTTAAGTGTCATTGAAGACATAAGTTTTCAGATGTGCTTTAGTTAAGGGAGAGGGGTAGAACAGTTCAGAAAATGCAATTGCTCTGCAAAGGCCACACAGATCCTAAGATGGTGCCACAGTCAAGGTAAAATGAAGCTAGAGGTGGGTAGGTTTGAAACATGGTAGGGTGACAGAGCCATAGTGATGTTGAAAATGTTCATCTGATTAGGATTCAGGAAGGGAAAAAATGAAGGATGATATTTTTAGCAACGGTAACTGCGGTTCTGCCCTGAGCTACTGGGAGTAGTGTTTTTGAATAGGGGCTCAAATGATTAGAACACTTCTTTTTCAGGCAATGGAAGAACTTGACATATTGACAAACATATTGGCAAAATTTCACATATCTTTTCTGCATTTTGCAATATAAAAAATCAAATGAAAAAACCCACCCACTCCAGAAAGTAAAGGAAAAATAAGCATCAGTAACTTTAGAAACAACTATATTTATTTGGTGAGACCAAAAGTCCATGTAACTCAGTATCCTTTATTCAGAGTAAGTCAATAGCACAGGACCAATGTAAACAGTACAGTAACAGGACAAAAATATAGTGATGCATCCCTCAAATATTTTGCAGAATCTAGCTGTCCATGGCTTAGGAAGTAAATGAGACTGAAGTTATATCCATTGTTTCTTGAAATGGAAAAGTATACTGTACACCAGAGGAAAACAGAAAATTAAAATGATAGCAAACAGAGAAATAAAGAGCCACTTCTTAATACCAGTTACTCGGGACCACACACAGAAGTAGTACATAATGCCATTAGATTTCAAGAAAATGGTATTTATCAGGGACATATTAACTATGGTAAGAATCTTATTTTGCTGCATGAAAATATCAAAGCATCTGGCTTTGAAAATTATAGTTTTTATTTTTCTAAAACAATTCAGATTTTGTACAGAATTCCATCAAGAAAGGATGATGGTATTGGATGGAGAGAGGGATGGTATATCTGTTAATACTAGAGAAATTAACTACTGAGTAAGGGTTGAGGAAATGTTCCTGAATGTCTGTGCCTGATTGCACAGTCTTCCTACCTAGGCAACTCCATAATCATCTATCTTTCTTTCTTTTTATTTTTCTTCTTTAGGGCAGTATAACTTGTTTTTACCTAACTTACCTTTAAAAAAAAAAAAACACAAAAAAAACACAAAATAAATCCTTCAAACCATTTATTTGAACTATACATGGTAATAATATGATTAGTACCATTCTGAAAAATAATTACTCTGAATGTGCGTTCCATACATTAGTATGTAGGTTATTGAAAATACATGCACAATATCAAATGTGTGGAATTATATGTTAAGATGATATACTATATTTTCAAAGTATGGAAATAAAAATTAACCATTGTGGTTTTCTCCAAAGAATATAATTTCATAGCCTTTTTATAGTAGAGGGAATGAACAGAGAGGAAGAAAAATATTTCTAATGTCGCAGGGGATGGATTTCCTTGACTCATAGCTCCATTGTCATTCCCCCTCAATCACCCTGCTTCTCTGTCAGAATATAAATCCATGTTTGGATTTGTGAATAATTCACGTGCATAAAACTTTTCTCATTATCAGAGTTTGGCCACAAGTTGATGTATCACTTAATTCCACCTGTACTACACAAACAACAGTGTACAAAGCCTCCATGTTGTACATTTTGGGGGGAAAAAAAAGCAAGTTAGAAAGTCTATTTTTTTTAATTTTTTTTATTTTGAGTCTGTATCCACAGTTGTGTGATCTTTTACACTGACTATAACTTCCTTCATTTTACACGAATCAAAGATACGTATCTTTCAATAAAATATTCCTCTGCTCTGGCTGGAAAAAAAAACAAAACAAAACCAAAACCCAAACAGAATAAGGCTGGTGGCTTTTATCAACTTGTTTCTGAAAAAAATCAGCAAAACAGCAATCAAAGGCTAGCAAACTGGTAAATCTCCCTTAACTTTTCTAAACTTCCTTCATTATTTGTTGCTCCTCAGCTAAGCAAAGAAACAGAGTACATATTCTGCAGTCGTTATTTCACATTTCTGCTCTAATAAGCTCCAGCCTAACTTACTGGCTTCTTTATATTACTGTGATTTATTTATAATTTCCACAACAGCTAGGCTGAATTTAGCAAGTAATTTGGTGCAAATGTGTGGATCGGTAGATTGAAACAACTTGTGCTGAGGCCTCTCATGTACCCTGCTACATGGGGTACTGGGAGTTTATTTCAGATTGGATTTCATCTTCTGAGAAGAGCATTTCAACTGCTTGTGATGCAAAGCTTTCTGAACGGAAAAGCACGTACTGGAGGGCTTAGTCATGGCGCAGCCCACCCCCTGGTTTGGATCTTAATTTCCCCTTTAAGCACTGGAATGTTTTTTGGAAGAGCTTTTGTTTCTTTTCCTCCAAAAGGAACCTAGTTTTAACACACCAAAACCACTCTGGAAAACGAGGGTACACTCAGTAAATGGTGATAGTCAAGGGATTAATTTCTAAGCAGCAACACTGCTCTGAACCAGCTCGCTAACAAAAACATAGCTAATGTCTACACAAAAAGACCTTAAAGGAATTTCTACCAAGGCTGTAAACCAGACCCAAACTAGAGAGGAATGCGTTTTTCCTTACCAACATCTAAACTTTTCCACTTTGAAACTGCATCCTTAGGGCCAGCCAGGGCCAAGTTCAGCCCAGACAAAAGGGCTGTAAGAGAAATGACCTTGAGGACCTCACGAGAAAACACACTCTTGATTAACGAGCCCTAACTATACAGTCTCTAGCTACTGTAATTGCCTTTACAGCCTTTGCAGGCTTCTACAAGTACATCAGCTCTACAGAATCATAGAATACCCCGAGTTGGAAGGGACCCATAAGGATCATCGAGTCCAACTCCTGGCTCCACACAGGACCAGCCCAATCAGAGCAGATGACTGAGAGCATTGTCCAGGCGCTTCTTGAACTCAGCCAGGCTCGGTGCTGTGACCACTGCCCTGGGGAGCCTGTTCCAGTGCTCCACCACCCTCTTGGTGAAGAACCTTTTCCTGATCTCCAACCTAACCCTCCCCTGTCACAGCTCCATGCCATTCCCTCGGGTTCTGTTGCTGGTCACCAGAGGGAGGAGATCAGTGCCTGCTCCTTTGCTCCCTGTCGTGAGGTAGTTAGCAGTAAAGGAAGACAACCTTAAAGTGGGCCTGCTGCTGAACCTGGTGAGACCTGGTGATAAAGGACGTGGATGGGTCTAAGGTACTCAATGCCTTCTTTGCCTCGGTCTTTACTGTTAAGACTGACACCAAGCAATTCCAGACCCCCAAGATCAGTGGGAAAGTCTGGTTGAAGAGTAGACGTGCCCTCAGTAAATGAAGATTGTGTTTAAACAGACAGGACAAAAGTCCTGATGGGATGGGATGCACCCACAACTGCTGAGCGAGCTGAGCCATCCCATTTTGAGGCCACTACAGATAATCTTGGAAAGGTGATGGTGATGGTAGGATATTCCTGAGGACTGGAAGGAAGAAATTGTCTTTTCTATTTTTAAGAAGATCAAGAAGGAATATTTGGGGAACTACAGGCTGGTCAGCCTCACCTAGGTGCCTGGGAAGGTGATGGAGCAGCTAGTCTTGGAAAGTATTTCTGAACAAATTAAAGACAAGAAAGTGATTAGGATTAGTCATCATGGATTTACAAAAAGGAAGTCATTCCTATCCAACCTGATAGCCTTCCACAATGAGATGACTAGTCTGGTAGATGAGGGAAGAGAAGTTTATCTTTAGCAAGGCTTTCAACACTATCTCTCATAACATCCTCAGACACACTGATAAAGTACACGATAGATAAATGAACGGTGAGGTGGACTGCAATAAGGTTGAACTGCCAAGCAGCACAAAGTCCATCTGGAGACCAGTACCAGCAGTGTATCACAGGGGGTTATACTGAACAAATATTAACATCTTAGTGACCTGAATGATAGGGCAGAGTGCACCATCAGCAGATTTGCAAAAACCACAAGATTGGGCAGAGTGCTTGGTAGATCATACGAGTGTGCTGCCATTGAAAGACCCTTTGACAGACTCGAAAAATGGGTCCACACAAATCTCACAAATTTCAACTAAGGGAAACGTCAAGTCCTGCACCTGGGGAAGAACATCTCCACACACTAGTAACACAGTGGACTCTACCAGCTGGAAAACATCTTTGCAAACAATGTCTTGAAAGTCCTGGTGGAGACCAAGCTGACCATTAGTCAGCAGGGTGTGCTTGCAGCAAAGGCAGCCAACAGCACCCTGGGCTGTATTTGGCAGAGCATCACCAGCAGGTCAATAGAGGTAATTCTTCCTTGCTGTTCAGCCTTGGTGAGACGCACCTGGAGCGCTGGATCCAGTACTAGTCTCCCCAGTGTAAGGAAGACAGGAAAATACTGAGTGAGTCTAGCTAAGGGCCATGAAGATGATTAAGGGACTGGAGCATCTTTCATGGGACAGCAGGCTGAGAGAACTGAAACTATTCAGCCTGGAGAAGGGAACACTCAGAGGGATCTTGTCAATGTGTATGAATACCCAGTGGGAGGTGTAAAGGCACATTCAGACTCTCCTCAGTGGTACACAGACAAGAAAATAAATGAGCAATGATAAATTCCATTTAAACAAAAGAACCTTTTTTTACTGATGGTCAAACACAGAAAGAGGTTGGTCAGAGAAGCTATGGAGTTGCCATCCTTGGAGATAGTCAAAACCTAACAGAACACAACCCTGCATAACCTGCTCTCACTGACCCTGCTCCCAGCAGTGGATTTGGACCAGAACAGTCTGGAAATGGAGATCATTGCCTGGATGTGATCCTGTGCAACCTGCTCTAAGTGATCCTGCTTTAGCGGGGTGGGTGGACTAGATGATCTCCAGAGGTCCCTTCCAACCCCTGAAGTTCTGTGAATTTGTGATCATCTGGACCAGAAGGTCTCACTTGTTCTGTGAGTCTGAGACTGTTTTCCGGACTCGGAGAGAATCACCAGTTCCTACTGTAAAGCACCTTTCTATCCTTTTGGTACCAAGCAGATGTATAAACAATCCAGAAAAGGTGCCTGTGATCACATTCTAAGTTTCAGGCAGAAGAGCATGCTTGCTTACATAAGCTAGGTTACCAGAGCAACAAACATAATTGATGGACTCACATTTGTAACTGTTAAAGCATGTACACTACAAAAGATTCATTGATGCCTCTTACTTAAATTGTACATGAGATTAACCACAGACTTCACAGCTAATGCTTCTGTCTTCATGGCAACTGTCCCAAAATATTTCAACTGAATGTGAGGTTGTGCTAATTAAGTCTATACTCCATTTTCATGTTAAAAGTCACCTGAGCAGCAAAAACGGAGTCTGTGTTTAATCTAAACATGTTAACCTAAGTTTTCTCACCAATTTTTCAAGCTGAGGTGTATGTATGGATTGTTAGTGCCCTGGTATCCTGGAAGTGATCATATTTCTTTATCTTGACTTTGTGTTTTCATGCCTGCCATCTAGAGTTTCTTTCTACCTGTTGCATGAGTTGCAACTGTATGTCTTGTCTATTCAGAATATATGTATAAAAATGTGTGTAAGCAGAATATGTTGAATTCCAGAATTAACAGATTTTTTTTTTCCCCTCATTAAAAGTAGCTCCTTTAAAGAGAAAATTGTTAGAGATTCATCCCTGATCAGGGAAACCATACACCTCATATGCATGTTTTCTAAGAAACAATGATGAGGGATGGAATTGGAAAATTTAATTTGGTTGACAATCTTGAATAAATTTCATAAGCAAAGAATAAGGTTCATCTAGCCTTTGTGCACCTAAAGACTGAGGTGACAATTTTATTATAAGCTTATCGGAATTTGTCATCCAAAAGTATTGGAAATTCTCTCAGAGGTGGGAATATAATATTTTTAAAATCTCTTTAGCATTGGACAAGATGTGGTTTCTGAATTCAGTTGAAGGCTGATTTTAATTTTTCTTGTCCTTATGCTAATAAAAAATATAGGCTGATGAATGAATATACACAGAAGAAGAAAGAAGTATATAGAGGCAAAACTACATTAGAAGTAATAGGGTTTTTATTGGTCATTATAACAGTCAACAATTTCTTCTTCATGCCAATCTTAATTACAAGTTCTCATATGACTGTAAAGACCAGCTTTTCTGAGACGTGTTTTTTCCCTACACAAGACAACAAATGTGACGTTTACCAGAAGATTTTTCTTTCTTACATTTCCTTTGGGGTCTCCTTTATCATCTAGATAGTATGAAGTATTTCAGCTATAAATAGAAGTTCTTCAATAATGTTTTGCCCTTTTTTTTTCCTGTCATATCATCCTGTTCCCATGTGTCATTGGAAATTCTATGTTTTAGCTTTGCTTTTAAGCAGTTCTTATATATTTCATGTTACTCATTGTAAAAAACAAGTTCATTTCCCCATAGAATATTTTCTTAGGAGTCTTTGAGTCAGAATTTTTCATTAGGTCATTATCATACCTCAGTAAATTATGGCTCTACAGCTGGTTTGTTTGTTTTTTCAAAAAAATCACAGTATTTAGTATCATATACCACTAATGAATTGTTATGATATTTCTGAAGTGTTCCCCTAGTGAACTGGGGAAGAAGAAAGGGGAGAAAGGTTAGGTATGTTGGGTAGTGAATTAAACTAAAGCTCTACCTATATCCTCAACAAAATTTCCATACTAAAAAAATTAGTGGAAACTAAGCTTAAAATACATTGAAAATATGAAGCGGGAGTGGATCCCAAGCTGAATTTTATAAATATCTGAAGTCCCAATTTAACTTCCAAATTTAATTGTAGAGAAGACAGAAATTGTGCAATGCAGCGTAATTCCAGGATAAAATGCAAATTCAAAACTGAAGGGATTTGATCTATTCCAGTACCATTAAACCATCATTTGTTCTCTGCAGTTATGTTCAGGAATCAAGTGTTCCAGATACGCTTTGAAAGTAAATCTATAAAGAGAATTAAGATTGAATTTATATAGCTTTTAAGAACTGGAGTAGAAAAAAAGAAATAAATGCAGTTTGATTATTTTTTTTAATCTTATGTATTTTAATGTAAATAAAAGATAGGGCATTAAAAATATTTGTTATAATGTACTGTGATTAAAAGGTAGTTAGGTACTGTAATTTGCCCCGAACAGAGGTAGCCCAACAAGGTCAAGGTCAGCAGAAGAGAGAGTGTGAGGGGAAGAACCCACTCCAAACCACGGCAGTGATTTCCTGTGGTAACTGGCAAATTTTAATCAAGAATTGCAAAAACTTTTCTCTTATTGAAAATGTTGTTTAGGTATGATTTGACGTAAGAGTGATATAAGGGCAAGTGTAGGGTCTTGCACCTGGGAAAGAAGAATCCCATGTGCCAGTATAGGTTGGGGGCTGACCTGCTGGAGAGCAGCGTAGGGGAAAGGGACCTGGGGGTCCTGGTGGATGGAGGGATGACCATGAGCCAGCAATGTGCCCTGGTGGCCAGGAAGGCCAGTGGCACCCTGGGGTGCATTAGAAGGGTTGTGGTCAGTAGGTCGAGGGAGGTCCTCCTCCCCCTCTATTCTGCCTTGGTCAGGCCGCATCTGGAGTATTGCGTCCAGTTCTGGGCCCCTCAGCTTAAGAAGGACAGGGAACTGGTAGAGAGAGTCCAGCGCAGAGCCACAAAGATGATCAAGGGAGTGGAACATCTCCCTTATGAGGAAAGGCTGAGGGAGCTGGGTCTCTTTAGCTTGGAGAAGAGGAGACTGAGGGGTGACCTCATCAATGTTTATAAATACGTTAAGGGTGAGTGTCAGGAAGATGGAGCCAGGCTCTTCTCAGTGTCATTAAGCGATAGGACAAGGGGCAACGGGTTCAAGCTGGAGCATAGGAGGTTCCATGTTAACATGAGGAAAAACTTTTTCACCGTGAGGGTGACAGAGCACTGGAACAGGCTGCCCAGAGAGGTTGTGGAGTCTCCTCTGGAGACATTCAAAACCTGAGTGGACACGTTCCTGAGTGATGTGCTCTAGGTGGCCCTGCCTTGGCAGGGGGGGTTGGACTAGATGATCTTTCAAGGTCCCTTCCAACATCTGTGATTCTGTGATGCCACCCTACTGATTCTCCACAGCTACCTAACATAAGAATACAGTAATATTTCTCCTGTTATTTCCAGACACAGATCACAGCAAAAAGTAAAATATGGCATGTATCATGCATGACTACAGCAAGTGTAACAGATCCCCTTATATGATAATGTTATTAATGAAACACTATCTTAGAAAGCGACTGTAAAATTATCCATTACTGAAGGAAGGAGAAAGGAAAAAGAAACAAGGATGGTTTTTAATGAACTGGAATAAACTGTTCTGACATGGCTTTCAGCTGCAGGTGGGTCTCAGAGCAGACAAGGTTAACAGTGATAATATCAGGCACAACTGAATCAAATGAGAGTCAGGAGGAAATAACTGGCAAGTCAGAGGTCAGCCTTGGTAAAGTCACTTTAAAACCTGGAGGAAGACCAGAAAACTGGCAAGTGTTTTAGAATAAGTATAAATTGTTGTGAAGTTTTTAAGTCAGAAATAATCATTTCACTGTGTAGTGTGACTTCCTTCGTAGCTTAGCCTATGAGTTTCTTTGTCTTGCACCTTTTATGACATCTATATATAGAAGACAAGTAAATAATTTAAAAAGTGTTTTTCATCAAAACACTTATATATGCTTGATGAGTAAGACTGATTTCAAAATACACTTCTATCAAGTAATAGAATTATAGAGATATAGATAGACTTCCAGGTAACCACTGGCTGTAACCTCAGTTTGTGCTGCTTTTTGTGGTCTTTTGCTGTACTCTTTCTGGAAGCAGCACTGACTGCTGGCAATAAAACCTTTACTACACCTGCCAATTACTGTGATAACATGGCCCCAAATTTTGACCCCTTGGTCATCAAAACCAGCACATGATCAGACTGGACTTTCACGTAGAGCATATCCCCTGTTTCCTTAACATGGAAACAGGAACGAAACAGAGTGCAGAAGAGCCAGCATGCACCAAGCCTTGCCTGATAGGAAGGTATGATGCAGCCAAGTCAAGCAGTAAGAGTACCACAAAGACTCTTTGGCTGTGTTTTATGGATGTAGTAAAATAGACTTGTTTCTTCTCTACGGGTTTTTATACTCTTTGACTAACGGAATTTGTCCCGTCTAATCTATTCCAAAAAGTCCTTGAAAGTTCACGTCTGAAATAGAATGTCATGAGAAAGTGGCGTGCTAGTGCCAACCATCTTGGATGTGTTACTCTTGATGCCTCAAAACTACTTATGTACTGTATGTCACCTTGGCATGTTTATGAAGCAGTGGCTTCACAGCTTCTGGTACACTCATACCAGTACTTTCTGTAATTTAGCTCACTAAACAACTGCAGATCTGATTGGTCAGGTCCTCACTCCTGCTATTATATGATGTGGATTTTTCTAATACTCTTTGATGCTCTGAATTAACATGTTTCCCTTGCAGCATGCTTAACACTCAGAACCTAATGCAGACTATAAGTCTTGTCACCACAGTACTAAAAACCTAACTAGTTTCTGCACTTGCATGTGTAATTAGGACTATTACTCTCTTTAATTGCCCTCTATTAAATAACCCCTTCTCACTTGATCTAGTATTTTTCTTCTGGGACTTTCTACCTGCTGTTATTGACAAAGTGCAGCCATCTCATCAGGCTCACATACAAGGGTTGCAGGAATATTACTCGTGACTGCCATTTCATGCTTCATTACAGCTGTGCATCTCAAATCATAACACTAATTAGCAAACAAGTCCTTTCTTCACCTGCCTGCATGATGCAAAATAAGATCGCTGGCAGGCTGAGCACAGCCAAATTAAAGTACTTTACCATACGGTTCAATGGTCAGTACAGCAGCCTTATTCTGCCTGTCACAACTGTACCATTTTGCTCTTGTAAACTCGTCATTTTAGATATATGTTAGGATAACATTTATCTTGCTCCCATTTTCCCCTAATAGTATCTTTGCAACAGGGAATTTTACATGCAAATTAATTACTAGTTATTGCAATATGATCAGTACAACTGCTTGCTTCTGTAGTCATGTATTCACCAATATCCACAGATTTCCACTAATTTTTAGTCAGAAGCAGTTAAAATAGGCCCACAAGTATCTAATGTGTGTGTATTATACCAGAGAAGGAAATAATTTCTAATATCCTTACCTCGTACACTCACTGGAGACAAATAAGTTATTGTCTGCACATTTATATATATTTAAAATGCTATGCACCCTGTTAGTCTATTCACCCACCCATTCATACAAGAATCCGAAATGTACCCTACAATCTCTCATAATTTAATCTCAGCATGGCTACAGAAAACTGCACAAGTTAACCCTAAAGTTTTTCAGGTTATTGTTGAGGTACAGAGAGTCTATGACTTGCCTTAGGTAGCAAAGCCAGACTCTGAGACAGAGCTGGGAATAGATCTTAGATTTACAGTCTCATAGTCCTGTGTTCCAGCTGAATAAATCTACTTCTGCTACATCCACAGTAGGGAAGATTACACTTCCCTAACCTGTGAAACGAACTTTCAAGAGAAACAATATCTGTTAACTATTTGCTTTTACGTTTTCTCTTCCACAGTGTTTGTGGTTAGAACCCATTTCTGTTATGAGTACTTTCATAATAGACTACTACTAGAAATCTCTTGATCCCACAGTGCCTATGATAAGGATACCAAAAAGGAAATAGATGAATCTAAAATGTCAAATCCTTCCAAAAGCCAAAGACTTATTTTTTTCCATTTCAGAAGAAATACCTTCATCTTAGAGCACAGCCTATATACGAACAGTTTCCATGTAGTTCTGGGGAAAATCATTCCAAGTGAAATCAGTGTTGGATTTCTTTTACTGTTTTACAAAAATGTATAAAGCACGTGCCTCCAGCCAAAACAAACAAAACACCCCCAAAATCAAAAAACCCTGAAGAAATTACAGTTTCCTGTGAAAGTTGAAGACTGAGAAATCTGTCCAGCCTGATAGTTAACTCCCTAAAATTTTACCTTTGGGAATCCTCACTGTTAGATGCAGTACGCTAAAGCCAAAGATCTCCAAAGACAAGTGCTTTCATGCCATACACGCAGACAGCAAAAGGTAGCTACTGCCTCCACATACTGTACAACGTAAAGAAACAGCCCAGCTACAAAAAAAATGGTAGGAGATTCCAAGCCTCCAAAATATTAATGAAAGAATGAGCAGAAGTCCTTTCCAGTAGCCTTTGAAAGGATGCACTAGTTTCTCTGTGGCTCCATTGAGCTCTCTTGCCATAGAGAGAGGACGAAGCCATAGCTTTGTCCTTCTCTACCCCCTTGATGAGCTGCTGCTCTCATCTGTGGCAGGACTCAAATGCACTAATATATCTGCCCTGCCTCAGTGCACGAGATGACAGAGGGAAGAGTAGTCTTTTGTATGACCTCATTAACACCTTGCACACCATAGCTCAAGCACTCTATCACAGCACTGAGGTTGTAGCAATGGACATTTTCAGGATATTGCCACGTTGCAACTTCTGGGTTTTGTAAGAGAAAGAAATGTGGTGTCTTAATCAGTGGTGAAAGTGTTAAAACTAAGCAAAAAGTCTCACATTCTAGAAAAAGCAGACTTATCAGTTACAAAGCTACTTTCTAGACAGAAAAATCCATTCACTTAGCCATGTGGCTAAGTAACACATTAAAAAAAGCAATGGATTATGGCAGCATTTGTTGTCTTTTTGTATTTTCAAAGAGGATATCCACATCTGTATACCATGGATCCACTTAAATTTGGATTCACAACAGCTAGAAAAAAAAAAAAGGAAGAATTTAGGAAAGTAAAGGATTTTGAAGGAAGTCAATCCATAAATGAAATTGTTTAAGACAGACTGTCCAATCCCTCTCAACGGGCTTTTCTCCTTGAAAGCCATTTGGATGAGCAGAAAGTCTTCTCTTATTCCAGTAATATCAAAGCATAGTCCCAAACCCATGCATTCTGTTTCACTAGAGTCTTACAATGCCCGAAGAAGGGAGAATGGGGATTTGCCTGTAAATGAGGCACTTTCATCCACAATAGTGGAAGTCGCAAGGGAACTGCTGTTTTTCTGGAGGTCTCTGCCTGACAGGCTGGCCCCAGTTCAGGCGGTTTTGCCTCTCAATGAAACCCCAAAGTCCCCGGGATGGCATGAAGCACGCTCCTGCCTTCCCACCAACAGGTTAAACCACAGAAAGACGTCTTATGGCCCCAATCTGCACGTGTTTTTTCCCACTCCCCCATCTCTGGGTGGGAGAGGTGGCAGTATAAACAGCCAGGACAGCAGAGCTGTGTGCCTGGGACCCCGAAATGTGACCACAACATGACTGTGGGGACCACTAGTCAGAAGAGGGAGGTTACATGCCTTTGGCCACTTTTATAAACACTTACTTTCCCCATTCACCCTGGCATAACATCTGGATCTGGCCAAACAGTATTTAAGATTAACAGTCCCACAGTCCTGGTGGACCAAAGTGACGCCGGGTGCTGTTAGCTGAGTTTCTTCATTACTTCTCTACTTCGCGGGAATATGTGAATGCATTGTCAGTATATGACAGCAAGACCAACTTCACCTCAAGATTTTCAACATGAGAACACCTCCACCAATGTTATACAGCAAGCTATCCATCATTTTCAGTGTGATGTTCAAAGAGCCAGATTGCCTGATGCCGGAGGGCTTGCACTGCTCAAGCAGTGTGCAAATAAGAGCAATAAGCACTTTTACACCTACAATGCCTTATTTTACTCGGGGAAAAATGGATCCACAGAAGGTAACATGTCTTTGAGAACAGCTACATCTGGGGTTTTGTGCTGAAAAAGCTTGATTCTCCTATGCTATACAAAGTTCAATCCTTCATTCTAAACTCTTGCTCTACTTACCTGTATCTCAAAAATACCAGCTGATGCAGTGCCACCTGATAAATGATGACAGCAATTAGATTGCTTACAGATTTGTGCTCTTGAGAAGTTACTCTCCAAATGCTGTAATTGACACTTTCCTTGAGCTCTCTTTATAGAAAGCCAACTGCACAGGCTAGATCAAATCTATTGATTATCTGCAGCAATATAAGTAAAATTCAAAATAATTTGACTGTAAGGGACACAAGTCAAAGACAACAAAAAAATCTACATAAAAGGCTTCTGGAGTCAATGTCTCTGAATTTCCTGGTGAAATAAGATATTTTGACATAAGCTTAGAAATTTTGACCAAAAAATTTTTGCTTCTAAAGTATGTTTTATTCTTCTGGGCTTACTTATACCATCTTACAATTGCATCACTTTCACTGAAGGCTGAATTAAGATATATAATGTTTTAGTGTTACAGTTCCTGGAATGTCTTTAATGAACCAGAATACAAGAAATTCCAGATTCAGGAAAGCAAGAAAGTCCTTCCTATCTGCAGATCGTTATCCAGGGTTATGAGTTTGTCTCAGTGTTCATTGATTTCTGATGGTCACAGAATATTGATAAGGTCACCCCTCAGCCTCCTCTTCTCCAAGCTAAAGAGACCCAGCTCCCTCAGCTTTTCCTCATAAGGGAGATGTTCCCTTATATAAAGGTCATATATAAAGGATACAGTGCAGAACCACTGAAAAATGTATGAGTTTGTTTTATTTTAAATGAAGTCCACACATTAACAAGTTACACGTACATAATGCAAAAAATTGTATACATGCAGAAAAAGTAAAAGCTCCTTTTGTAACCTGTAACTTGTGAAAGGGCATTAAATTATTTCCTAAAGCAGAATTCATTGATGTCATTGGTGCAACTTACACTCCCAGGCAACTTTGAGACTTTGGAAGCTCAGATAGTTCAGAGTTGTTTCTTTAATGTTTTCCCATCTTTGTTTCCACTTGCCTGACCTCACTTTTACTGAAGCTTTTGAAACAACTGTTCTATGGAAACCTGATAAGAAATTTCTAGAAAGCTCTTAGTAGGTCCATTCCAATAAATTGCGGGTTTTTGTATTTGTAAATCTACAAAAGCTAAGAATTGATCCATCCTGTGCTGTGCAAGGTACTGATGCAGACAAACTCAGTGCTAGAAGGACACAGGCCATGCTCCATGTTCCAGCAACTCCAGCTTACTATATCTCACCAGAGTCAAGGTTATTGTTTATTCAAGAATTCCCTGCTTTAACTATAATAAGCATGTTATTCAACGTGGATTTTAATTTAGGTTTTAGTTTGAGTGCTCGAGCTAGCAGCACATTGTATTTCTCAAAATAGAAGGTCTATGCAAAAGGTGAGAAGGGAATGTGCAGGTGCTGCCTATCAGCTATTAGGTTATACCTAGGTGTAAGAAAACATTTTATTAATGTACTTAACTAGGAAAAGATAAAGTGGTTAGTTTTATGAAGGAGAATGACAATTCTCAATGAAATCTGTTTGTTGCTGCTTAGAAGTTTCTGGTATCTGCTTTGGTACAAACAAGTCTTGGATTTCCCCCACAGAGTATTTCAGTTTACACATTTTTCCCCTTCTTTTATTTTTGTCTTCTCGTTTCTTCAGTAATTTTTGTATCCTTTCATAAAATTCTCATCTGGACACCCAAAACATCTCTACACTGCTAACTCATCAACTCGCACTTCACAAGCAATGGTTTTCAACTCAACCGGTCACGCTGAGTTACTGTAAGCCTCCAATGTTCATGACTCTGGCATCAAAATATTTTTGCTCATTTGTTATATCTTTCATGAAATAAATTAGACTGCTGCAATGTAACTGTTCTATGCACCATTGCGTTCTTTATACAGATTGAACTCGTCTGCATACAGAGAGATTTGGGAAGTTAACAGCCTCAGAATCTGAAAGCCTGCAAGCTCATTTTTATACACTGAAGTAATGTGAAGTGGCAGGGAGCAGGAACTGGGGACAGTTCTAAGGGAAACAGCTCACTTTGTGAGCTTCCTGGATCATTACATGCAGAGTGCAGGGTTTGATTTTCTTTCCCCCCGCCCCCTTTCTTTTCTGCCCCTGAAAGTGGGACTATTAGGCTTCTCCAGTCTGTGGAAACTTAAATTGCTGCAGATCTGCTTTAGTATTTGTGAGGTGACCGCTCTAACCACCACGTGACAGCCTCAAAGGTTCATTTAACACTGCTATAGCAACCAGTAAATAATTAAACATAGTGCTCTGTCTCAAGCTCCAAAGCTAAAGAGACAGGGATAACGAGAGGCTCCTTGGGGAAAGGACACAGCTTACATTAAATCATTGTGTTATATCATTTCCTAAGTGGGTATTTCTTACTTTCATTTCAACTGTTCTCTTTTAACTAAAGTGCAGACACACACATATGGAGACACACTTATGGAATGTACGACCTAATGCAGATGAAATGAGAAAGACTAAATTCTGCATGCAGAGAGATACTGAGCATTGACACCAGCTGGGGGAAGTTTGAGGGCAGACATGTCAAGGCTGTCTCAGCTGACAGGTAAAAAATGTTTTAGTTATGCTATACAAATTGATTCTGTGCAAAATTAGCCGTGTAGATGATCCACCATAAACATGATTCTTTGCTGCTGTGAAAAGACAAGGGCTGCATGTGTACCTAGAGTAATTCTTTGTATCTGAATTAGCTTTTGTTAAGCTGATGATCCCAACCATAATGATTTGACCTGTCTACAGGATGAATGGTAGTGATTCAGAAGGAGATTGCATTTTGGGATGGACTTTGGCCGCATTCTCTGTGCGCATGAAGTGCAAGTATGTAACAGTTATTTTACTTCCAGAGGAAAGTTGGCAACTCATAAATACATAGCTTTGTCCTCAAGGCCAGCCAGCAAAGTGCCATTGGTAACATCATTAGAGCTTGCATCGCTCCTGAAAGAAGGGAAAAAATTAAATCAAAGTACAGGACAAATAATAAACACTTTTTCAGTGGTTTTTACCCCAGCTAGATTGCTAGTACCATGGTGTCAAGAAAGGTAGAGTTCAGGGGATCGAGCTCCTAAATACAGAGGGTACCAGTGGCAGCACCCCCTTAGAAAAGTCAGAGGCAAAGACAACTAGTCCTTTCTGAAAGCTAGAGAAGTGAGCCACAAAGATCTAACCGAGATGCTTTCTAAAGAGAAGGTAAAAAGATGAGATGGTTTTAGTTGTAGAAGACAAATGCAGACTAAACAAGTTGAATTACACTAGAGTAACAAGTTTCAAAAGAGATCCAATTCTTATTTTCCTCACAACTATTTGCTAGAAAAATGTATAGTTTCCACTAAAACTTTTGGCCTGAAGGCCAAAATTTTTCATCCAGCAAATCAGAAATAAAAGCAAAACCGCAGTCAGGATAAAGAATTTAAAAATTACTTTATGAGGGCAGGCTATTAAGGCTTACTGTAGGCTTACACAGTTTTCTTAATAGATTATCTGTTTTCCTGCAATGGATAAAATTTGTCAAAAATTTTCAATGGGATGCTGTACTCTGACTATGTGAAGAATCTAGGAGTATAAGGAATATGGGTGTTTTTGTGGTTTGTTTTGTTTTGTTTTTTCTTTTACAGGGGTATTGAAAAAGGAAAGAAAGATGAACCGGGCGTTCAGGGGCACATGCCATTTGCTACAATGAACAGAACACCCTGCCTGTGTGTCCTGAATTTGAGATGCTAAAGGAAGGAGGTGCAATGCTGCTGCTGAAGGAACAAAAGCAGCTATCCTAGTTTCTGGATGACAGCCAGCAGCACATCCACCACATTAGAATATTGCACCTCTGGAAAACCATGTTATAGTGGTTACTGACTTCTATTTTCCTTTAATTTGCTTCACCAAAAGCTGACAGATTGATCGCTGAGCATTGGTTATTAACTTCTACAAAGCCAGCAGCTGTCATAGACAATCATGTAAGTCAGGAACCTTGAATACTTCACCATTCTTTTTGTCTTTAAGGTAAGAAAAAAGTATATAACCTGCCCTGTAAGCTAATGGTATGTTGACAGTGTGACATCTCACCACTGAGTGCAGGGTATAATGGATGGGACTGGCATTCCTAGACAATGCAATCACTGTCAGAGTATTCATGTGTCTGAAAAAAAGAAGTCCATCTGAACACACATAAATGGAAGACATGTTCAGAATTACCTGATCATCCTGGTAATTTATAAGTAAGGCTGTCTACTGATGGCAAGAATTGCACATCTCCTCTGTTTAAAAACGCTATGGTAATCTGAATCTTGGGTTTAACTAAACCTGATTTAGTAGACTGGAACTTCAGAAGCAAGACATTATACATGTTTTTGCAACTTGGATGGTTTTTATGGTGCTCGATTGCTATTGATTCTTTTGCTTTTTCAGATATCACAAGAATCCTAAAACATTGATGGGATGAAGATTCACCCTGGGGCTTCCAGCTAGCAACCGCGATGTATTAGCAGCCAGGCTGGAAAGGAGGGTATTTCCTCTCAGATTTCATACCTTTGTCTGATGTTGGTTTTAATTTTCTTATAATTATTACATAAATTGATTTTATTTTTTTACTGCTCATTTTCATTTCAGGTGAGTCATGGGTGGTTTGTCATTACTTTTCTGATAGAATAGACTGATATGCTGCATGCAGTGAAATAAGCAACATGTCAAAAAAACAGTAGATTAAACATGGATGAAAAACCTGAGGGAAAACTTGTCTACTGTGAAGTATTCCCACCAGATACCATTAAACTGTACAATACAAATCTCTTTTACGAGCCTTGCAATGTGAAATATGTTTAAAAAGAAGAGCTAACATTTTCTTAGATTAAGACCGTACCTAAATCTTGAAGGCCGTGCTCAAGTTATGGATCTAGTCATTCAGGTGCCTGGAAAGGAAGCCTTGATCACAGTGGGGAACTGTGAAACAAAATGAAAGAAGGAATGAAACATTTAAGATAGTAATTTTTTAGTGAAGACTATCTTCATTTTTTTGAAGATTATTTAATCTTCAAAGAAATTAATTCTTTCATTATTATTTTGCTAATAAGCATAATTAATTCATTGGCCATTAATGCTGCTATTTGCGCTTCCATTAGGTGCTCTGGGTAAAAGCAGAATGTGACTTTCGCATTTGCTAATAGAATACATCTCAAATGTTGTAGTCAGACAGTGAACTGCTCCTCCACACTGCTATCCAAATTTATGCCACTGGATTATTTGGTCCCTCTAAACTGCTTGCTGAGGCTGGTAATAACTTAAAAGACAACATGAATTACTTTGAACAGGTCAGATATACGACAGCAGCAAAAAAAGAGCAGTTACATTCTAAATAAATCCTTTTCTTCAATGGATATCTGAGGCTGTTTCCGTTTTAAGTGATTTGCTCTTTTTCCACTGCCCCACTGCTTAGAAGACTAGTACCCTACATCAAAATACCTCATGAGCTCTATTTTCACTATTCAAGGAGTGTACAGATTTGTGGAAGACCTTTGCACGCAGGCAAATTTCACACACAGAAAGGAAAAACACAAACCCCAAATAATGCAGAGAAGTTTGAGAGCCTGTACACATGTGGTAACATCTTTTCTCAATACCTCTTTTCCATTTTGCAGTATCAACACTGTTATGGGATGCCACATGTTCTCCCACTGTTGGAAGGATTTCTATACATGCAGCAGGAGGTGGAAGAAGATAAATTTCTGCCAGACCCAACTTAATTTTGAAGCTCCAGCATTTAGTGCTCCTTCCTTCCCCAGCTAGTAATAAAGCATTCTCAAACCTGAACCATAGCCATACAACACTCTTGTTCTCTTGCTATTCAAGTATGCTCATACTACACCTCTACAGTCTTGTCTAAATGAGCTCGCTGAAATGCATAAATAATATTGCCAATGATATGTAAGAAAAAAATTAAGTTCAGTCTCTCTAATCAATGCTAGCTTGGCAAGTCCAACCAGTCAAACAATCAATGGAAAAGGCTGATCTATGTCACTGCAGTAAGGGACAAACTGCATCTGAGTCAGAAAGCACTATTTTTACATGGTTACTTTTGAAGGGACAATCTTCACAGGTAATCTTACACTGCGTCTGCAGAGGAAATCAGTGAAGAAATCCACAGAGTACAGAATTCCATCATCAGAAAGTTTTACAACACCATTTCCTTGAATTACATTAAAAAACCCCTGTCTTTTCCAAGAAACTGTTAAGATCTTTTGAAGGAGGAAGTCTAGCTCATTATTTTTAGTTCTGTTAACCATTTCCAAAGAGAGGAAAGGTATTTTTTGCCACAGCCTGGATATTCTAGAAGTGCTGGTATGTCAGAAAACCTTAGGGTGTTGCACACTTTTTCATAGGACAAAGCACCAGGCCACAATAAGATGAAAGGTATGGGGACAAAAATTGAGAATAAGTTTAATTTGTAAGTACAAAGGTGCAATTTTCTTTAAAACTTCGTTGCTGGTGAAAGCTATTTTTTATTTGCAGCATACACCTTTTTATAGGTTGCACCAGACACCAAAAGGCAGAGTGAGAGGCCAGATGACAGCTGTCAGGTGAGCCTAACCCGTCTTTCACTGTCTGGCTCAACTCTCTTTATGACAAAGGCATTTGAAAACTCTGAATGTAAATGTTTGGCATAATATCTAAAATGACAGACTAAAATTGCTTGTGCTTGTTTTCCAGCTTGTGTTTGAATGCACAAATCTTGAAGAAATAAGAGTAGACTGCTTTCCCCAAGGATTTTCCACAAGTGTTGCTGTTATGCCATGACAGATTGCAAAAAAGATGGAAGAGAAACTGGATTTCTCCCAGGACCAAGACAATTAATGAGACAAGGTGGCATTCACCTTCAAGTCACTTTTTGAAATACCACAGAAGATCAGTGCTCAAGGTTTTCTACAAACTGATGCTCATTCCCTAACCTTGGCGAAACGAGGTGTTGGCTCCACTCAGCAAGGTGCTGTGATATGCGTCACATAACTTTTGATAGAGTCTGACTCCAATTGCTCACTTGCTTGCTTTTAGGGGGGCCTTCAACCCCCTTCTAGACTGGAGCCCTGGTATACACTGTGGTCAGAGGCGACATGCTTTCTCTGTAGTCTTATGAAAGAAATTACGTGTGAAATGTTCATCCAAACCTGAGGCAAATGTAAGTTAGCCCTGAAAGAAATGCAAGGATAGCCCACAGCTTCAACTCCAACACACGATCTGATGCCAGCACTGCCATCATACAGGGCTTTCCCCTTTTGACCCACCCTTTCCTTCACAGTAATTCCATACCTGGATTAGACTAACTGTAGCTCTCTGGAGCTGAAATTATGATGGAATACAGAATCATAGAATCTTTAAGGTTGGAAAAGGCCAGTAAGATAGAGTCCAATTGTCTCCAGGTCAACAGCAGTTTGGAGATTAGGGAGTTCTGCTAGCACACTTCCTCAAAAGTGTAGTCTAGAAGAAATATATTTTCATAGGCAGAACTGCCAATCCAGTGTACCCTTGTATGAAGACTCTTTTCAGCTGTTTACAAAGTACCAGCTGATATACAGCCCTTTTTGAGTAGTGATAGAACATACTAGCAGTCCTAGAAAGGACTGCAGAAACATGTTTTGCCCGTACATGGACAAAGAAGGAAAACATGCTTTGTCTATATTCCCCACATGAAACAAATGGATGTGTAAAGAGTATAAGAGCATAACTGGAAAAGGGAGTAGGAAAACTCATGGAGGAAATGAGTTAATAAGACCACAATGTAGCAAAGATATAATGAGAAAGGAAAGACAAGATAAGGAGCCAGAGGAAGTTGAAATATGAGAATTAAGCAAGCAAGAGCTAGCAAGATGGAAAAGAGAAAATCAGCAACCGGGTGGAAGACGGGATCCTACCAGAAAGGTGTGGAAACACTGGAAGATTTTAACTCTAGAGGTACAAACTGAGTTCCAGGCTTTTCTATTCCTGTGTTCAGCAACTAGTCATGGAGCCCACAGGCTAACTGGGCATTTCTCCAGTGATGATGATGATGGGTCTACAAGATCACTCTGATTATCTTGTGTATTACCAGCTTTGTACTGTTCAACTGATAATTACAATATAGCATTTGCAGAATTTGGAGTATTTCTTATATGAAATGAAACTATGGATAAATTTAGGAAATTATATTAAAGAACAAGCTGGAAAAGAATGTGAAGGCTGCTAAGTCAAGCATGCAGAGGATGCCATATATATCCAGTTTGTAGATTATGAACTGGTATTTATTTATAGGATCACATAGTATTTTTCTCTTTCAGTTTATCCATATCTCCTCTAGAAGCCAAGTGTGCTTTTTTCAACATAATGACAGAATATACAAACAAAAAAATGTTCTTCTGGGTTACGTGGACAGTTTGTCATGTCAAGTGTTGTAAGCACTAAAGTGCCAGCAAGGTAAGCAGTGTAAGGAAAGCACGTGAGCCTGGTCACCCTCAGGTTTGTTGGTGCATTGAGAATATTTGAGGGCACATCCCTGCCTTTTCTATTTAATATTCATGTATGGACTTGCTGTCCACAGAGTGGAATAGACATCTGGAAGTCATCTGTCTCTGCCTGAGCACAGGATTGTCTATCCTTGGCAGATGCATATCCAATGTATTACAAAAAAAAAAAATTCCTGGTGAGGAACTCTCCTGTGCCTTTTTTAATATGATCTACCTGGTCTGCTTATGTTCAGAAATCTTTCCCTGATATTTAACCTAACCCTTCTTTTTTGTATTTTAAGCCATTGTTTCTTAATCTCCATACCATCAACATAGCAGTAAACTTTTCTACCTTTCCCAGCAGTTCTATGGAAGTATTTCGCAGCAAGGTAGGTACAGTGTCATAACATAATAGTTGAAGTGAGCATCAGCAATCAAGCTCTTCTCTGACCAGCTGGGATGGAGTGGCCTCTGCATGCTAAACTCTCACTCTCCAAAGTAGGATGGCCATCAACTAAAACCATACTGGCTGCAACTGTAATATCAGATCAGCATAGGAAGTCAAGTTCCTTGCCCTGGTTTAATTACTATAAGTCTTCATTTGTAAGCTTTCCTTTCTTCCTCTCCATTACTTACAGGAAAATTCTTATCTGTGCTTGCAATCTCCTTTTATGTTCAAACTCTTTGTTTTCCATTACTTTACAGTCCCAACCTCATATAATTTTTATTTCTTATTTTGCAGTATTTCCAAGAACTGACCTTTTATCTGACCTTTCCACTGAATCCACGCCACACACCTTTGCCTATATAACTTTCACAATGGACTTTTGACCCTTTGAAGTCTTCTGACCATGCTCATGAAATGCAGCAGCATATATGATCTCTCCTCACCTAGCAATGTCACCTCACCCTTTGCACCTGTCGTTAGCCTTAACACCTTGTTTTTTCTAGGCTGAATGCTGTGTTCAACCTGTGCACTGTTTTCTTTCTGAACACAGACCCAGGTTCTCTCAGCACACTGTTTCAGTGTGTCCAGTTCCAGTGACACAGAAGTCTTTGTATATAGCTCTTTTGTCTGTTTGTTTGTTGGGGTTTTTTTAAGTATTTCCTCCTCCATGCTATCAGTAAAGCCCCTTTCCCATTATATCGGTAGGTAGTCCTTTATTTCTTCACTACCCTTTTCCATTCACTTGCTTTACCAAAAGCAATTTCCTTTCCCAATCATCAGATCATGTTTATACATTCAAATCTGTGAACAATAATAGAAATATCCCATTTCAGAAGCAGAGAGGCCAAATAGCCAAAATTAAGCTGTTTCGCTTGATGGGAACTGCATTCTGTACTGTCTTGTCCTTCAAATACCATTTCAGCCCTAGTTTAGCTTTTCTCACTGAGGAAAGAGTTTGTCTATCAACTGATAATGTGAAAGATAAAACTTTTCTTATCCAGCCCAGATAGTACCTTATAAGCTGTCCCTTGGCTAGGAAGAAAACATCAATAGAAATACAGTTTATCTTCCACTCCTCACCCAGAGGCATTCTCAGGCACTTGGAAAGCAGATCTGGAGTTCACACGCAGGCAGAGCACCAGCACGAAGCCTCAGCACTGTCACTGCAAGCGCGTCCAGTCAAAGCGTGTGTCTGTACGGGGAGGGATTTGGCAGGCGCAGACACACAGCTCTGCAGAGCTAGGCACATGTCTCTCCTCTAGTTTAAAGCTAAACCTTCTACTCTGCATAAAATTTTCTGCTAGAATTTAAGTCAAAGGAATTTGTTTCCATCCCTCTTCCCAAATACTTGAACTGTTACAGTGTTCGCAAGCAAAGGTCCCTGAATGGTTTTATCTGCTGTACCCACCTAACCCATGGCCACCACTCCAATGCCTCTGTGTCAAACCCACTGAGCTCAGGAGCCCAGCTGGCTCTTAGCACTCCATTTCTTTATCAGGCCCGAGGTAGCACAGGCATTTCCTCTCATCACTTACACAGATTTAAGCAAACTGGATCACATTCTGCTTTCATGTTTCTTCTCTAATGTAATGAGTTATTTCATTCACACTCTTGTGTCCACTTTGGAAGATTTCATAGGCCAAAATACTCTTATACATCAAAGCAAAACTCTTCAGGCTGCTCATAAATAACTCCACAAGCATAAACAGACAACCATATTATGCCACTATGAGAACACTTTTTTCTGTACAAAATCTTCAGAAGATGAACATACTTTCAGATTTATTTTACCTTTTCTTTCTTGCAGAAGATGATCTAGGAGCACAGATAGATTGTGATACAGAAAATGCAGGAAAAGCTTCTCTTAGCTGATTAGGTTACTAAGGCACTTTTAGGTATGAGGAGGAGATTGATCCGGAGGAATCAATCATGCTGGAAAAGGTTATATATGTTTTCAGAAAGAAAATAGAAGGAAGACAGGAAATCACAACACAGGCAAAAAAAAAAAATAATCTTCCAATAAGCTGCCCTTGGTTGCCATGGTTCCTTACTTGTCCTGCCAATAATAATTATGAATAATAATACCTATATGAGAGCCAGAAATAACCACACAGCTTATTGCTACCTTCACAAACATACAGAAATTGTTACTCCCACACCATATTGCACCTTTCTTTCTCCCCGAACAGGGCATGATGCCACACTGCAGGACCACTTCGAACAGATCTTCCCAAGCACCTTGGGACTTCAGAATACAGTTTTATGGGCTCCTTCTCCCCCATACTGAGTGATGTTCTTGCTCTTTTCCCCTTCAGAGGTCACATGGTGCCTCTCACCCCATCAGGGCTGCATCCCCAGTCCTCTCACACAGGCTTTTCAGAAACATTCTCCACAAGGATGCAGGTCGGGGCTGTCCCTACTGCCTCCCTGATGCAGCAGTGACACAGAAAGAGCAAAGAAGGAAAATGGTTGAAAAGTGTCCCTGAAAGGTATGTCAGGACAAAATTTTCTATGGCATAAGCAAGGGCCACAGGCACAGCAAACGTTCTTTTTCTGGGGCAAGCACCTGAGGTTTTCACACTCAGTCAGACATTGGTCTCTACCTGCATTGTGGTGAATCCACATCAAGTCACATGCTGGTATTCCTGAGAACAAGTACTTAACTGCTAGATTTTAACTGTTTCAGAAATCAGACATGCTAAAACCACTTGCTAAAACCCACGTTTGCAGGAAACTGTATTTAAGAGTAATCTAAAGCCCAGCTCCTTTCCTTTACACACATTCTCCTTCAATTTCTAGCAGCTTTCTACACATGGGTTTAGCAGGTATGACCTCAGAGGCAGGTGTCACTGTTCAGCAGTGTCTTGCCTTTGGCATAAGCTCACATTTCCCACTAAGTTCTGAGCTACAAAAGGATCCAGAAGTTACAGCACTGCAAGCCAGTGGTAGTATCTTGAAGCTCTAAGAAGCAGAGCAGGCAGGTACATACATGCCAAAGATACTGCTTTTTGAATGTCAAGTCATCCATTCTTTTTTCACTTGCATTTTATTAATAAAATAGATAAGCACCCATGAACTATGTTTATCTCCTGAAAATACTTAAATATTAATTATATTTTACATTCAAATATTTAAACATTAAGTTAAAAGTTAATTATGTGGTCATTGTAGCAAATTAAGAAATACTATAGTTGTGTTTTATTGACACTTTACTCAACAGTCCTCTGATCCAAATCTCATATTGAATCTCCTGATTACAGAAAAGTTTTTCAAATAATGAAAGTTGTTCTAACAAGAGGTACTGTCTTGAATTTGCATGTTTCCTCCATGACACCCTTAGACACTAGCACAGCTGTGGCATTATTGCCACAGACCCTTTCTTCCCTGTACCAGAGGGCCACAGAATTCCAGACTGTTCTGCAAAGATCTCAAAAGAATTTGTAAGGCAAGGGAATACATGAAGACTTGACTACCGTGCCCAAATTAGTAAGGGTTTTCTACAGTCATTTTGGATGAGTTTGACATTTTCCAGAGTAACTTGTGATGTTTGGTTGTCTGTTTTCAGATTTCCTTTTTTTTTGGAAATCTGTAACGATATTATGCTCTGAAAGCAGTGTGCTTCAAGATAACTAAAGTTCAGGCATTTGTAAAATTAAACTGTGCCCCTTCCAGTTATCTTCTGAAAGAGTAGGCTCTTCATATTTCACACCATAGAGAACAAGGAACAATTTTTCAATAGGAAAACAAAGACTGAGACAACACCCAAACATTATGGATGCAGCAAGTCAAGCCTTTGATCCTGAACAGATTTTAGACATTGTCACTTGCACATTTATGAGAGGAGATGGGAGTAGAGGAGATTAGAAGCAGCAAAATACTCAGAGAGAACAAATATGATGTGTTCTGCTTACGTTTTAACAATATAACCACTCTCACGCTGATTTATGTACTTTCCTAATTTTCAAGATGTTTTGAAAGTGTCAATCAGACACCAAGAAGTTGTTTTCAGATGGCACAGGAACATCTACTTCTATAGGAGCTTGAATATATAGCTAGTCCCATCTTTGCTACTCATTACATTCTCCATGATATTTACTTTCATTATGATTACTCTAATTACAATACTAATAATTAAAAGTTGACTTTATAGCTTGTTTGCAAAGTACTCGGAGGAATGCAATGTAACATAATAAATACAAACACAACATAGAAGCATATTCTTTGAAATTTGTAATCAGAGGGAAGTGATGCATAATTTAGTATTTGAAGTTTATTATTAGAAGGATGAGATCAACTTTTTTCCAGATCATAGAGCCTTTACTTCAGGAACACAAATGCTAGAGATGTGCTCAACTAGATGTGAATTTTTTTAAGCAACAGTGAAGATTAACTTTCCCCACAGCTGATAAGAGAACACCGCACTCTGAGGAAAAAGGAACAGTTTCTCTTTGTTTTTCCAGAGAACTTGACCTTACCTACCTGTTTTTTGATTGTCAGCAAATGCTGAAAAATTACTTTCTTTCCAATGAGTCTGTTCCAAAAACTCAGCTTCTAAGGTATTCTGTATAACCTGCTTTTTCAACACAAGGGTTCGTTCCTGTTGAGAAGGGGTTTCTGTTTGAGTTTTTTTTTGTCATGAATTTTTCTGTTTCTAGTAAGTTTTATTTTCACATATCTGAAAAATTCATATGTCAGGACCACTTGAAAAGGAGAGGACAACAAAAATGTGCACAAGATAACCTACCCATGCCCATATTTCTGCCCTTTGACTTTATTCCAATACAGCATTTTACTGTTCATGTATAAGACAGGTAGGTTTCTTTACGCTGGGATATAGAATTCTTCAGTCTGTCATCTTGAATTGTTACTGTATAGATATGGTTCATTACAATCTTTAAGGCCTATTCTACCTAATATTTTGTGCTCCACTTAGAACATGACAGCTTACTGGAGAACAAGTGGTTGCACAGTACACATCACATATCGAATTGCTTCTACAATTCCACTTTGTCAGATTTTTTTAAAGCCTGAGTCATCTATACTGTAGCTACTGTTGGTAGCTGGTTTCTGACCTTGCACTGGCAATAATCTTACAAATAAAAATTTGTCCAACATGTTCTTATTGCCATGTTATTGCTACTATATCACTACTCCACACATCTGATGCCATTGTGTTTGTTCTTTTTTGCATCGCAAATGACTGTCAGATGGAAAACTCAGCCATTAAATGTTTTTACTCGGCAATCAATTTTCAGCAAATACAAGACTGATATTTCTGCTATAACTGAATTTATAGGAATCCTCACCTACCACAAGTAGTTGTGACAGCTCTGTACAATACACCAGCAATGCTCACTGGTAAACTGGTAGCTTGATGGTTATATTATTTTCCTCCTGCAGTGGACATTTCGGGTTGTGTACTATGAGGAAGCAATACATTGAAGGGGAAGAGGACAGTACAGGATTACCCTCAAGAAGATTACAGAAAGCAAATATGTTATTGTAATATTTTAAAATTATAATTCACATTTCTGTGGTATTCTAGAAAGCTTGCAATGATTGCTAGGAGCAACCTTTTCTATTAGCAGATGTTGATCCTACTGACTCACCAAGGACAGCAGTTTTTCCCACACTGTTTATACGCAACAGATTCATATAATAAGTAATTTCTTTCTACTAAACCTAGTACTGCAGCAAAATGTCAGAAAAAGTGTGTGGGAACTTATTCTCTTCATTTATATAAACTTCAAACTGTTAATACAGGCACCAGACCAAGAGAGTAAAACAGCAGCTTACAGATAGCAGAATGAAACTCAGGAAGAAAAAGTACGGCCCTTTTGCAAGTGATTTGCACATGTCCCTCATGTAATGCTTCAACTTTGTATAAAATATTTAAACACTGAATAGTTAAACTACACAGCATTTAAATTAGAGACAGACTTTGGAGAAAGTGTGAATAATTTTCCAGTCATGGAGTCAAGATTGCGACACTCACACAAAGGGGGCATATTTATTTGTGTCCCTTTGGTAGTGAATGTTTTTCTACTTCTAGAAGCTAAAACAGCATTAACAGCAAATTTTGTGTGTGCTCTTTCTCCTGACTTTCAGTGCATAGTGCACAGAAAGCAAGCTACCATCTTCGGACAAATGTATAAATACCGCAAGGAACAAGTAAGAGAGGAGTCACCAGCTGCAAAATAGCTTCATTTTTGTAGCATGCAGGTTAAACAGCAGCAGAACACTTTTTCAGTAAAATGCTGGCGAATCAGCACCACTATGAAATGCAGCTGGTTGTACTGCATCTCAGCAACAAGAGTCGTTTACATGAGCAATAAATCCCTAACAATAGAATAATAAAATACATTTATTGCAGAAGCCTGACTTTGTCACACCTCACAACATGGGACTTCGGATTCTTGAGGGATCACACCACACAAGCAAGTATAAGAAATATGCAGCAGGAATAGTGTGAAAATCTTACTAGATACCACTCTGCTGTCTTATGCCCTGATAGAAGAGGATTAATATCCTTTTCTAAAATGCTGTCATCATACCCTTGGTACCTATATAGCTGTACTGATTGCTTCAACAGAGGCTCTGGCCTTAATTTCCTATGGTAATGGTTCCCCACTCTAGTTGCATACTGTATGGAGATGTGTTTGCTTTTATCATGCTGGAATTTCCTGTTTTTCATCTAACAGTGTTTCACCTTTTTTGCGCATAGCGAGAGCAGAAGAAATGAAGCTCCTAGTTTCCTTTCACTATGTCATTTGTCATTTTATATGTATTTTTTCAGGCTTGTTATTGGAGGTTTTTTTTCAAAGTAATCAATCCTAATCTAAAACTCCTCTCTGACTGTTTTCATTGACTCATTTTTCATTTTCTTTGACATCCACAAACCCACTCCAATTCCGCTATATTATTTTTCAGGTGGAAAAGCAGTAGAGAATACATGGACAAAGACTGCACCACTGATTTATCTAACATCACTGAGTTTACCTAATGGACTCCTTTCTTGTACTTAAAGATTTTTCTCTTATGCGCCCATTGGAAGATGTACATAGTATTAATGTTTATATAAAATCCAAGGCCTCCAGCTGAATCCCAACACTCAAACACAGGAAGAGGGAGTCCTTTGCCCAAAAGCTTGGAAAGGAAAAACAAGGCAAACTAACACTGTCAGACTAGGTTACAGAACACTATCCATTAGATTTCAATAATGCTTACATGTGTTCCATATACTCACACCACTGCTAACATAGCTGCATGTTTCTGGGGTACAGTAGATGGAACTAGCAAGCACAAGCTTTAGGGTGTTCCTAACGACAACAGATTGAGATTAAACAATGTATTATGCCAGATAAATAAAAATATATTTATATTGTGTTATACAGTTAAAGCTGTGCCATACGTAATGTCCTACTGCATAACATCATTAGATATTGCTTTTATAGAGTAGCTGCAAGCTTTATTAGCAAGCAGATTGATGAAAATAATTGTTTAGAACTGACTTTGGGCTGTTGGTGCTGAAGATGACAAAATAGGTACATAAAAATGATGTTGATGAATTCTGTCAGATGTGAAGATATCACAGTGAAAAAAGAATGCCTCTGAATCTGAAGCATTTGATCACCTTATATTCATCACATTTTCTATGGGGAAAAAGCTGATGTGAAACAAAAGGAAAGCAGAAAAAAAAAAGAATTACTAGAAGCAGGGAAATTACTTGATAAGATAAAAAAAACAATCACATCTGACAGCATATACCCAAATTCCAAAGAGGACAAATTAGTAGAAGTGGACAGTAAAGTAAGAAAAGGTTGATTAAATATTGCAGTTTCTAACTTAAGCTACATAGAACAAATGCAAAGAAAGAGACAAGGTCATCAGTAAGCTTGGATTCCTATAGCTCCACCGTAAATCCTTGCTATGCTGCAGTTACACAAGCATCAGCATAGTTCTCTCCTGTATTTAGTCCCTCTCTAAAGGCCAAATTCAGACAAAGGTAAATGGCTTGGGATCAAATCAAATCTTTTATGGTTTGCCTGTCTGCCCAAAGCATGTGCACGTGTCATTATGCTAGCAATGCGGAGATATTCAGAGGCCGAAACAGAAAGTTAGACTTCTAAGAAAGCCATCCTTAAGGTCTTTGAATATCTCTCACAAGGTTTAGTTTTGGGTTTTTTTTTAATTCAGGTTTTGTTTTGTTTTTTGGGGTGGTTTTTTTTTTTTTTTGAGAGCTGAATAAGTGGTGAGGCTCAGTATATAAAGCTTGTTATATTGTAATGTTATGAACAGTATTGCAAAGCTTTGCTTCTCCTAGTTCAATTTTGTAACAGTTAAGATCTTTCTGGGACTTTGACATCAATACAAGTATTCTTGTGTGCTCAAAACAGTATGGAATATGTAAGATACTTCTGTCAATTGATGAATTAAGATATCATGATTTCAGGTATTAATGCGGTGGTCTATAAACATTTCCTCAAGGGATGATGAAAAGTTATAGTCTTCTAGAAAGTTACCTAACATTAACTAACTGAAATAGCGTTCATGACCCAAAACAATTTCTATTAAGAGGTGGCTACTGTTTAGGCCAAGGCTGCCAAAGGGCAGCTGAAAATTTAGTTACATTTCCTGGCAAAAAAAAAAAAGCAAGCTATCCTAATCTTGATATTACTATATATAATTTGTAAAGTGATGTGTGACTTTTTAGCCTCAGAAATAATACTTTAACCTTCCTTTCCACATGACAACTTAAATACTACAAATCAGCAAATACATTCACTGTACCTATATCACAAACATTATGTATTTATCATAGAATGATGGAATTGTTTTGGTTGGAAAAGACCTTTAAGACCAAGTCCAACCATTAACCTAGCACTGCCAAGCCCACCATTAAACCATGTCCCTAAGCACCACATCTACATGTTTTTTAAATACCTCCAGGGTTGGTGACTCAACCACCTCCCTGGGCAGCCTGTTCCAATGCCTGACAACCCTTACGGTGAAGAAATTTTTCCTAATATCCAATCTTAACCTCCTCTGGCACAACTTGAGGCCATTTCCTCTTGTCCCATCACTTGTCACATGGGAGAAGAGACTAACGCCCACCTGCCTATACTCTCAGGTAGTTGTAGAGAGCAATAAGGTCTCCCCTCAGCCTGTTTTTCTCCAGGCTAAACAACCCCGGTTGTCTCAGCCGCTCCTCATAAGACTTGTGCTCCAGAACCCTTCACCAGCTTCATTGCTCTTCTCTGGACACGTTCCAAGGTATTTCATACCCACACAGAAATTGACAGGTTTCTGTACATTATGAGTATAAGCCATCTTCAAATACTGACCTCTTCATCCATCCTCTCCATCCAGACTTAAAACAATTTACATATAGTTCTCTGTTTCCCAGTGAAGTGGCAGAGGTCTTGCCTACGGGTGGGCGTAAAGCAGCACCTCTTACCCAGGCAGCCCATAGGAAGATAGGAGCTGTCATACGCTGCAGTAGGAGCATGCACAGCTGTGGCACTTGGTGGGTCCAGTCTGTCGATGTAGGTAGCCCTATGAAGGAACATGCCTGACCCTGTGTACAGCATCAGATGGGTGCTGCAGGAGGTACTGCAAGGTCTCCTCACAAGTGCTTGACAGCCAGAGTATCACTCCCTTCTGTGGCAAACCTGGAGCAGAAGAAAGACTCGCAGGCCTCTCCAGTTCCTAGCCTAATATTGCAGGCCAGCTTGTGGTCTCAGACATCTTCAATCACATGTTGAAATGTTTGTTAATCACTGACAATCTGTACTAAAGTCTCCAGCACATGTAATCTAGAGAATAACAAGTAGCGACTGAAACACACAGCGGTGCATTTAAGGTACAAAAATTATGTAAATGTACACTTGTACACTAGATATGCCACATGACTCACAGCTCAAATGATACATATGATATGAGCAAAAAAGTTTAGTCTCAAAGTCTGACAGTAGAGGTGTGGTACAACTAAGGGGATTATATCCACGCGTTTGGAAACGTGAAGATGTCAGTGCACTGACAAAAACATCCATGGATGGAGAGTTACATACAGTATTTAACATCCACTCCCGGAAAATCGGAAGGTGGAAATTCTGCGTAGGCATGACTTGCAAACTGGATCTTTGTTCTTATTTCCTTTTACAAATGACAAAAAGATTAATCTCAGAATCCTAAAATAATTCAGGTGGGACAGGTCCCAAGAGGTCAGGGGCACAGCCTCCTGCTCAGGGCAGGCCCAGATCACACTGGGGCTTGCACTCCAGGCAGCCTGTGCTGGGCAGCCCCCATAGGGGATGCTTCTCCTGAGATCCAGCCTGAACATCCCAGAGCTAGGGTCTGTGGTCAACCAAGAAACCTCCCACAGGCAGCTGTTGGAGCCCTGCAAGCACACCCTTGCTGGGTTGAGCAAGCCTTGCTCCACCACCACCTCCTCACAAGGCTGCTGCTCCTGCCCTGATCATCCTTGGGGTCTCCCCTACACTCACATTATGTCTGTGTGCCTCTCCTCTACTAGGGTCCCTATCTGGATACAGCAATCCAGATGCTCTCTAACACAAAATTTTGCCTAACATGCAGGTTATACCAAGATGGGATTGGTTCATGGTTCAGTGAACAGAAGAAAATACCAAAGTGTTGGCTGTGCTATTTTTCCTCTGACATTAGTACATACTCTCATTTGTCATATAGTTCACTAAAGGTTAAAAATAGAAGAAAAACTCAACAATAAAAAGCCTAATAAGAAAACCAATAAAAGTGGTATTAAGCCACTCTGAAGCTCAAAGAATTTTTTCCTACGCATTTAAGCTTTCTACAGGAGCATGCGACTGTCATAAGCGGATTCTTGCACACAGCAGAGGCTTATGGCTATGGCTCCCAGCCCTGTTTTTGGTGCTGGACTACACATCAGACTGGTTTACCTCACACTCACTGAATATGACTGGGAACATATAGCTGCTAGGGAACATCAGAACACAAACATCAACTATTTCTCTCTGCCCCAACTGCAGCTCAAAACAGGTCTTTGAGCAAAGAGAAGCAAAGATCTGACTTAATTCTACTACTTCCTGGGACTTGTGTGAAGTATTAGAAGAAAACTCAATTTTGTCCTTCTTTGATACTGACAGGCCTTTTAATCTTTTATGATATTTGCAGGCACTGTGGACCAGACTTGCAAGTACTTAAGAGATTAACTTCCGCTGATTTAGGCTGATTGGTATTTCAACAAAATGTATCCAAGATGGTGAGAGCACAAAACAGCAGGCAGAACTGGCAAGTGTGTGCAAAGCCAGGCAGAAGGATTGCATAAAGCCTGCAGCAGGTCTGATTCAAGCTGAGCAGACAACTTCTATCCCACTTAATGCAGAAGACTTCACACTTGAATTTTGATTTATATTGTACTTCAGTGTAAAGAGAACATATGGAAATGATAAGACTTATGAAATAGTATCTATATCCATTTCCTTAATCCATACTGCAGTGATGATGTACAAGTACTTAAAAAAGAATCAGATCTGTTGCTTATACAGAATACATGAGCTTTCCTTTTCTGAAGCTCCCCATAAGTAGGGTACAACATACTAAAGGCCTATAGACCTCTATTTCAGGAGAGCAGCACTGGAAGAGAGGACTCTATCCAAAGAAGTAAGTCAAGAATCCATATCCATTCATTTTCTTGTGCTGGTTTTGCCTCAGGTAGAGTTAATTTTCTCCATAGGAGTTAGTATGGGGCTGTGGTTTGGGTCTGTGCTGAGAGCAGTGTTGGTAACACAGGGATGTTTTAGCTGTCCCTGAGCAGGGCTTACACAGAGCCAAGGTCTCTTCTGCCTCTCACCCCACCCCACCAGGGAGAGGCTGGGGGTGCACAAGGAGCTGGGAGAGGACACAGCTGGCCCTAACTGGCCAAAGGGATATCCCATACCCTATGGGAAGGGCATGTAAAGCTGGGGGAAGAAGGAGGAAGGGAGGGATGTTTGGAGTGATGGCATTTGTCTTCCCAAGTCCCCGTTAGCCGTGACAGAGCCCTGCTGTCCTGGGGATGGCTGAACCCCTGCCTGCCGTGGGGAGTGGGGAATGAATTCCCGGGTTTGCTTTGCTTGTGTGCATGGCTTTTGCTTTACCTATTAAGCTGTCCTTATCTTAGCCCATGAGTTCTCACTTTTACTCTTCTGATTCCCTCCCCCAGCACCTTGTTAGGGAAGAGCAAGTGGCTGTGCAGGGCTTAGCTGCTGACTGGGGCAAACGCACAACAATCCATAATTACTTTTGGTGACTTGTTAAGCACTATAATGTGCTTAGTACAAGGTTTGGTTACCTCTTCACTGTGCTCCATTTGTTGTAATCAGTGACATTTTTCACATCCAGTATTTACCCTATCATCAGGTTGTTGGTGTTGGTTTTGGTTTGTGAGTTTTTTGGGGTGATTTGTTTTTTTGTGGGTTTGTTTTTTTTTTTGTTTTGTTTTTTTTTTGTTTTTCCGCAAAAACGTAAAAAACCTGCAGATATCTGATAAAGGCTTGAGGAAGGAACACTTAAACTTAAAACCTTAACAAGGCCACATCTACATTAGCAAATCATCCAGCATAGTAGGAATGGTGCAGCAGACAGAAGCTATCGGTCCTCAGGACCCTACATCTTCACTATATAGCCTTCTCGATTTTACTTCACACTGGGTTTAGTGTGGTCATCAGGACTGAACATGCCCTTTCCGTGCCTGAGACCAAGTAGTCCAAAGTAGCACTCATCAGTTGAAATCTTTGTATCTCCAAGACAACTAGAACAACACTGGGATGCACAACTGGCGTAGAATTTCTTTAGTTTCCTTTGAAGAGACTCATTCCCAGACACCAGAACAGCCCTCCAGAACAAGGCAATACGTGGGAAGTAAGGACAGCTAGGGAGTTTACTTTGAAACTGCACTGATGCTTTAAAGAAAAATGTGGATTAAATAAGTGATTCTTCTGCCTAGCATGACAAATACTTGAAAATGTTCCAGCTTTAAGCATTGAGTAATCACGTTGTCTGCAGTTGTATACTACTGTTGGTGACAAGGCTAACTAATACATGCTCAAGGCCCTGCAGGAACATGCTGCAATATGTTTCTGCACTTAGTAGGATCATACAAGGAGTTTGTTATCTCTCCCATGTTTTCATTGACATCATTAGATTATTGATCAAAGTAATACTTATTGTACTGCACCAGTATCTGAAATATGATTAAAGAAGCATTTAGGTTAGGATCAGATTCACAATTAAATTTTTTAAAAATACACGTTAATTTGGTTAATTAGTCCTCAAGCTTTTAAGACTAAAGGTAGAGGTAACTAATCCAGAGAATCAGCAGCACAGAGATGGAATACTACTCAGAACTATTTATGAGCAATACACACAGCTGCTTTTGTAGCTTCTACTACAAAAACAAAACACTGCCATATTTTAAAGTAATAGTCCAAGATAACATAGCTGTACAAGCACAGAATAGCTTTCTACAATGTTTCAAGCTATTTCTGTAATACTTTCATAAGCAATTAATAGCTGTCTCCGACACCACTCCAGTCAATGAGAAATTTGCATTCAACCAGGATTAGGAACAGAGGCCCTGAATCAAAACTCTTAGGAATTTCTAAATCTCATTGAGGTCAATGCAAAACAAGCTTGCATTCGAGTGCTTTGCTAAGAGGAGGAGAAGTGCTCTTTTTTTTATTTCGCCTGTTAGTCTAAGTAAACAATAAAGACAGTGGAAGCTGGTTTTTAATTTTTGCCATGACAGCTCTGAAACAGAATGGCTCAGCTGGAGGACATGGAAATTAGCCTGTGGCAAGAGGTTATAGAGACACAACAGCAAATGAGAAAGCAGCACAGCATCTATCTTCCCTATAAGTTAATGTGCTACTGCTGGTGGCAAGTAGATGTGAACTGACTTCAAGTCTCCACGTTGTCTGATTTATACAGCCATGGTATGTAAATACACCAGTGGCATACAGATTTTTATACAGCATATTTTTTAACCGGCAAAGTTTTCTTCACAAACAGCTTGATAAATGCTGACACACATCAGTCTACCAAATGTAACTGAATAGTAGCAAAATAATAACATGGCATTATGAATGTGAAAAATTTCTGTCAGAGAATGAACAGAGGCTCTTCAATCTGTACAGACATACAAAGATTAAAGAAATCTTTTCTGCAGTAGAGCAATACCAATCCCCAACTCTTGTAAGTGAAAGGTCAACATCATTATAAAGATTAAAACTGAAGTTTCACTGTATATTAAAATGCACAAATATTTTAACTGAGCTACAGTGTGATAACCTACCATACCTGCCTTGGGCTGTACAGTGTTCTTTATCATAAACCCATCTACATCTTTCCTTGGTAAGGGTCTTCCCTCACTGCTAACCTTGGACTCAGAATAAGAACGCTTAACCTTCCTCTGCTGCTTACAATGGAGTCAGGAGACAGGCTATACAAATTTCATTATATTTTCCTTTAACAACATAATTTTGGAGTGTATTATGGAATATAATTAGAATTATATTGGAACATCATTTCATTTGGGTTGTTTCCACTTACAATCTTGAGAGGCTGAAGGTCTTATCAGGAAACTAAACCAAATTCTGATTCCCAATCTACACTTTCAACAGCACGCTCCTGTGCAGACACAGGACACTAAGCTTTGATAGTAATGGAACAAGTGAGATGGTGCACAGTTAATTACTGTACTTCAAAGCAACTCTAGAAATAACAGTTTGCTGAGTGACTGTGATTTTGGAGTTTTGCAATCAGTAAACTTTCAGTACTACTTAAACTTTTACCTGCTGTGTTAATGACTGTACGCATAACCTAAGCAGCTGACCAAGGTTCAGTGCAGAACACATCAGTGGTAGGTCATTTGCATCAAAAACTTTTGAAGAGTAATAAATCACATCTTAAGGAGATTTTTAATAGAAAATAAAGGCAATAGCAAGAAAAAAAACCAAAGAAAATAGAATTTTGTCTTACATTCCCTCCCTTTTCTGATAAGTGTTGCTTTTTTTTAATTAAGCACTTTGACATATGCAAATATGCTTTTAGTTAAAAGCAGCTCTTACTTGCTATCAAAAAGCTGGTTGATACTTCTCTAAAAATTCATGTTCTACATGGAAGTGAATTTGCTGATATGTGTCTACTGATCAGGAAGGCCATCTTGATCATGAGAGTCCTAAAATAACTGTCTGACAAGGGAATTGTACAACTAAATTATCTCTCTCCTGGAATATTTTTCAGAACAAACATTTAAATGCAATTACATACCTGCTCCCCAAGTTATCTTAGCATACAGGAAAACAATGCCTTTGAGAAAATCAGATCTATTCATAGGGTATTGATTTCTAGCTAATATTTCACCAAAATAAATGAGGCTGGATAACTAGTTGCTGCCTTCTGACAAACAAATAAACTAGACTACAGAATTGCATGAATGTGAATAACTAGATTGCAGAGACAAAACAAAGACTAGCAACAGAGTAAAGCGTTTCTCCTTTCTCCACGTAAAAGCCTTTCACTCATATTTTCCATTGTAGTATAATTCATTATTTGCCACCAACTCCAACCCATTTCAGTAAAAAAATAAATATATTCTAAGCCTCTTGAAGCAATCTGCTGCAAAACAGAGTATTGCCCCATTACAAAACTAGAGTAAAAAAAATATCTCCTCGCCATTAACCAACCTATTTCCTAGGGTGGTGATGAAAGCAGTTCCACAGACAAATTTGTTATAATATTTCTGCTTCCCAAATCCCAATCAATTTTACTCAGAAAGAAGAGGTGGCATATTAAGAAAAATGAAAAAGTCCCTCAAACACACAAGCAAAATTGCTGCTTTTTGCTATTAACCCCTCAGGTATTTGTTCCCTCAAGCAAAGGGAGAGAACCCAAGACTGCCTCTTGAGACCCAAATAATTCTCAAGATCCTGCAGCACACCCCAAGCTCAGTTCCTCCTGCATCTTGACACACATACTTTTTGCCAAAGCATTCAGTTTCAATGCAGCCTTTGTTTCTTGTATGTTTAAAGCAAAAGTGAATCATCCAGGCAGCATCAAAGGTGTTTTTGGCAGAATCTTGGCCACCTGTTGTGGGGTAAAGGTTCTATCTGGACAGCCTTCTCAGTGCCTGCCTGCCTTCTTTCCTCTCTCCTTCATGTCTCCTAGCTGCATGCTTCCATCCCACCTCTTCCCAAGCACAAGGTGGATTTCCATGCCCTCCTTTTGGGCAGAAATATCTATCCTTAAGGCTACTTTCCCTCTGTGGCACCCTTACCAGGAATGAAATAACCCACTGGCTCAAGAAGACAAAAGCCAAAATCCCCCTGATTTACCCATGAGAGAAATGGCCTACAGCAGCTATGAGCTGAGTGTAGTTGCAAATTCACATACTAAAGAGTTATCTACTTTAAGTGAAGAGAACATCCCATGTTTACAGACTAGGGACCGAAGTGGCCTTGTGTGTAGTAGGAGGCACAGAAATTCATGGGACTGGCCTCTAAGACATTTGAAATCATCCATATCTTTTAATTTTTAATATAATTTAAGTTAACAAGATGGCTGACTTTCTTAAAGAATTAATATGTTATATTCTATTTAACTTTCAAGCAAATCAATATATCCACCAGCAATTATTCAGAAAATTATTTCTGTATTTGCCACAGAGCCAAACAGCTGGACTCTGCCTTCATATATTTAAAACCAAATGAGTTTGCAAAAGAAACTGAATATGCTGCAATGTAAAAATTCCCATACCAGTGCTTTAAGCCATAAATGTGATATACATTTCTAGATACGCTGCACTGATGGGAAACCCTACCTTTTGCCAGAGCCATACTATCTGTAACCTCTGAGGAGGCTGATGCTACCTTAATATTTTGGTGTTCCAATCAGTGCTTAGGCCAATTCCAAAGCACAAAAAAACCTGCTGGATATGAATCAGATCCAGCTCAATCCCCTCTCCCTCCAGACAATATCACAGCTCAGGGAATTATTGCATACATAAGTTAAAATTATTTTCCATCTCCTATTTCCCTCCTCCATTATCTCATACCTTCCCACCTTTCTTACCTCCTGGTATTTTCACAAGAGTCAATAAATTGCTTCACAGCAATTTCACTATTTCTTCTATTATTCCCTTGTTTCTTTAGCAAGCAGTAAATAACTCTGCCTATTATGAAAGTGTTGTACAGAGGCCGACTGCAGGCACAGGTTAGAGTTTCATATCTGTCTTAAAATCTGGTGGTCTGTAGCCACATTATCTCTGATCTGGAGAAGAGCGCTGTGCTGCTTCTTTTTCCCATGATTTAGGGAAGCAATATAGGCTAAGATTGTTCAGTAATGAAACTCAGTGGAAAGCTAAAACATTCATCTTAATATTATCAACAAACAGCAAAGAACAAGAGTGATGCTCACAAATAACATACTCTGATTTCAAAGGCATTGTCCCAGATTTGCATCTGTATAAGAGACGCCCTTTTCTCAGTCTTGTAATTTTCTTTCTGGTGCTTATACTTATTACTGATACAATGATTACAGGTTGAAATATATAGGTACTTAAGTAGGACAAATATTTTTATTTCCTTCATTATGCAAGCCAGACATCAGAGCTGTATATAGAGGTATATTTTTTAATAAACAAGATTTGATTGAAAAGTTTTATCACATTTTTAGCAGCTTTTAAAAATCAGTATTCCATTCACTACAGCTATATAGCTATTACATATAACTGACTTATCAATCTTATAGTGCTGAAATAGCTTAAGTAACTTTAAAATATAGCAGCAAATGTAGGTTTCATTGTAACACAAAGCTCCTCACAGAAAGCACTTGAGAACTTTGAACATACCTTATTTTGAGCTATTTCCCCCAGACCTTCACAGCCATATATTTTACTACAGCTTTTGAACTCAGAGTAGTAGAGATTTCTTAGTTCTGCTTTTATAGCATTGACTATTAGCACTCTGTGGAGGCCAGAAAAAGCAACACCTGTGGACTTTCTGAAGGCTCCTTTGAGCAGGTTGAAATGACCACATGACAAGCAGAGAAAAAAGAAGAAAAAAGGTGTATGTGGGGGGAGGCACAAAGTTGAGGCCTATTTTTAAGCTTCCCACCTTGCCTAGAAGGCTTACAAAATGCCAGTGTCTAGCCCACATACACTGGTGGCTTTATGATGGTTTTTTCTGTGCTACACAATGGAGTTATTTACTTATGAGAAATACCGCTCTATGTCAGCTCCAGCCTAGGAGACCAACAACTTACCCTGTCCTTGGCAACATTACAGGACCTGCCACTACATCAGAATGAACTGTTCTTGAATGTCTCCAGTGTATTATGTGCAAATGTGCTTTCCTTTAGCGCTGGGCCTGTAACCTTTCTTGGCTTCTCTTTTTTTCCCCTGGAACACACAGACTATTCTTGTACCAAATAGACAGTAACAAGCTTGTTTTCATAGAAAATGGGATCATTACTTTGACAGCTGACAAAGTTCTGGGCCATATTCTCTCTTGGTAATAACTCTGCAGATACTTTATTTTCTCCTGTTTGCCTACAAAAATGATTTATGGTGACAGGAGGAATAAGGCTAGAAAGTTAACCAAACCCAGCTTCAACCCACTGTTGCTGGCTAAGACTTTGGGGACACATAGCTGATGCATTCTTCCCCAATAACAGTCGCATTTCTGGGAATGGCAGAGTTAGTAGTGGGTAGGTCCCAGCAATGTCTCGATAGTCCTGAATTTGCAGACATATTTAGAGCGCAATCAGAACTAAGAAATTTCCTGCCTTTCTCTATCTGATATATCCTGGGGTGTTAACCTGGACAGCAGCAAAGGCATCAGATCTTCCAGCACCAAGTGGGACAGGCTCTGTAAATATGGGGAAAACTTTAGAAGAAGAAAATGATGGACCTCAGAGGACTTACTGACCCCTCGGTTTCTGTATATCGCAAGTCACTTCCAGATTCAAAGTTTGAGTAAGAGGTAGGTCTAGGTTCCCATCTTTCCATGCTCACATTACCTTCTATCAAATGAAAATACTGGTATACATGTTTGGAGAGACACGTGGCAAACTTCAGTCATGTCCTGAAGGCAGAAGAAAAGAGATGTAGTGAAGTCTGGAACACTCAACTGTAATCTACAGATGCAGTTGCATTTCTATTTCTGGTACCCACCTGCTCTGCACTCCCAAGCAGATGATTTCACCTCTGTGTGCCCTCTTCTGCAGTGTGCCTTTCTCTGTCATTCAGTTTGAGAACTGAGACAACTGTGTATATATATATATACATATATATATATGCAAGTATGTGTACAGACATACATATAGAACTTCACACAACAGCAACTAACCTTGATGAGACTGCTGGTTACCACTCCAGTGCAAAACCTCATGATTTGGAGGGTGAGGAGGTAGTTTGTTTGGTGTGGTTTTTTTTTAATTTTTAATGTTGCTTTTAAGAAAACAGTGGGGTTTTTTTATCCTTTTACGGACAGTGTATCGCTGCATGCAGTGGTGACTCTAACACTTTTTTTTTGGCTGATGGGAATCCATCTGAGACGTAGTGACAGTTATTGCACAGACACTGCACATTACACCATGTTTCAGTATGTAATTCTGGGTCCATCTGTGCTTCTGGGCTTGATGCGAGCATATGCACCACCCATGCTCAGTGCAGCAGAAAAATAATATGCTGAAAGAGTTTTTGGATTTTTTTTGAAGTTCTGGTCAGTCTGGACCCTCACTATCCCCAAGGTGTGTGTGGAAAGAGTAATAAACAATACAGTGATGTACTTATAATAGCCAGCAAGCTCAGGGGCGCTTTTCCAGTGTGATTGCATTCCTCCAGCATTCTTCTCTGTAGTTTTTAAACAACAGTTTAAGGAAGGCTTTTTGGAGCAAGGAGACTGTTTAAATGAGTGTTTGTTTAGATCTTTGGAGCCATAGTGCTGGAAGGGAATTTGAAGTGTTATGATGTAGTTAAATAAATGCTGTTGCAAGAGCTAAAGTTGCCAATTATAACTGGCTGTGTTGTATTCCTTGCAGCTTCCTTTCAGGCTGACATTCTTTCATGTATGGCCTTTGCCTAAATACATATGGGTTTTTGTGCAAAGGTAACCTATTTTTTAATGCACTTTTCCTGCTCTAAACCATTTTTCTGAACGGTTCTCCAGTAACTATAGTTAGCAATAGAAATTTGTGAGGGAGAAAAAACCCATGCAGAAATATACCTGAGCTTTCCAGTGAAAAACAGCTGTAGCTGGAACAGGGAGAAGGCTTAAAATCAGATTCTAAATCATTAACAATAAAAAAGGCCAGTCAATATTTTAATAATTTTCATTAAAAAGGCAACATTACTGAGGCTGACAGCCAAACAGCTTACCTGAACAGTAATAATGCATGCAGCTCACTGTGAGAATGGGGAGATGTGCTCCTCTTTCTCTTTTAATGGAGTGAGTCTGACCTCTGCGTATTGAGCAGGATGCACAATGAAAGATAAAAGAGTGTCTGTCATGAAAATTTTTTCTCTATTTTGAAGTGACAATGTGGTAGCCATCTCTTGTTTTGTTTGCTTTTTCTTCATCAGTATAAAACAGTAGATACGATGTTTTTTCTTTCTTTTTTTCTTAAATACAATTTAAAATTAATATGATGGATTGGAAAAAATAATCTTTGATTTCTCAACTGACTTCAAGACGAGCATTAGATATGGCTGGACAAGAGACAAGACTTCAGCCCTCAGCCAGATAAAATTGTTAGATAAGTGTGGTATTTAATATCTGTTTAGTATGATGAACGTCACTCTTGGTTTGCTTCCAAAGCTGGCTGGTGGGAATCTCACAAGTCATCTGTAATTATCTCGTTGAATTTGCAGAAGATGGGTGAATGCCAGGCACTTACAGAAGGAAAATACAGTGCCCATATTTCTTAAAAAAAAGACAGAAAAGAAGGAGCCACAGATGCAAAGGTGTCAGCTTAGTTTCAATTTCAGAACATTTGTAGGGAAAGAAACTGTGAAGCCAACTATTTTTAAGCACTCTTTATTTAAAAAAAGAAAAAAAGGAATGTAAAAGGAAACATGGATTAGTCTGACAAGTCTTTTTTTTGCCAAATCTAATTGCCTTATGTGACATGGAAACACTGATAGAAAGGAAGCAAAAGATGTCATATCTTGGCTTCTAGTAGTGTTTCGAATGACATGTTCATCATCAAACTAAGGGAACCACAAGAGGGTGAGAGCAAAGATAGCTGGAAAACTGTAATCAAACTGTAGTTATTCATGAGCTACTGCCAAAATGAAAGGGTATCCTGAGCAGACTCTCTGGAGTCTGGTAATATTAATATTTTCTTTACTGTTCTAGATGACTGGACAGGGTATTCAAATTAAATTTGCAGACAACACCAAAAGGGACTAATGGGACTAAATGGAGACCAGCCACTCTGCTGAATGCAAGATTTAGAGCTCAGAATTGTTCTTGACACTTTTATATGAAAAAGTATGATTCAGGGACAAACATAAGGTTTTACATTTAGGAGAAAATAGCTAGATAAATACACATATGAGCATTGCAAAATGGTATTATTTTGTTATTTTTGACATATTCTGTCTGATCTGCAACCTCAGGTTGCTGCAATAGCTGACTGGGATGCAGAGACAAAAATCAAGCCTGTGTGTCATATGAAGTGAGTCTCCCGCTATACGTGGTATTGATATGGCCATAGCTTGGGTACTTCTAGTTTCAGCTTCACTCTTCTGATCGAGTTGTCAAAAGATTAGAGGAGAGAATAACCAGATATTTGAGGAAGGTTGGCCCTGAGAAAAGATGGATGGCTATTTAGCCTGAAGAAGAAAACAGCATGTGAGGGATAGAAGTCTTTAAATATGCAAAAGGCTGCTTAGAGGAGAAGGGAACCACCTCCTCTCCATGTTCAGCAGTGAAGGACAAGTAACAAACTTAAATTGCAAGAGGACATATTCCTGAGTGTCATTAAGGAAGATTTCCAAGGATGAAAGCCAAAACCAATGGTCTGAGAAAGTTGTGGAAACCCCTTCAAAAGAACTGGTGGGACACACCCCTTGCCAGGACTGACGGGGGCATTGCTGACCCTCCTTGGGCAGGAGGAGGGACGATAAGCCATATAGCTTTAGGCAGACCCATTAGGACTGTTGACAACCATTGATCCCCACCTGGCCTGTCGTGGGGGATGCACCTGCCCCACGTGCCCTGCCTGGAGACCATCGGGATGGACAGTCAGGTGCAGGGCAGTGGGTCTCAGAAGGGCAACGCAGCCAAGGGTAACAATATTGCAACTTGGACATTGCTTTTGTTCTAATAATTTAGCTTCGAACAAGCTTTTATCTAGTAAAGCTTTGCGCATGCCCTTAATGTGTCTTCTTTTCCTTACTCACATTTATTCAACTGCTTAAATCAAGTTTCTTGGGGTTCTTCAGTTCTTAAGATAAACAGCACTTAGTCCTCTCTGATTTCAATAGCCAAGATAATAAAAATCCAGTTGGTAGACTTAATTTTTTTTAAGCTTTTATGAACTGCAACAGGAGAGCAGACGGGTTTATGCTGATGCACAGTCATTTGTGGTATATGAACGTAACTTGTATCCCATCCTTCCAGACGATGTTTTATTGTTGTTATTGTCATTTATTGTTTAGACTAACAGGAAGTGCTGCCACTGTTTGTTTAAAATCAAATTAAGTAACTCTGCATTGATCTGGAAGAAAACAGTTCAGAAGAAAACAGTGACATTTGCAGCAACAGTAAAGAACTTTAAAGCTATGCTAATAACCCAGCCTAGACTATGCCACTTTCAATGAATCTGCTGCTATTTAGTTACATTATTTTATTGTAATACACATGCAGAAACTATTCTGGAGCTTAGAAGAATGCTCTAAAGTATCATTAAAAAGAAAGCTCTGAAGCGTCATTGTATATATCTACTGGTATCTAAAAGAAGAAAAATGTAGATGGTTACCAGAAGCTTAAAATCTAGCATCTATATAACTTCCCAGATACGCAAAAGTCAATAGCATATGGCTTAGGGTGATAATTCTCAGAAACCAGTACCTCCTAACACCATGAATACAAATCTAAGCTCAGAAGGCACATTTCTGGTACAAGAATTCCACATTCAATCCTCTTTATTGCCTTTTCTACATCATGACAAAAACCTGGAGGCCTTTGTATGCCTTCACCAAATTAATTTTCTTAGTAGCTCTAACGCTACACCAAAACTTTGCTCCAAGCAAGAAAAGTCTGGTGGGGCTGGAGTAGCCCTGGCTGTCCTGCTGTCTGGCCAGACTAAGGTCTCAGACTTTCTTAACTGGTGTGTAGGTGCCTTGACTTTAACCTGAGAGAAAAGGACTGCTCCATCATTTGAATATGTGATTTAGGGAGTGTGAACGAGTAGAGAGAGGGAGGAAAAAAAATGTCCACCATGATATAGCCACCACGACCAATACCTTTCCCAGTCAGAAAAGCATTAACACCTCCACAGCTCCAAATGCCAGACAGATTCAGAGGTACAGCAGAGGACTGGAGAGCATGTTCAATAATATGTGAAATTTAATTTTCTAGCATTACCATACACCTTCAACAAATGAGTCCCTTAGCCTGTGGCCGATGTACCTGTGTGTTCTTGGACCATCGGGGACTGCAAGATCTTTGGGGTAGACATTTTATCTCCTTGGTAAAATATCCTGCCTGTTTTTACATATGATCTAAAAAACAGTATGGCCAAAGGACTTCACTGCTTTCTCAGTTGTACTCATTTAGAATAGCGGTTTTAACTGACATAATTCAAAGCAGAATTTAATCCACATTTCACATTCTTGTTCTGGGAAAGGCTGCTTAAGGGTTATTGCAGAAAAGTATGGTTAGTTAATCATGATCCTAGCTGTCACACAGGAAAAACAGGCACTACAGACCTTCTGGTTGTCAAAGACAAGTAACACTGAAGGGAGACCAACAAACTCATAATAATGGAGAGGGCAAAGGGTGCGAGGTTCAGTCTCTAGCAGCCTCTGGTGGCTGTTCAAATACAGATTTATTTATTTTTTTTAAGTTAGTAGTTACGCAAACATAATTTATTTGATTTGTTTTGCAATCTCGATTTCATACATTAATAGGAACAATTTATGTGTTGTGAAAAAATTCTCTGCTTGCCATAAAGTATTTGGTTATCTCTGGAAATCTTTGTTTTGTTGGAAGCTTTTTAATAGGTCACCTGAATACACTGGTTAAGCTAGTAGCATCTGGGTTAGAGATAGTAATGGTAAATGACTAATTACAAAGGCTGCTTCAAATGGTTTTGAACACAAGGTTTTTGGGTTGGCTATTAGCAGTGTAAGCTATATCAATATACTACCTTGTAAATGAATAGCCCTGCCTTTTCTTTTAATTTTATTGGACAATACTGTTTCATAATAGCAGTAAAACACTATGAGCAGTAGATTCCTAGAGGATTATTTATCAGCTTTATGTCTCATATCACTCCTCCAAAATGCAGTACTTTTTGTTGGGCTGTATTTCTTAAACATTTCAGCTGTCACCCATTGCAACCGCTGTAGTTAAGGCTGCAAATCACTACGCATTGTAGTTCCCTGCTTTCACAGACTCATAATTTTCCAGCACAGTCCCCTTTTGATAGTCAGATGTTTCATGTTTGGTCCATGCACAGAGAAGCGAGAGTCTGGAAACAGAACAGCACCCCATTAAGCTATTTCATTCTTAGAAAACAGCCTGAGAGCAGGTTATAACATTCTTTTGTGCATGTAAACTGAACTAAGTGTTTAGACACATTATTGCTTGCACAAAACTCTGCCTGTGAGTCCTGTGTACTGCTATAAGACCTTCACACTTGTGCACTGCTCATTTCAAGGGAGATCAGAAAGCTGAGAGTGTGTTCACTACTAAAACCGTGCCTTTCAGTATCATGAAATGTCATCAAAATCCCACCTTCAGTGGGATATATGAAGGGCTGGGTTATCCAGACAGAATGTGGCAAGGGTCACATCCCTTTCATCTTAGCCCTAAAATCTAAACCTAACACAGTCTGATTCGTCTGTCCTCTAAGAGAGTCATCTGTCACTGTCACTCCTCCATACACACTGAATTTGTTCTGCTTCTGTTTCCTACCCAGAAATAGAGAATGTCCTAGGTTTTGTTGACTAAGTCAATCTAACCTCAGAGTTAGGCTTTTATAATCAGGGTATTTCAATGAATACCTCTCACTAGAAGTGTATATCAGATGCTTGATAAAACAAGGTTTTATGGCCTTCCCAGCATAATCCTCTGATTTCATTTTGCTTTTTCTTTGCCTCCAAGGACAGGATAGTTTTAAAAGTGACCAAGCACTTCAAATTGACATTTTATACATTCACAGCTCACTAAACAGTAAGTCCTTCAGACAATCTTAAAAATACTTGTTTGTAAAGCAGTAAAACTGTGAAAGTTAGATAATGCGCCATTGCATTTGCATAGAAGACCACCATGTCACATTTGAAATCGGATATAAATACAAATATGCCTGTAAATACTTGTTCTTAAAAACTCTGCTAGCATAGATCATACGGGCAAAAGTGATCATTAGAACATGGCATTAGACATTAGACCTCTTCCATGTGGAACTATAGAGACATGAGCCCCCAGGTACTTATTTGAACAGCTGTCTGTAACATGCGGAGTCCTACTTAGTAAAAAAGCATGGCAAGAAAGCCACTTATCAGCCATTTCACAGGACTGTAACGCTGGGTGAACAACCCACAATGAGATAGAAACAACTCTTAGCATCCCAGGTTGAAAGAAACTAGACGTGGCTGGCTTAGGTTGGACATGTTAAATCTGTGTATACAGCTACAACACTAGTGTCCACAACAGCACCTGGAAGAGAAAGTTTGGAGTATTAGCCTGTGGCTGCTAGATCATTTATTAAAGCATCTTTAATTTTTAACAACTGGTGGAGGATGAGATTTCCAATGAGAGTCTGTAATGAGTTTTACATACTAAAGGTCACCTTGTATACTGTGCTGTGCTGGGAGAATTCAGGGTAGGTGTGTTTGCACAGAGCGGAAGGACAATGAAACAACAGCAGTGGTTTGACATTGGTATCTGCCAGTACCTTGTTTGCCTTGGACTGAAGGATCTTTGGGTTGGACAATGGTCAGAGATAGCATTGACTGTTAACCTGAAAAAAACCCAGTATTTTAAAAGCTACTGAAGTATCTTATTCCTGTTTACTAATCTAGGTGATATCTTATAATTGGGATACATGGTCATCTAGCAGTCACAGTCTTAAAAGAAAACCACCAACCCTGCACCTTTGTCCTAGTCACACAACTTGTGTGTTATTGTTCAACATCTAATAGCTTGCTTTGTTTCCTAGAGCCCATGAAAAATCATGTCCTGTTTTCTTTTCTTTCTTTAAATCATAAAAAAATAGTTAGAGGTCACTGGCTTCTAGTTCCTAATAATGACTTGTCTGATGGAGGACATGAAGCCATTCTTTAAACCAAGTATCTGCATAGGAACATTAAGAGCATTCTATTGAAACAGCTTAATTTTAAGTGTGCTCTGAGAAAAGAGCCTTAGAAATTAGATATCATAGAGCACAACTGCAGGAACAACTAAATTAGTTTTTCTTGACATGAAAAATCTTCAGCAAAAACGTGTTTATCTACTCAAAATATAAGCTAGAAGTGTGAAAACCACTCAGAGGCTCTGTGACTGTTGTAAAGATCTATGCACAAAGGACCTGCTCTCTTTGCAGCATTGTCCTGCCAGCCGGTAAAATTACTGCTCACGTGAAGCAGCCCCTCCAGAAGACTGTCACAAAAGGCCTCGCTGTGCAAGCAAATACAAGCAGACTTGTCTACTCTGCCATCTGTTACTGAGACATCCTGTTACTGCTGAATTGTTTTCTTCCCTCAGCTCATTTAAGGTTCTTAGCTGGTGTCTTGAGAAATGAGAGTTTGCTTGCCTCTCTGTCTTTGCTGGGGGTGTGACCAAGCATCAGAAACCGGCATTTTCTATCACAGTCAGGCTGGAAGAGACAGGTACAAGAAGACAAATGTGTCATGCCTCGGTTGTTGAAGGTTTGGGATGAAGAAGAGGGTGACTTTAATGGGAATCTTACAGAGAAGCCTTGAAGGAGAGCAGGAACAGGAGCAAGACTTGAGAGGTCTCAGCCTGCTATTTTGCAGGCAAAGGGAGAGGAAAAACAAAGTGGCAGCTGATTGAGACAGCTGAGTAAAGAAGCTCCAAGGTAAAAATAGCAGCAGGCTGTCAAATAATCTGCTGGTGTTGGGCATGAGTGAGAACACAGCATCAGGCTAGGGGGTGCCGAGCCAGGGATGCTGTCTGCAGAAGTGCAGGCAGCTGCCAAAGAGATGTCTTGCTGCGAGCCCTGTGGCTCTCAAAGGAGGGGTGGGCTTGGGGTTAATTTTCTGCACCTGGATACAATCCTGTAGAGACTGCTTCAAGTCCCACTTTATACCAACTTCAAATTAAGTATTTGTGTGAATGAGGGACTTTAATCACTGAGATATCTGCAGCTGTTTTACGCACTTCCTTAAAAGGGACACTTGCAGGAGTTTTCTGAAGTGCCCTCTGGAGTGCAGCATGTCTACCCTGAGAAGCAGAGTTGTCACCTGCCACTTCCCTCCTACAGCAATTGAAACTCGACCACTTCTAGAGTGGGAGATGCAGCGTAATAGGTGCTAAACCCACTACAGCGCTGTTTGTGCCATAGGGTTGGGTGTCATGGATTTTTCTGTAAATGCTTTTGCTCTTTCAGTAATGACTGCTGTGCACAGGAGTATCTGATGAACAGCCTGCTCAACCTGTTGATGGGCCAAGGACTGAGATCTGTCTGGGTTTTGTTTATTCTTTCATGAATGTTAATGCTAAGGAAGGGCGTTGTGGTGAGAGGCTCAAGCTTTTTATTTATGCAGTAAGAATAGCATAAATATCTTGAAGTGTAGCTCAAACCAGCCTTAAGCAGGGAAAATAGTCAGACTCAGCAGAGAAACAGTGGTATGGCCAACCAAGGTGTCATCTGTGATTGACTCCAGTTGTGACTGCTGTGAAATGGGATATTTGAACCAGCGATCTTAATTGTGCAGCACACATTCTTAGATAAAGAGTGCGATAAAAGTGCCAGGAGTATCTATTCTGTATTTTTAATGATATTTCATTTGTATTTTTTCACTTTCACCTGCTCTCCCTGAACTGCCTGAGGTGAAAAAGTCAGCCTGTGCCTCTTCAGGAAAAAAAAAATACTACTGCCGTTGTTGTTGAGCTGAAGTTTGTAATTCAAAAGCAGGAATGCAAGTCTGGAGTGGGCAGGTCACTTGGTAAGCCTGCAGCCCGGTGCATGTACTGACTCTGTGACTCGGTAACTTCTCTGATCATTAATTAACCACTTTGCACTTCGGCTCATGCTGGGTCCACATCAGTTTCTCTGATGGTGTGCCTCCTGAATGGCCACACTTGGCAGAGAGATGTCTTGCAGCAGATGGCAATCGCTGGCCAAGTTACCCCGAAATGTTGAGCTCTGAACCCAGAAAACCTCGCAGTGCTGAGTGGGAAGCTCACTACATTCATGTGCTCTGACTGTCTCATGGGCTGTGTACATAAACTAGAGAGAATTAAATGTTAAGCATTTCAGTGATTAAATCACCATTTTATTCACTCATTCGTTGCAATAATTCCAAAAAAAGTGTTCTTCATGTCTCTTACTTGTCCTTATGGAGGAGCCATAAGGTGAAATTTGAGCTATTTCTGCTTCTTGTTAACTACGAGTAGTACCAAACACAGAGACAAGATGCCATGCTCAGTTTAGAGATGACTCCATCTGGCTTCCCAGGGAAGGGGATGTTTTCAGGCACTCAATCATATAGATACATATGTACTGTATGAAAACTCTCATCACTAATGCAGTAGGATTGGTGGCCCTGGTGATGATACTCTTAGCTGTATCATGACCTGTTGCGTACATATGAAGTGGTTACTCTACTATTAAAATCTGGCTTACATTGGTAGTCTAGGAGTTTTGGGTGCACTTCAATCCTCAAGATTTGGACTTCATTCTCTTAACTTTGAAAACCATGTCCTCCATGATCCTCATTCAACCCTGCATAAAGGCTCATGCAAAGACATCCCAAAAAGACCAGGGCCTCAACTGCTGTTAAATTACCAGCGCAGAGTGCCTCATCGGTCACTGAAATACAGTGCATGGTACAAAGCAGTGACAAGGACTTGGTGGCTGCTTCCTATCACAAATGTCAACAGGAATTCAATAACAAAAAGTGGGGTTTTTTTCTCCATAAGGCTATCATTCATTTGCTATTAATCTTTCCAGACAGTGGTTACACATTGAATCCTCCAGAGCCTAATTGTAACCTGTTGGTGTCAAACCACTGCTTGGTGAAAAAAACCAAACAAGAACGAGCCTGGGCTTCCCAGGACTCTCTAAACCTACAGACAATGAACAAGTCTAAGGCCTTAAGTCAGACATGCTGTCAAGTCATAGGAGCTATGACATTTTTACCAACTTCCTACAAGTCTGTTTTGACACCCAAAGGGATCCTACAGCAGTTCTTCCTCTGCTTCACTTGGAGATGCCGCTTAAGAGAGATGAAAGTGGAAGAGCCTCCAGCTCTAACCCAATTTATCTCTTTCACACCCAGGCAGTTAACAAAAATATGGATACTTGTGTTTTTTTTCTGAGAGGAGAAATTGAAGACAAGGAGGGACATCTGTGACATGAAATCCAATTTCTCTGAAGACCACAGGAGAAAGGATCTCAGGTCCTTATGTCTTGTTTCAGCCAGGACCCCCATCCGCAAGGACTCACTCCATATTGCCCTGCCAACAAAACTCTCATATCTGCTTTTGCCACATCTTGCCTTCCACTCCTCAAGTTGTGTCAGGGGAGGTTTAGACTGAATATTAAGAAAAATTTCTTTACTGAAAGGGTTGTCAATAATTGGAACAGGCTGCCCAGGGAAGTGGTTGAGTCACCATCCCTGGAGGTATTTAAAACAGGTGTAGATATGGTGCTGAGGGACATGGTTTAGTGGTTGCACTTTACAGTGTTGTTTACGGCTGGACTAAATGACCTTAAAGGTCTGTTCCAACCTAAATGATTCTATGATTCTCCATGCTCTACACGTGTTTTTCTCAGCCAGGTGTGCCTTTAGTGTGCAACCCTTTGCACAGAGTAACAGTAACATTGCATATAAGAAGCTGGAGATTTTTTACAGTTACTTCACAGATGAAGGATAATGGTTCTTCTTCTTCTTTCTTGACCTCTAGTTTTAACAGGTCCTACAGGAACCTATTTTCCCACTTGCAGACAGGTGCTGGCCAGTCATTTGAGCTCAGCAGTGCAGTACAGCTTGCATGCCTGGCTAATTATAACAGCCTGTATTGCCTCACTGTGGTTTTATACGTGGGAATCACATATGCACAACCCTCTTCTGCCTCCGTTTTCATTACTCTTACACCTTGTTCCTCAACCTTTTTAGAAGTCTGGTTTTGCTTTCTTAACTTAAAATTACAGTCCTTTCAAAATGGAAAGTGTTCAGGGACTGCTACCACAGCAGTAGTAGTCACAGCATGATGCCAGGTGGGGGAAAGTGGGCAGAGACCTTCCATGTCTCCCTACTCAGGACTCGTTTCTTTTTTGCTGGCTTCAGCTTGTCCATTAGTTTTCTAGCTGAGTAATTTTATTTTAGACTCCAAAGCATACCAAGTTTGCCAGCTGAGTTGAACAGCATGGCCCTACATGTGACCAAGTGCTGTTCCCAGCAGCAAAACTCATTTGCTGGTGTGGCTCAGGGCCATTCTTAAAATAGAATAGGCTGTGTCACCAGAGGTGTTTTGCCTACGAACAAAATGTAGTTATCACTTTTCCAGTAAGTTGAGGTAGTTCTTTGGCATCTTGTTTGCCCCTCTAATGAAAATAGATATGTTTGTGAATGTTGCATTAGGACATTACTTTAGAGATAACAGACAAAAGCATTAAGCAGTTGTTGGTAGATGAGAGTAAATTAAGGCAAAGTTACTACAAAGGGTGCCTCTATAGTCTATAGTTTTCTACCTGATATTTGGGACATTTTATTGTATAATTGAATTATACGAGGATATGGTGTTATTTATTCTTATGTAAAACTGCAAAAGGAATCACTCTTCAAATCCTACAGAAATCTGCGGTACTGAATTCTGACAAAGTCTAGGACATTTTTTGTTTCTTTCTTACTTCTAGTGTGAAATTGTACCTGCGATCTACACCCCCTCAAGCAGAAAGTGCTACAAGATGACTCTAGGCATGCTGACCACTCTGGCACCCACAGCTGATGACCATCTCCACTAGGTATGTTAATTAGTTGCTAGAGTAATTAACTGGAAGAGCTTGTAATCAACACCACATATTTTGGAATTGGTTTTGGGGGTTGTTTTTTGTTGGTTTTTTTTTTTTTTTTATTGCAACTGCTGCTGGGTTCCTATACTTACAGTCCTGGATAGTTTGCCCAGGCAAGGCCAACCTTCATCCAGTCACCGCTTTGTCAGCGCTTGCTGATATTCTTTCAGCCCAAAGCTGTGGTTGTATGACCTGACTACACCCCCACCCCCACTTCTGGTTGAGTATGCATTAGTTTGGGGAGAGATTGAGAACTACTGATTAACTTTCTATTTCCTTCTGTATGCTCACATTCTTCTTTCTCAAAGAAATGCTTTTGCCTGAGGGAAGAAGCAAAGTGATATGTCAGAGTTAGTGTATTTACATGCTAATGTTTAGATATATGTAATATTTATGTAAAGGAGAACAGTGAGGGATGGAAGGTGGTATTTGCGTCAGTAACTGTAACTAGCATCTGGGGAGAAAGCTCTGCTGCTTCTTCAGGTTTTATTGAACATTGCAGAGCGGTGGTTTCTCATGTTTAACTTCTTTAAATGATGATCATTATCTGCTCACAAGCTCAACAGTAGTTATTTCTTTATGTTAACTTCACCCTATGTTAAAAATAGTACTCTGTTGGATGCTCCTGAACTACTTTTCCTAGACACAGTTATATAGTATGTCAAGATACAGCCTTGCTAACTTTATCTGATATGGGTTTTAATTACCTTGTGTACTTCCTGGAAAGGAACCAAATGCAGTGAAATTTTCTTGGGGAACTGAGTTCTTAACCAACTGGCTGTCTTTTGTCCATCAAGTGAGGTTACTAAATCTAAGTTTATCAGATATAGGTCTGTTGGATTTAGGAGGGGGGTGGAGGCAGTATTTTTTTTTAATTGTTCCTCTTCAACATTATGAATGCAGCGTTGTTTCTTTTGAGTCGGTAGCTGGAAGTGTTATGCTGGCGATGTGCTTACGTTCTTGGGAACCATCCATTCTTGGCCCTTTGTCTGCACAGACTCCCCTCCAATCTCTCAATCTATTTTAACGGAACCAGGCTGCTGCCAGGGTATTACACTGCAGCTAAGGGCTATTCTGTCTTCTCTACAGCAATAATTACAATAGTTGTCCTCTCAAGGTACTCTTCCTTGGCAATATGGATTTTATTTTGTTTCTTTCTATAAGAGATTTGAACTATGCTTGGCATTTACTTATTTTTATTGTTGGACAATTTATTTGGCTGATTTTCCTGCTGGGATCTGTCTGCACTGTTCCTTCACTCAGTTTTAACATAACTTCTCTTACTTTTACGTTGTGACAGAGATACTGTCACACCGTTGACAGTCCTAGCAGATGTCTGTGATTGGCCTGAGTGTTCCTTAACACCTGCTGATTTTTTCCTCCTGTTTCTACTTTAAATAATCCTCCGTAACCTTGTCAGTTTTCTATGCCAGCTGTCTTGTCCTACTTTCTTTAAGGTGGAGCCATTCCTCACATAGAGGCTTTCTCTTCCTAAAGAATTCCAGCGAGCCCTCTACCTTAATATTTTCCCTTTTCATGCGGCTTTTAATGCATTAATTTGACGCTGATAATCTACTTGTCTGGTTCTGTCATTAATCCTCTCTGTTAATAATCAAGTTATTTATTTTTTTTACATTTTGAGAAGTGATACGGACTGCAGCCAACCATCATTCTACATGCACTAAATGATAGGTAAAAATCTCCTCCCAAGAGCAACACCACAATTCACTATCATGTATCGCCAGTAAGCTAAATGTAGATTTCCTCTCTGTAATTTATTCCTGTTAATATAACCCTGGGGAAGGGGTGCAGAGATAATTTGCAGCATGCTCTGAAAGTTAAGATTATGTCAGGCCACAGATTCATTATATTTAAAGCCAGGGGACTCTCAGTGGCAATATCACCCAGCTGTTGCCTCTTATTTACAGCAGCACAGCTCTGGCTGAAATGCTGCTACTGGTCTTGGCAGCTGTAGCACCACAACACAAGGGGGGAGCGAGGGAAGGGGAACTCAAACCTGAACTCTCCAGGCAGTTTCATTGCAGTCTTTTGTCCTCTGCCTCCAAGGTAGGAGCACTGGTCGGTATCCCAATCCCAGACACCTTCTACCACTGAGCTAGAGGAGTTTGACTTCTGTGACCTGAAAATGACTCTTACAGATGTTGCACCCTCAACTAATAATATTTTTAATGAGCTAACCTAGTGTTCCTGTGGCTTATTTGTGCCTCAGTATAGTAACATCCTGTCATCTAGCAATTAATCCCTGACAGGGCAATGATTATGCCCAGTTAGATACTATTCTCTAAAGGAAAAGAGGTTTCCTTAGAAATAATTTCTATACGTTATGATGCCTTTACCCCAAAGGTTTAATTTTTCAGCTGTCTGTGTCTCCCCTTCACGATATCTCTTCTACGCAGTTTAGATTGAGGTTCACTAAGAACTGTTTCATAATGATGAATAACTGGTAGTTGAGTACAGTAAGGCTCAGGCCCAGACAAGGTAGCATTTTTTGGGGGGTAGATTGTTTGGTTTTTTTTATAATAGCGCATATTAGGGCAGGAATCAGACAATGATAAATGGAATGCAAGCACCAATTAATGCTAGCCAGGTAACTGCATGGCTCAGAAAAACATTTTAAAATAAAAGGTTTTACATTTGATTGCAACAGTCTACGCCAGGAGCAATGCAAGACTGCTGAGTCAGTGCTGTCCATGCATTTGCCACATATTCAACCACATGTATGCTCTGAATTTTGAAGCACATGCCTGACTGCCTGCATATTCAGCTTGACTTCCCAAATGCACAGTTTTGCAAGTATGTGTTTATTTTACATTTCAAGGAATAAAAATAATCATTATTTTGTTCTCCCACTAGATGTATACGTGTTAGCTCTGTAATATACCACATATTAGAGAAAACTATTTGTAAATGAACTTTGGATGCTGGCAATACACACTAGTGACCAATATCTTAAATTCCAGGTATCCATCACGATACCTAAACAGTATCAAAAAAATGCACCCTGTACTCATATATGAATATGGAAGTTTCACACCTCACCCCAAAGTCCATTTATTAACCAGTCATCAGGAATCTTTTTTTTTTCATAGACTAGTTTCTTCAAAATGAAAACTGGTCTTCTGAGATGCTTCTTAGAGAAGTTTGTGGGTGGAGGAAGTTGGTTGTTATGGCTTCTTTTGAGAATGACACTCACAAGTTTTCACTGATTTGCAATGTACATTTTGCACTTCAGTATTATATAAAGTAACCAGGACTGAGGAGATGTGGAGTCAGGACACAGCTACCCTTAACACCTTACCTGCACAGTATCAGAACTGTAGGCTGCAGCAAAGACACCGTGCAAACCTATTACTGTTAATGGAAAAATTGAGCATTTGATTTTCTTACAGATTGGTACATTGGATCTTGTGTGATGAACGTCAACACTATTAATTTAATAAGTGGCTGGATTTTACTTTGTTGCCTTACCATTCTCTATGCATGTGATTTTTTTTAATGACTTACTTAAATTTGTGCCAGACTGATCTGGTGGCATCAGCTGTGTACTCATACGGTGGGAGGAGCAGTGAGTTATCAGGTTTTCCACTGACAGATTTTTTTTTTTTTTTTTTGACTATGAGAAACCGTGTACCTTGCAGAAAAGAGGTAAACCTTGAAATAAAGTGAAAAAAAACCTCAAAGATTCTCCTTGCCCCATGTCTGTCTTTGATTTCTCTAGCCACTAAGCAGTGCTTTTTGGACAGAATTCTGTGCAGTGACCTTGGCACCCATCTCCTGCCATGACCTCACCACACTGTCATCATGCCATGGTCTCAAAACGTAAAATATCCTACTATAGGAAATTTGATGCTCTCAGTATTACATAACTGCGGTAAAATAAACTGAAGAATAATACGTTTCATGTCAGTGGGAGCAGAAAAGCTAGTAGATTAATTGGATTCCTTTTTAGATGAATCTTCTATGGATCAGCAGGTTTATTCAGAGTTACTTAAAAAGCAGTTAACATTCCATTAGCAACAAACTGTGATCTGTGTCAGCAGTAAAGCACTGTTCAGTCATTTATTTTAGAATGAGCAGTCACTGCAGGGAGAAATAAAATTATTAAGTCTCACAAGCAAATAAATAGTAAGGCAAAGCCAGGGATTTTCTTTCTTATTCTAAATATTAAGCCTTCCTCCTAAGAATATTTATTAATACAGAGTGATATGTTTGCTATATGCAGGATGAGTCAGAAGTTTCCATTTCTTCTGATAGTTTGGGTTCGTGATCAAAGAGAAAAAAAAGTGCATGCTCAGATTTGGCTGTTGTCATGTTATTTTATTCAAGTAGGAACATTGTTGGTTCAGCATTATGTCCTCTGCTAACCTGGCTTCAGTCCCAAAGAGCTGTCTTAAAATAATACCTATCTTCCCAGCCTGCAGTAGAAATGTATATGGCCCCATGCCCCAATAGGCTCTTTACCTGCTCGTGATTACTTTCCTTGCTTAAAGCAGTCTTTATCTCTCAATTCTCCTGACTCAGACAAAATCTGCACTGACACAGGAGTTAATGTTAGGCTCTTACTATTTTTGAACCGCAAGTTTCATACTCTAAAACTTTTTTATAACTAGTGAGATCAAGTATAAAACAGTCTTAGAGTGTCATTGAGGCCATGGCTAGCCAGACAGGAGTAGAACAAGTGATCTTGAAATCTTCTGAGTTATGCCGCAGCAAAACTCACTCCAACCTCAGCTGCTAATGGCAGGCATCCTAAAAACGTTTTCATGTTATCCTTGTGTCGTTCTCCGATGTGGTATTGTGCCAAATGAAGCTCAGCCAAACATCAAACAATTAGATGTTTGATTGCTTTTGTATTGTTTTGAAGCTAGTGCTCTGACTATAAAGTCCTGCAACCTCCCAGGGCAGATCGTCCCCACTACTGGACGTGTCACGTGAAAACAGGAGCTCAATAACTGCAAAAACTGCATAGTATTTTAGTAATAAATTAAAGTGTAGACCCCATTCCCAAAGTAACCAGTTCTACGTTGCTCAGTCAACTTGCTTCCTGAGGATTTAATCCTTTTCAAAAAAATTATTCTGAAAGATGAATCATTATAGAGAGACATAAAGAGACAAGGGAGGAAGAAATATAAGCAGTTGGTGACTGCACTGGTTAGCCAACTAGTATTTCTTCTAAGCCACTAACAAGCAGATGCACAGCTGAGTCATGTGTGTCATGTGAGACTATGATTAAGATGCTGGCTTTACGTGTCAATGATTTATATCAACATATATAAATTAGGTCAGTACAAGTAATTTCAGATCTCTAATCAAAATTAGCAATTAGAAATGAAGAACTATTATTTACAGTAATAACCAATATCCCCCAATTTCCCTGAGATTCTGCTGTACCTGCACAAATTAATGTGAAGGGAGATACTCCTTCTTCCACCCTTTCCAGAAGAAAAGAATACTGAAGGGTGTTCTAATGTGGAGAAACAAAGTTAATTTTTTTTCTTTTCCAATTTCTGCTAGTGCTGGTCTGGTGTGGCATGAGGGCATGAAAAACATTGCGAGGTCTTCTTCAAAAGCCATAACCTTGAGGCTGTGTTCATCCTCTCCCATTTCCTTGTAAGAAGATTATGGTAATAAATAGTAATTTAGAATGAATCCTAAGCTAAATCGCTTCCACTGCTTTTTTTAGACCTGAGCCCAAACTGCAACAATTGTGTTTGGACGTATCTCCAATAGTTAAACTCCTCTGCAGATTACATTTTTAAGGTGTGGACTGATGGCAAGCAGCTTGCCCAGCTGTTCTGAAGCTCAGAATGGTGTGTTTGAAACCTTTGGAGTGAATTCTCCAATTTAAATAACAAAACCAGCATTTTATAATCTTTTCTCATGTCATTTCTTTCCTTCTATGAGTTGATAATCCAAGTTTTTCAATATGGCTCAATAATTCTAGTAAAAAGAAGGGAACAAGTAATGACTAAACCTGATAATTCTGGAAGTCTTCCAGTGCTGCTGCTTAGAAACTGTTTTTAAGAGGTGTACATAGAATTAGCCCTTGTGTTATAAAAAATACAGTCACATCACTGACGGAAGAGCAAAGCAGTAAGCCAGGAAGTAAAAAGGATTTTATTTTTAATACACAGTTTATATAGTCAGTGTAATCCATAAATGCATACAGATAATATGTAAAACATTGTGGATGTTACAGCCAAACAGATACAATGGTCTTTATTTAAATCACCTTTGCAAGTAGGTTCTTAATATGAGAAGAAATATTTTTAGTCCTGTTTAAACTCTGTAAGAAATAAGAAAAAGATCAGTAGGTTTTTAATATTAGGCACAAATACAACTGAGGATGGCATATTTTGCATAACTCATGAACGACCTTTTACACATTGAAAAAAACTGTAATCTGCTCCAGAAAGCATAGATTATGCTTCCCTTTTAAGATAGACAATATAATGAATCTGCATCTTTGAAAATGCCCCTCTGATACTATCTTATTGCATAATATTTACCTATGTGGTTTTTTAAATGTTTGAATGTATGACAGAATTTGAAAATCTACTACATGCAGCCGCAAGTGCAGCCAAGCAAACTGTGACATAAAATTTCTGGAGTGAGCACCATTTAATTGTTAAGTGATTCCCCTACATGCCACCTGCCAATCCATCCCATCCGTCGTTTCAGCAGCTTGCAAACAAGTGTCACTTTAAATAGGAAAGCAAAATTTTAAAAAATGAAACAAGAAAAACCAAGTTCTTGCAAATGAAAGTTGTCACTAAAATATTTTCTGAACACCAATAGTCAGTTGTGAAAACGTTGCGTATTTCTCATCCATAGATTCTATTTTCTTACAGCCAGAGCAACACTTGCCTCATTTATAGATGCAGAGACTTCATATGAAATCTCGCTGTATTTGTGGTCCCAGTAGCATTTAAGATAAATATTGCAATAGCTTCTCAAAGGCTTTTAGAAGTATACCAGATATCACTATTAATAATATCTTTTCTGTATTGTGTACTGAATTTGTAAGGCAGATTTTATTCTTGTTTCAGATTACCTGGTTTCTGACCAAAATGGGACGCACCGCATTTAAAAGGAGATATTAAACAGTGCCATTGCTGTTTTATATGTTTCCAACATTTTCTGTAATAGCTTCTCTAAAATGTGTGGCATAAACAAAATCCTCAAGCACATTGCGGTAAAATGGTTTTATTGGTTCTCATTTACACTGACCTACATAGATTGTTCTCAGGCTCCCCATTCCTGAACAATGATACTTGTTCTATATTTGTACCAGGAAAGCATTTAATCTGTGCCAAACCAGATTTTCTGTTGAAGTGCATTCTGTGATCAGAGTAAAGGCACAAATACAATTTACATTGTATTAGTAAAATCTGGAAAAACAATCTCAATGAAGAAAACAGACAGGAGTTACCCATCCAGTGATCTTACAAAACATGTCTGCATAGAATTAATTTTCCACATTACAAAAGCAAAGAAAACCTGAATACCTATCTAAAGTCACCTGTGCATGGGAAGAATGGAAACGGAAGCACAATATGAGTGACACCTCCAATTTGTTTATTTTAGAAAAAAAAAGTAAAATCTGGCTCTATTCCTCACTGACTTTTTTATAGCCTTCTATATTTCAATAGTCTAAAGCACTCTAAAACTTACTCAACACAAAAATACTGAGGGAGGAAATTTGATTTTCGTGCTATATTATGTATAATTATCTAAGATTTTGAAGTGTCATGGGATGAATAAATCAAGATTCTTCTTTTTGACAAAGCAAAGATGTCATAATTAATGAAATTTGCCAAAGCAAGGGAATCTGAAAGGAATTCAAGCTGTTTCACTTTGCAAAATTCATGTTTCACCCTAGCAAAATACTGCAAACTTTGGATAACAACATTGTCATGAAAGAGATCACTGACTGGTTTTGTCTGCTTGGTTAGCATGGGTATTAATATGTTGAACATCACACAGAACATTCATTAAAGCTTCCAGTTAAAGTGTTTCTAAACCAATATTCCTCAGAAAGCAAAGCATTAGTTTGAATTCCCAAATTTTCAAATACATTTTTTCAACACAAAATTTTTTCTCACTAGAACTTGCTTACATCTTTAAGATATACTGTTCTGTTTTGGGCTGTGATAAAGGTAATGTTCTCCATAGGAGTTGGTATGTGGCTGTGGTTTGGGTCTGTGCTGAGAGCAGTGTTGGTAGCACAGGGATGTTTTAGCTGTCCCTGAGCAGGGCTTACACAGAGCCAAGGCCTCTTCTGCCTCTCACCCCACCCCACCAGCGAGAGGCTGGGGGTGCACAAGGAGCTGGGAGGGGACACAGCCGGGACAGCTGGCCCCAACTGACCAAAGGGACACCCCACACCCTATGGCGTCAGGCTCAGCGTGTAAAGCTGGGGGAAGGGAGGGAAGGGGGGATGTTTGGAGGGATGACGTTTGTCTTCCCAAGTCCCCACTAGGCGTGACAGAGCCCTGCTGTCCTGGGGATGGCTGAACCCCTGCCTGCCGTGGGGAGTGGGGAATGAATTCCTGGGTTTGCTTTGCGTGTCTGTTCAGCTTTTGCCTTACTTATTAAACTGTCTGAATTTCAACCCACAGGTTTTCTCACTTCTACTCTTCCAATTACCTCCCTCATCCTGTCATCAGGGGAGTGAGCAAGCAGCTGTGTGGGGCTTAGTTGCTGGCTGGAGTAAAACCATGGCAGTCTTTTTTGGCACCCAATAGTAGGGCTTGAAGGGTTCCAGATAAGGACAGATGTGATTGGAATGTGCTAGATCAAATTTATAGCTCTTATTGCTGTTTAGCTGTTAATTGGCTGGCTCCTGTGCTTGCCATGGAGCTGGCTTACCTTATTGTTTATTAGAGTCCAGCGCTCGTTAGAGGCTGCTTTTTGCTTTTGCTGCTCACTGTGGTGCTGTACTGCTTGTGATCTGACTGCGCTGTGCCTGGGAACACCGTGATAACAGCGATGGCGATGCGGCTGGGCTGACCGATGGCCAGGGCATCGCTGCTTGGTCTGTGCTGCTGCACTGACAGGCTGGAGCTCCTGTGTGCACTTGAGTCGCAGGGACTGTGACCTGTGGATGAGTCCATGTGGGAGCAGAACAACCTGAAGCATCCATGGCTGAGAATAAGTCCACACCAGAGCAGCCATGTCTCAAAATGTCTGTGGCCATGGTCATGTCACGGCAGGTATAGCTCTGAACGGGTTGTGGCCCAAGGATAAGGTCATGCTGCACAGGTACACCTCAAAGCATCTGTGGCTGTGTGATGAGGTTATGCTAGAACACCTCGAAGTGTGTGGCCTTGGATAAGCCCATGACAGACCAGTTAGTTGCATCCCAGGAGGGACTGCAGCCATGGGTGAGGCCACAGTGAAGCAGGTATATCTTTGAAGGCATTGTGGCCCATGGATAAGGCCATGTCGCAGGAGGTGTACCTCAAAGTGACTCTGGCTGTGGATAAGTCTATACCACAGCAGATATATCTCTGGAGAGACTGTGACTCATAGATAAGGCTTCACTTGGAGCAGGTACATCCCTAAGGGCCTGCAGTCTGTGAATAAGTCCAAGCTGGAGCAGGCACAAGGGAAGTTCATTGCAATGTTAAACTCGATGGTCTGGCCCAAAGAGACCAAGGGTAGAGCTTGAAACGGAAATACCTTTAAATTGTTGTAACCCATGATTTTAGTTGCATGCTATAGGAACTACTGTAGCAGGAATCACCTGAACCAGTGGAGAACAAGCCTTGCAAGAAGCAGTGCAAGTGCAGCAGTGACCTGACCTGAGCTGGTTTTGATGCCCAGTAACTCAACTCAACACAAGTCAGGTTGGAGATGAGGAGAAAATTCTTCTCAGAAAGGGTGGTCAGGCATTGGAACGGGTTGCCCAGGGAGGTGGTGGAGTCACCATCCCTGAGGGTATTTAAGGAAAGGTTAGATGTGGTACTTAGGGACGTGGTTTAGTGGGTAATAGGTGGTGGGGGGATGGTTGGACTAGATGATCCTTGAGGTCACTTCCAACCTTAATGATTCTATTCTATTCTATTCTATTCTTTCACCCCTTCAATTTCTTTCACAGAATCCAACCTCTTTCTATTCTATTCTATTCTATTCTATTCTATTCTATTCTATTCTATTCTATTCTATTCTATTCTATTCTATTCTATTCTATTCTACCATCTCTCCTGTCCTGGAAGATCACTGTAACAGATAAAGCCCAAAGTTATGGACTAAATGAAATCAACAGACATTTTCTGGAGATTTATGAACTCTTTACTGGGGTGGTCCATAAACTGATTGAGTGATATCTGTGTATTATATCAAAGGATGGGAAGCGGTGTGGTGGTTAATGAGGTTGTATTGGATACTGTGGTACCCAAGCATGACTTAAATGATATGGAATAAGGGGTAGATATCTCATAACATATGATGTCAAGCTCAGCATATAAGATGAAGGAAGGGCAGGGAGTGAGGAGGGCAGAGCATTTGAAGTGACAGCATTTGTCTTCCCAAGTAACCATTACACGTGACGGAGCCCTGCTGTCCTGGGGATGGCTGAAACCCTGCCTGCCGTGGGCAGTGGGGAATGAATTCCTGGGTTTGCTTGGCTTGTGTGCAGCTTTTGCTTTACTTATTAAACTGTCTGAATCTCAACCCATGAGTGTTCTCACTTTTACTCTTCCAATTCTCTCCCCCACCCCACTGGGGATGGGGAGTGCATGGGGCTTAGTTGCTGGCATAGATTGTTGGCAAGTATCCAAAATCCCTCATATAAAAAATAAGAATATTTCTATAGCTCAGGAATTCTGAATCTTCCATATAAAGCATATAATCAATGCATATCATATCTATTTAAAAAAAAAATAAAATCACCATATTCTTTTTTTATCTTCAGAATTTATTTGACAAAAGTGTCCTCCCCAACCAAAAATATAACTGATCATAACTTCCTCTGTTTTGTCCTCAGGACCAAAGGCGCCCCCTTGACTGGTGAGGATACTCCAGTGGTTGTAAGTTTCAGATTTTCACATAAAAAATTGCGCTGTCGAACTGTAGCTGATCTTATGTAACTTCTAGTAGATACGACTTTTGCTGGCCTTGTAGGTGGTACGGTCTGTGGAGGCAGACCATTGATTTCATACGTCCACTGCATTGATTGTGTCTGAAAACACAAACAGAGGCATATAAAAAAAAAAAGAAGTGATCAAATACCTTGAAAATTTGACAGTGATTTGCCATGCTTCATTGATTTCAAAAGATATTTATCCTTTTCCATGTAAGGTACTGGAATAATCCAGAATGGTAGTTACACTCTTGGAACACAGAGAACTAAATCCCATTTAACTTTATTCAGGACCAGGCATAAGAAAAGATGAGAAATTTATCTTCCTGGCTGATCTAAAATTCCTTTTTTATTTAGTAAAACCTATAGGTCTGTATGTTGTTCAAAGGTAATTATTCCATAGTACAATATAAATGCCTCAAGTTTATACTGGAGGACTTAATTGCAGATGTCGTATTGGTAATGGTATTATCAGATGGTGGAATTCTTGCATTAAAATAATGAACAAAGCAAAAAGAAAAAGATTCTGAGTATGCACAAGAGAATTGCAGCTTCATGCTGAAATCTCTAGTTTGAAGAATATTTATGTGAATTGAAAATGACACTCTTCATTTGCTTTCTGTTTATAATGGGTCTCTAGGAACGGAGCATATGTTTCTATGCCATGTCTTGTAATGCTTAAGTATTTGATTCTTGCTGAGTACACGATTCTTATTCTTACTACACATCCCATCTAGCCATACTTAAGGAGTATAATTTCTATGCATATGAAGGCTATACTGCTGTCTATTTCCCATGTTTCATTTGTGTCCTGAAATAGAATTTTGGTTGCTAAAAACCAAAGTGTAACTATTGCAGATCTTGCAGTCATCATCCTTTCAAAACGTATCACTTTAACTCTTGAAAGAAGGTCTTTACTGCAAGTCTTTAGCATTTTCCTGCCATTACATCTAGGAAAAGGTCTATTCATGGTCTTTAGTTTTCTGTTTTCTTTTTCTTTAGAAAAAAACAACAACCAAACCACCAAAAAAAAAAATTATTAAAAATAAACCAGAAATAAACCACAGAAATATTACAAGGTATTCAAATGATGTGTCATTATGTCCAGCTTTGTACTATGTAAAATAAAGACAAAACATTGCATGCCTGCTTTGGGCACGTGCTGTCATCTATTCCTTCGCACTCAGGGACTGGAAATCCCAGGGTTTATGTTTGGGGCTTTTTTTGCTTCCAAGGCAAAACTTGTAGGGAAGACATTAAAAATATGGCAAAAACTTGCAGGGAAGACATTAAAAATGTGGCACGATGTAGGTCTATTAAAATATATTTATATAAGTGAATTATTTTTTTATACAAAACATAGAACATAGCGCATGTACATAGTACACAGAACCCATCAGACTTTATGACTTTGCAGCCTCAAAGCAGTGGAGTCACGTTAAATAAGTGGTATTTCCAAGTTCCCAAGATCTTCCTTTCCACCTTTGGCAGAGCACCGCAATCACACAGCCGTGCTGCTTGTGGTTCTAAAGCAGGTTTGCTGGTGCTAAGGCTTTTGCATTATGCTGCACAGAACTACAGAGGCATGGCTGTAGGATCACCTTTCTCTCCTGCTGTAAGTCATAAAGGTTCATCATTACAACAACAGTTGTGATTTATGTAATTAATCTCTCACTTAAAACTAACTTAAGCCTTAGAACAATCATTTGTAGGTGTAACCCTTACACCTAACATCATGGTCAATTTTCATCCAAGGAAACAAAAGGTCAGAAAGGCTGCGTATACTCTCAAATCAATCTGGAAATCAGTGCAACAGTCAACCTCAAAGCTCATGAGTTTTTCTCTCAAGCATTATTTAACAATCTAGCTTCTGACATGGATGGCGTGGTGGCCCATTTGCTCATTCCAGTTGGAGAGCTCTGCCTCTGCTTTGCTGCTGGGCATGTCAGTACACCAAGCAGATTTGCCGCATAGAGAGGAGCAACAATATCCACACAAAGTCTGACAAATTTTCACATAGCATAAATGCTATATCAACCATCTCCAAAGCATAGTGTGTATATTTTCCTAGTTATTTGTTCCACTCTGTCAGTTGATTCTGGTCTAGGTAAAGCGCCACAAAAGCCATAGGGAAGAACAGTCAACTTTCTCCATCTTGAACTCTCTCAACAGCCATTCCCTAATTATAACAACAGACAGAAGAGAATAAAAAGGATGTCAAAGCGTCTCTCTGAGTTTATTACGTTTTGTTAAATATCACGTTTTTATTTGGCAGTGAAAAAGTTTGAATCGATGATGTTTACCTTTGTTAACTTTCATATGCAACTTCCTATTGTTCTAATTGTTACCCTGGCATAGCTAAAGTATATTTAAGGGATATCATTGCAATCTCTTTTGCATTCATGTTGCAGCTATTCAAGAGGAAGAAGTTTCAGACCATTAAACTGTAAACCCTTTGGCACAGGCTTTGTTTTCTGCTATGCACTTGTACAGCATTTACAATATTTCACATATAGGCTGTATACACATGCAGAGCTCTTAAATACCATCGCCATATGAGCCTCTAACTGTGGTGCTTCTTGTTAGACAACTGTTTTTAACCAGTATTTTGGTAACTGAATGTATACTTTTCTGTGCTAATGCTGAAATTATAGGTGACATTTCACTGTGCATTTTTAAGGAAACTTTTTAAAAACCTCTACTTTAAAATTGGCAGTACTGATTTTACATAGTGTCTCCTGAATGAATTGCCTTATTCAAATAAGATTAGTAAGCGTAAGATCTTAATAGATATTTCACCATGCATGCATAATTTTTTAAACTTTCATTACTATTCTGCTAAAATCAGAATCTAATTTAAATTGAATATTATTCCTGTGTAAAACAGGCAGATTAACTCATCTTTATTCTCAATCTTATTTAATACTGTGAAATGATCTTGTAACTACTGCCTGTAAATACAAAATCCAGCAAAAGCAGGTGTGACATGGACCAACATCAATATCTTATGTCCAAAGATAAACTTGTCATTTAAGAAAAGTAAATCGTTCTACAAAGTTAGCTAATTGTTTTATTAACTTCAGCACAAGTAAAAATGCTTTATCTTTCTTTAGTACACCAGATGAACAAGTTTAAAGAAAATTTAACCTCAGGGTCATATTGTCTGTGTGCAAATCTCATTGATCACTTCAAGGTCAGAGAAAAGATCTGATAGGTGCTTTAGCTAACAATTTTAACTGAGTATCAAGTGACTAAAAATCAGTTCTGTTCATGAAATCCACACATATTATAACTTTACTGCCTATAGTGTTAGTAATTGTTTGAAGTGGGATTTAAACATAAGTGATGGGCTATGGCACTCTCTCAACTTCATTTATCACCAGCATCAAGTAACTGATATAGCCTTCTGGGTAGTAATAACCTTTTGCTAATTTCCTGTTACAGTACAGATTTGTACAATACAGATATTTCAGATTGTATGTTCTCTGGAAAAAAGTTTGTGGCTTGACTTGGTAAAAAACCCCGCCTATTCTGATTCTGCTGAAGCACCTGATTCTACTGAAGCCTATGTCAATGATAGTTCTGTGGCAGGAGAGATTGTTCTTTCCCTGATGGAAACACATTGGGTTCAATGGGGAAAATGTTGTGGGCATTGTCACATGAACTCTTTAGATAGGATCCACCAAGCTAGAAGAAAGAAAAAAAAAAAAAAAAGAACAATAACAACAGCAAACCCCAACCTAATTTATTGTCTTGAACTAGGCTAGTCCATCTGTTGGAAATCATGTGGTATCATCAAAGACAGCTGGAGATAGTCGTTGTGAAAAAAATGTGCATTTATGTACTAATTTACTGAAAGAAAAACTTGTGGTTTAGTTCATCATTTTCTGCTAAAGGGGAAAAAAATGTTACACGAATGGAAAAGAGGTACTGTAACTGTCAACATAACTTGGGTTAGTGCTTTGTTTAGCACTGTAACCATATAGAATTCAGTAATTTTCAAGACAACCTAGAACTCTGTAATTTTCAGAAAGCTGTAGACACCCACAAATGTCTATTTTACTAGAATACTTAATTTCTGGGGCAAAATATTAGGTTTTCAAATGTTGCTGAAGCCATAAGTATCTTCTTCAGGGTAAGGCTGTACAGCTTAACTACAACTGTTCTAACCAGTAAGAAAACTGCAGCAGGAGCAAGTCTATCAGGTTCAGAATCTGTGCAGGTGCCTCAAAGCTGCTGCTTTGAGTTTCCAGGTCCGATGTGTTTCAGCAAAGGGAAAGATGGATCAGGTTTCAGGCTTTTCTGGAGTGGTGAAGAGGTGAGAGAGACTTCGAAAGGTCACCTATATGTGACCATATAATTATGCTAGAATATTTGACTTACAAGCTGTTTTTACTTGCCTAAGAAGTAGGTCAAAATTTTCCAAATCAGAGGAACTCTTCCTCTTCCTATGCTTAAGCCAGTGCAGTTTATTATATCAAATGTAGACGAATTCTAACACTAGTACTGGTAGTAACAAAATCTAAAAATGAAAGTATTGAACCTACTACAATCTACTAGAATAGAAATATGAGAGACTCTCTGTTAAGAAGATATATCTAACATAAACATAGGTATTTCAGAATCCCAGGCTCCCTGCAATGCATCTCTCAGCCTATTTCACACGTAATTTAAGAAGAAAGACCAGACCACAGTCTGAATGTCCTTGACAGTCTGAGGGAGGATTTCTTATTGAAAAGAATGACATTCCTTTATCAAAACTTCAAAATTCCTGATGACTATAATCTAATTGAAGTGTGAAGAGAGTAATAATTTGGCTCACCTGTAGTGGCCATCTGCAGAGCTATATCTTTCTGAAGAACATTTTAAAGAATTCAAAAATGAGATGAGATGCATACTTCCACTTTTTACTAAATATCTGAAGTTATTAAAGTAAGTTATCTAACCTTCTCGATGATTGACTGAGTAATGTTCATAAGTAATTTCTTCAGCAAACATTGGCAGAAGACACCAATATTTAAATAAAAGTACATTTTTTTGGTATTCAACCCATTCTTACAGACATCTCAGGATTCGTAGGATTAATTTGCAGAGTGCAGATCATCCATGTGTATTCACTGTAGGCTGGAAGTGCTCCTGAGATACATGTTAACTAATAGCCAGAGAAATCTGTTAGGAGAGCGTTAAATGTAGGGAGCAAGTATCAAGAATTTTAGGGTAACTGGTATTTCAATTATCTTCCAAAGAGTGTTAACTCAGGAAAGTCCAAATAAAATTTGCAAGAATTCAAAATAACTTAAACCACAGGAAATTACAGATAGTGCACCCAATATTCCCGGAACCTTAATTTGTACTGTAATGGTGACAAGCAAAAAAATCACTGATTATGATCAGTGTATACAGAATGAAATTAAACCACTCCATTATGTGTGGACTGTGGAAAGGAAGAGCAAAGGCAAGAAAAGTCATGGACCAAGATAAAGACATTTTATTAAGTGAAGGAAAGGGGCACGGGACACACACACACAAAAAAAAAGGGATGCAAAAGCAGTCACTCACCACCTCTCACAAGCAGACCAAAGCCCAGCCAGGCTCTGAGCAATTTCTAATGAAAGTGGCTAACAATAATTTTCTTAGCTTAGAGGAACATTTCCAGATATAATTAAAGGTGGCTTAACTGACTTCTGCAGTTCAAATATTAGATGTTTCACAGCATTGTTTAGATGTAATACAATCAATACTGACCATTCCTTCAGGACTGGCAGTGGTCTGAGTATCCTCATACAGCAGTGGTTCCCATATTGTTATCATCTTTTGACATTATGAGAATTATAGTTTCAGTAAGCAAAGTAACCTTTCCTCATGCTTGAGAACTGATTCCTCATTCAAAATCCAGTGTTGCTAATTATAAGGTGTGCTACTGCCTGTAACGAACTTTCTGGCTCTGCTTTTAATCATAAAACTCAGGTCAACATCAACCAGTGGTGAGGGACAGAGGTTATGTCTTATTTAATGTGAAACTATTTCAATTATCCTATTAACTTTGCTACATTTTTCCTTGCTCTTTCTGTTTAAGATATACAATTTAAAATAACATTAAATTACGGTAATTAACAATTCTACCAGGAACAATGCGGAACGTATTTTTACAAAGCTACTAAATATGTAATAGTACCGTTGGCTGTTAAGATATGCAGCTTGGCATTGACAAGCTTAGAGAAGCCACACCCGAGTACCGTGGCTTGCACGCTGCATCATTTATTTCCAGAACAGCATGACAAATGGTTTCGATATGCTATCTTCCATAGGCTAAGTTAGTGATTATTCAGTAATAAAGGTGCACAAGCCTCACTTCTGGAGGGCTTGATAATGTTACCTGCAATCTGGTTTACTTTGACATCTATTTTATCATTTAAGACTTATATTGTGTGCCTTCTGCTTTAGAATATCCCTGAAGTCTCACCCATGAATTACAAAGCAATTGCTTGGGTGTCTGGCTGAATTCAGCACAGTGTAAGCAAATTAACTGTACGCCAACTTGAATACGCCCTTTTCCAAGGATTCACCAGCCTCCTGGCTGCGATTCCTGCCCCAGGAAGCCTTCGCAGGGCACCCCCCTGCCCCGGCTGCCTGGTGCCGACCCTGAGCTCTGTCGGTTTTCTGTGCAGCTTCACCGGCACATCACAGCTCTGAGATGTCAGTGTGGCTCAGCAAGTCCTTTTCTGTTCCTCACGGCACTTTATAGCTTATCTAAGAAGCATGCTCTCTAATTTATCATTAGTGGCAGTACGTTTTTATTCAGTTAGAACTGCACCATTTATGAAAGCTGTTATAAATATGCAAGTTTCATTATGGAATTGTACCTATTTAAAAAATGCTCTTCATGCATCATGTCACTGTATCTTAGTTGTAGCTCGACTGGATCATGATGTTTTCTTTCACAGGTACAGCAAGAAGCATGATTATTTTCTTTACTGGGTATTTATTGTATTTCATTCTTTGATTTGCAGAAAATTTTTAAGTAATTTTCTGTGTCACTTTTACAAAATTAAGATTCCTAACAGCTGTTCAAATAAGTGTCTAACTTCAATTGTTTTGATATGTAGTTGACTAAGAACAGAAGTTTTAATGATGGTTAAAGAACATGTAATTGCTTCAGCAAAGTAATTAAGGTTCTAAGCTATTAATAAAATCTACTGTAAGTATTCATGAATATTAAAGTCCTAAAGAATACACAAAATATCCCATGAAGTACCCGATTTGTGTGCAGAAAATATAAATGAGACTACGTTATTACAATTATATATATATACATTCAGTTAATAAAATGTACACATTAAATTCTGGTAAAGACAATTTTTAATCTCTTAATGCTAATTAGCTCCTCAGCATTGGGTTTTCAGCAGGGCAACTAAACCAAAACAATTGCATTTACAATATTTGTGTTTAATGTTTTCAACAAATGAGAAAAAGATGACAGTAGGATCTTTCTCCCATTTTACTTTACAGCACAATTGTAATGACCAACATAAAACAAAGAACTTACACTGTCTTCTCTGCTACTTTACAGCCTAATTATCACTGTTCATTGAAGCACACAAAAATGACAGTTCTGCTACTCACTATTCATAGAATTCAATAATAAAAATATGTTAGTGTTAGGGCTGTGACTTTACCCCCAGAAAATGAAAGGAAATTTTACAGCAAGAGTGCTGTAGTCCGTTACTACAGCAGCATCAGAAGAGGCAACACTAAAAGAAAAAAACTTCCACATTGCTTCTAAAAATAGCTCAAAGCCTCAGCCAGTATATTGGCCAGAAAGGATATATGCAAGAGAGGTTCTGCAGTGTTAGGTCCAGCATTACTTGTATTTCACCACCTCCATTATTATTCCCCAAATAGGAGCGATTTAATACTGGTTTTGCCATCTAACTAAATCTGTCTCCCTTGGGTCACTAATGAAAATTGTTTCAACCAAAAGGAAAGGCAGAAATGAGTGTCTGGTAATCTCAACATGTCATCAAATCTTATTTCAGGTCAATGTTGAGATCACAGCAGCAGAATTACACACAGTCACAGATGCTCTGGCTTACATTAGAATAACAGGAATGAAAGCTTCTGAGGAGAGCAAAGGGGGAAGTCTAGTGTACACAACATGACCTCATCAAAACCACCGAAACAGCTTCATACTTCAATCAGCATAAGAACGTTGGAAATATCTCTAACATAATGTAATATTGGTCAAAAAAATTTGCATTTATGGGCATTAAGAGTCCTCAATGTATTTTTGAATATATAGGCATAGATTGGACAAGATATGTATATGTAATATGTATGAGTGACTTCCTACACCCACAAACACTACCAAAGGCACAGATGTAAAGAGCTGTCTGCCTACATAGCATAACCAGAGACTGAGATGTGAGCAGGTTAACAATCCAAATACTCAATGCCCATCTGTACTGATAAATTGCTGAAAGGAAATTTCAGATTACTGATTGAGTTCTTAGAGAGATAATAATACTCTTTGACCATCCTGTTTATCCCATTTCAAGCAAATTCATTCTGCTAGAGCTCTGTGTTAGAGATGGAAGTCAAGCCAGTGACAGACATGTTTAGCATGCTTACATGTGTCATGCCTAAAAACAGTTCAGTTCCAGAACTACATTAGAAGTTTCCGAGCTCTGTTTGTGTTATATACCATTATGTAAATGTAAAAGAATGCCAAATAAATTCAGGTAGTTAGTTTCTTTTTCGAATGGAAGAGTGATAAGCATCACTGCTGTTTATGTAAAAAGACTAAATTAATCAAACGTCTAATATGGTAAAAGAAAACAAGAAGGAGGGATTGAAGGACCTTCTTGTTTTTCCAGGATTTGAATTTCTTATTCACTGTTGTACAAGTTGTCACTCAGAGAGATAAAAGACTATAGTTATTTTCTGTGCATCTTTTCATCAACTTTGTTTTGACCGTCTTAATTTTCAAAACAATACTGCTGTTTCACTTCTAATACAGTAGCCTGAAAACACTGCCAGCATGCAGTGAATAGATATAAAGTGAAAACCATGATCTGTAGAGAGTTTGGGGTGTTTGCTGCTACTGTATGTTTTTGACAAACAGTTTCTTTTTAAAGAATGACTTAAAACTTGAAAATTAACTCCTGCAGTAATAAGAATATTTTTACTACTGAAGGAATAACTGTCTTCAAATGTTTCTTGACCTTCAGACTTACAGAAGCTACTTGGCTACATGTTCTCTTTGTTTGTTTTGAAGCTTGTTTTAAAAAAGAAATCGCTGGCTTCATGTTCTGAAATTGTGCCTTCTACAGTTTAGTATCTAGCTTCTAGTGCCTTTGATCCTATGAGGTACAAGTAAAATCAATAACCTAGGCCTCACGTACTCAATTACTCATACATTCTCCACCAGTTCTTAACATGATTACTTTGATTCTCTGTGAGAAGTCCTGTTGTCTATGGAGTTGGGGCTAATGTATCAAGATAAGTATCTGTCTCTGGTGATGATGGCAAAGGGACAACATAGAAATTAAAATACTTCTAAAATTTTTCCAGCTTGTCATGAGTTAGTTTTCAGAATTTAGTTTTATTCTTGTCCATAGTGAAAAGTAGTAAAATAACCACAGTGCATGCATTTGTGTGTTTCGATGCCGCTTTCTTACACAGGATTTCTTTTTTTCCTTCCACTCCTTAAGATAAATTTGTATATCGCATTCAGGAAGGCTTACCTGAATTACAAGTGTCGCTGTGTGCTTCTTGCCATACATCCTTGGCTTGAATCCCACCGTTATATGGGTTCCCACAGTGCCTGCTGGAAGAAGTTCTCCAGCTTGTGGCAGCACACGGAACTCAGGATCGCTGCCTGCCAGGAAGTGCGCGGTGAACGGCTCTGGGTTCCTACAGAAAAGCACAGGAGGCTATTGTGCCTTTTGTGGTATCTTAACACAATTTATCTACAATCTAATGTTTAGGACACCATGTGGCAAGACTCAGGAAACTTGGCAGCCCATGGAATGCATATAGAATATTAATAGCATTCTTACAGATTAAATATTCTGTAACACTTATGTACATTTCTTTAAAATATTTATAATCTTTATACACAAGGACCTGCACCCTGGTCTTCCATTTCAAACTTGCTTACATGCTATTATAAATATTATAACTACAGAATAATGATAGCATTTGCCAGTAGAATGAAAAGAATCATCTGACCAGTAAAGATATAATAATAGTGATAGAAATAAACTCCATGTCAGAGTAAAAAACCACTTTTCCTATTAAAAGCTCCTCACTTTTCCCATCTCTAATCAAATAAAACTGAGAAGCCACCCATTTTATTAAGCTTTATTATTAGAATTGAATTTGCAATCTGGTGGAGCGTTACTAGATTGGGAGAGAGTTCTGAAAGACTTGAAATGAACATATGGTAAATAATAGTTTTTATAACTACCTTCCACATATTTCATTTTCCATAAACTAAATACTTTAAGATATAAGTAATAATAATAATAATAATAATAATAATAATAATAATAATAATAATAATAATAATAATAATAATAATAATAATAATAATGTTCCTCTACAGATATTATAATATATCTCTTATCTCAAAGAATTTTTGTCACAGGTACTGCAAATCTTGTCTAATTGCTAGTTTCCTGGAAGTACTATTGCACCCATAGAAAATGTCTTATTCCCAGTAAAGACAGTGGCTGAGGACCACAAAATAATTTTAGGCCAGTCCCAAACTGAAGCCTGTTTATCACAGGTCCTTGGAGACTCCTTGCCATAAACTTTCTTAGCACGAAAAGAATATAAATATTTGTATTTTCCAGTCAGGCATTCTCCTTTGAGTCTTTATATCTGAGGACAACTCTACCACTATCTGGACAGAAAGGGAACAAAAGAAATTGGAACTAGAAATGCAAGGGCACGGTCAAAAAATAATCCACAACACCCTGCCACAGTACAGCAGGACAAGTACCATATATGCTTAGAGGGAACACATTTTTAGCTGGTAAAACTTGAAGAATGAAAAACTAACAGTGTCTCAAAGAAAAGCTGTTCAAATCTGTTTATTCATGGATTGGCACAGCAGAAATGACGCTGCTTTTCAGAGAAAATACTCACAAAGAAGTGAAATTTAATATTTTATGACAATTCATATCCCTACGGAAATGTCCCACATTTCCTGGGCAAGTGTTATTCAGTGGGTGGAATGCTGGGTCTATGTTATCCTGTTTAAAAATAGCGACCCTTTGGAATATGTTCTCACGAAAGGTTTTTTTTAAATCAAAATACTCTCATGAAAAAAAGGTCACACTGTACATTTGTAGAAACAAATAGTGCAATTTCAGAAAATGGAAACCAAAGAGGTTCAGCCTCCTCAAAAAAAATTAACTGACATTTTGCAGTGCCATCAGTAAGCCTAGCTTTTCCTTCAGGTGACAGCAAGGTGGGCAAAACTACTGATGTCTGAAACTACACTTTAGGTTTTGTGACATCGAACTTACACTGACAGTCTCTTTTAATGGTGCATAAAGTTGTGTGCAGCTGAGTTTATAGCCCTGGGCCATAAGCACTAATTCTGCTGTGGCCTGAGTTCCCATCTACGTGCCATCAAAGCCTCAAGTTTGCACATCTATATTTCCCACAAGGACTGCTGAGCGGTGAATGCCTAGAGCATACCAACTACACGCAAAGGGCAGGCATGGGATGAAAAAGAAGTGATGCCTCTTAGACTGAGTAGCAAAGTAAAGAACTCATCAAAAATGCCTGAGATGAATATTCAAACCCTGGTTCTGGAAATAGAGAGCTGAACACAGCTCTTCACTCCCAGCATCACTGCTCTAGAGACTAGATTTAGAAACATTTTAAGACAGCACTTCCTTCATCTCATGTGTTCAGACTGTTTCCTCTACAGTAGTTAGGGATGATGACTCCTACCTAATAAGCACTTTGCGTCTTCATAAAGACATACAAGAGCATGAATTAGATTACAGATGCAATGGCTGGAAAGCTGTGCAGAGGAAAAGGACCTGGGGGTGTTGGTTGACGCTCACCTGGACATGAGCCAGCAGTGTGCCCAGGTAGCCAAGAAGGCCAATGGCATCCTGGCTTGTATCAGGAATAGTGTGGCCAGCAGGAGCAGGGAGGTGATCGTCCCCCTGTACTCGGCTCTGGTGAGGCCGCACCTCGAGTGCTGTGTCCAGTTTTGGGCTCCTCACCACAAGAAAGACATCGAGGCCCCAAAGCATGTCCAGAGAAGGGCAACGAAACTGGCGAACGATCTGGAGTACAAGTCTGATAAGGAGCGGCTGAGGGAACTGGGCTTGTTTAGTTTGGAGAAGAGGAGGCTGAGGGAAGACCTTATTGCCCTCTACAACTACCTGAAAGGAAGTTGTGGTGAGCTGGGGGTTGGCCTCTTCTCGCAGATAACTAGAGACAGAACAAGGGGGAACGGCTGCAAGTTGCGCCAGGGGAGGTTTAGGTTGGAGATGAGGAGAAATCTCTTCTCAGAAAGGGTGGTTGGGCATTGGAATGGGTTGCCCAGGGAGGAGATGGAGTCACCGTCCCTAGGTGTGTTTAAAGAAAGGTTGGATGTGGTACTTAGGGACATGGTTTAGTGAGTAATAGGTGGTGGGGGGACGTTCGGACTAGATGATCCTTGAGGTCTCTTCCAACCTTAATGATTCTATGATTCTATGTCAAGGGAGACGGGACAGGCTGCATGTATGACAGACACAAGAAAATAAGGATTTTAGTCCTGCAAATATTGCATCATAGAATGGTGTGATGCAACAGTAGCTTTTCAGAAACTGTAAATGTTTCCTCAAAGCAGTTAGTTAGTCAGAAAACACACACAGGAGAACAAGCTATAAGTTTAGTTCTGACAAGAGGAACAGGCAGTCTCTGACAGAAACTGTCACAAAGCTGGTTTATAATTGTGCACACAAGATACTTGCCAAGTCAGAGAAAAAAAATCTTATTGCATCGATCGTGCCAGATTTTAATTTTTATAAAGAAAAATGGAGGAAAACTAATTAAAAAAGCATTTAAAAAATTTACACGCTTCTTGACAGCGTTGGCACAAGGTACTAGAGGCCGCTATACTTTTTTCTGTGTTGAATATAATATATATATACATACATGCTTACATGAAAACACGTAGTCACGCCTCAAACCTCCCCTGCCCTTCCCTGCCCTGCCCTGCCCTCCCCAAAGCCTGGTAGTTTTATACAAGACAGTTAGTGGATGCAAAATGTTCTCAAAGTGGGAGCTATGTCCAAATAAGGAAAATAGAAATTCTGGCAAATTAAATATATAACCATAATATTATAGGCCAGCAGGGACTCTGATGAAGATATGGCTAACAGTATAAGAACTAGCAATTAAAAACTTACACACATTCAGAAACAGGAACCTTTCACAGTCCCTGTAGTGCTGATAAATCATGATTTTTTGTTTTAAAATGTACATCTAAAGATGGCCTCTCAATTAAAAACAAGCAGTGTTTTCGCTGATGTTCACATCAGGAAGATGATCTGGTGTCCTGGCTACCTCATTAGCATAAGTAAATTGCTTGTCATTCTCATCTACAGTACAGAGAAAGCTGGAGATAAAATTCCCAGAATAGCATCTAAGTTTCAGACGTTATCATTTTCAATGCCTGTATATTTAGTATATAATTAAAAATTAATATTTATGTGGTTTAAAACGATTAAAAATTAATTCCTCCTTTTTGATTACTGCTTCAGGTAAAACAGCTTTGGAGTCAATGTTTGGTTTGTCATTTCTCAGCCACGAAGGACAGTGATGAGACAGTCTATATTTTTTCAAGAAGGTTTTTCTTTAACTCCAAGGTGGCAGACACTAACATACTCGATAATGTTTAATGATGTGTAGAGGTTTGAAAACACACACAAACCAAGCACAAATGAATTAGTGAATATAAGGGCAGAGGCCATCTAAACCAGAGAAAGCAAATGTGTGTCCCCACCAGCGTGTTCTGTAACTCCTGTCGTAAGAGTTTGATATTGATATCAGGCAACATGAACTCTATCCTTACTCAAATAATGAACATGAGTAAATATTAATTTGAATTTAAATAATAATTGGACAATGAAATCCTGGCAAGCAGGAAGAGTGGAAATTGAGCTAGTATATAATAGACATATTTATAAGTCTTCTTTTAATTTCGTTCTTAAATACCATTGTTCTTAAATAGTCTGTGCTCGTCAGTGTTCTCATGTTAGATAATTTTCAAATTAGTAAACTAAAAAGAATAGCACCTCATGTCTTCAGTTAAAGAAAAACCTTAGATTTTATATTCCCATGGAGATCTCAATGCAAAACTTACAAAATACCCAGCAAATCTGAAAATATAAGCCTTTATTAAATAAGGCTTAAAATAACTTTAATGTTTACTCCTCTCATCCTCTAACTAGTGAAGCAATAAATTATTCCTGCAGAAATTTATTCCCTTACAAAATTTAACATTTTGCAAACTATACATAAAAAACCTGCACAACATTTCTGACCAATTTTTTTTTTTCCGTAAAACAAGCATAACACAATGTCTTAATCTGTAAAGTATGTCACTGATTAAGCAAATAAGGGATACGGTTTGACAATGTTGCAATGTGCTTCCAAAAATAGTTAATCGTAACTAAACTTATTTCTTGTAATTTGCAGTTAACATCTGTTGGATGACACAAGAAATTTCGATTATTATGTAGTGAAGTTCTTTAAACTTAATAGCTGTATGAAGTTGTCAAATTCTATAAAATGATTAGTGGTAGTTTGTATGATTTAGATCAATTCTTTTCAATAAAAAGACGACAATGGAAAAAAAAAATTAGGAAATCCTCAGTATTTACCAAAATTTATTACGTTTCATACCAAAGCCAACTCTGGTTTAATTGACCACTCTAAATTCTAACTCTGGACATGAGAAAAGATTTAACTCCAATTATCACTCTACAGCTTTGGAAAGACTGCTTCAGAATTAAAGGACTTTCAAAAAATATGAAGAAACACTGTGTGACAAATGATAACTGAAAGGGAATGTTTTACCATATATAACACCACTTTTGCTGTGTACATGTTGTAAAACCACAGCAGGAGCTAGGGGTTTTATCTTCACAAAATGTTAAGATTTCTGTCTCATTCCTGTTCTGCCCAGGGGTACTATATTTGCAGAACAGTAAAGTGACTTTTCCTGCTAAAAGCGGTCCAGGTGGCATGGCTAGATACATCTTCCTGGCTAAATGTGAGACATGTCAGGTATTGTATTATTAGTCAGGATGACCATAACTTTTTGGAAGCTCTGCTGCATGTGTACCATTACCGATATGTTCCACTAGTCTCCATTCAGACTCCAAAAAGTGGTGCTCAGTCAACATTTGTTCTTTGCAGCTGCCACTATGTGGGAGACCCTGAGATAAAGTACTCTAATTACATCTTTAGTGTAACGGTAGAATTTTGCAGAACTGCTAGCAAAGAGATTGGCATAGGAATCCAGGTCTGTAACATGCACAGTGACATTTGAGAGAGGGTAAGGAGAGGGTGGATGTGCTGAGAACTTAATGAATGCATTTTCTTGCAGCATACATAATTTTGGCTTATGGTAATTCTAATGAAAAACAGCAGTAATTACAGTAAAACAGAAATATTTCTCAAAGTTGTAACTGTTAACAATTTTTGTGTTCCCCTTCACAATTAGGGAGGGTACAGAAAAAAAATGGGTTGCTTGCTATTCTTCAGACAGCATTAAAACTAATTTCGTGTGATCAAGGAATGGTTTTAACTGAACATTTATTCTATGCACTAGGAAATGTGCATAGAAGAAATAAGGATAATATCTGCAGTGGTGTTCGAAATACAAAATATATTAAGAAAGCTAAGTCTGCACATGCAGTCATTTTAAAGCCTAATTTCCTTTTTCTTCTCATCTCCCCAGATTAGCTCTGTTTCCGTAATTGGGTGGAGTCTCGAGTTTTGCAGATACCACTCCATGGAGATGATATTGATACCATGTGTTGAATAAGTATGTTTTTCTGAAGCATATTTTGAGTTCATCTGAGAAGTTTCCTCAATGTAACAAACATGCTGTTTGTGATAAACACAGCTTTGGAATGAGAGGTTGTGATGGAAGGATGGATAAAAATTTTACTGTAGATGGGAAGCAATATATGATTAAAACAATCACTAAGAGGTACATGGAAGGCTAGAATTGTGTTGGTGAAAGGAGACTCTGTGTATGAGAAATAAGCAGATAGAATGAACAGGAGAGAATTATCCACCCAAAAAGATGTACAGGTCTTCTCAGTGATGCTGTGCAACCACTCTGTCCTGCAAGTAGTAGAGGGAGAAAAAGACACAGCTGCAAAGTCTCTTTCTAGCAAGTTACTCAGAAATACATCTCTGTTTCTCACCCAATTACTCTCAAAGTAGCAGTGCCATGAGGTACTACCCAGCATAAGAAAGGGAGACAGAAAGCACCTATATGCAGGGTCTCTATGGGACTGTGTAACTAACAATTTACTTAAGAAAAACTTTGAACGACTGATTGCTTTATTCAGAGGTGGTCTATAGAATGACACTCCATATCCCAAATGAAACTTTTAATCCATATTTTAATATTTCATGGGTTTATTTCTAATCTAAGCCATTTGAGTTATTCAAGCATTAAATTACATCTGTAATATATGGGTTTCTTCTGTAATTGCTTTTAAACTTCAGATCCTGTATGCTAAATGTTGGTTGGCTGACTGTTCTATTTCTATAACAAAAACTCCACCATCAAAAGCTCCTAAGCAAATCAAAGATAAGATAAAGCAATATAAAACTTACAGAGCAGTTGTTGGCGCTATTTACAACACACAGCGTGTTCAGTATATGTAAGCATTACATTTTATGCTTGAAATATGTAAAGTTGGAATTTGTTTAAGGGAAAAAGGGTATCTGTCTTCCATCATGGCTCCTTCTTTATATAACTATAATGATTCAGGTTTTATAATACCTTTCCAGAGAACATTAGGTCTCTTCACTACTATCAAACACCTACCAGGAGATTACGGTATTGCCAGAGCAATTTCTTCACTTTTGTTCCTGAAACAGCCCATTCTATTGAGCTGTTAACTTGAACACTGTGATAGGAGCCTTTTTCAGAGTCCTCACTAATTATCATCACTGACAGTCATCTAAAGCTGGAACAACTGTCCATCTTAGATGCACAGCTTTTGGAAATAAGCTCTTAAAAAAAAATCACTGGAAACCAAGGACACTTCCTGCTGGTGATGCTTCAAAAGCATGTATCTACAGTGAATGTTAACTATCAATCAGCATATCTGGCACACTTTATAGATATACAGTAAAAAACATCAATTTTGAATTGGATTTAAAAACTTTCATAAGCTAATTAGATTGTAAGCATCACGATTCTTTCAGGTTCACTGTTTACTATTTTAAAACTTACCTATCTGTACCACACAACGTATTCCTTCACTTTCTGCTGTAAACAAATGATACTATAGTTTTGCTATATGTTTTGGGTTTGCGTGGCAAGGTTTGGGTAGTGGGGGGGTGTGACAGGGGTGGCGGTTTCTGCAAGCAGCTGCTAGAAGCTTCCCCTGTGTCTGATAGAGCCAATGCCAGCCGGCTACAAGACAGACCCACTGTCGGCCAAGGCTGAACCCA
>VWZZ01005330.1:3943-54146 GCA_013399095.1 Psophia crepitans | reverse complement strand
TCTAGTTAAGGAGGGGGAGTGATAGAGTGGCTTTGGTGGGACTTCAGCCCGGGTCAACCCATCACACTATAACATTATGAAACTTTGAGAAAATGATGGAAAATATTTTAAAAATATATTAACAGATATTTCTGCAGGACTTTTTAAAAGGAGCATAACAAAATACTGAAGAATGACACAGTTATCTAGTGAAAGGGTAGAGCAGAGATTAATTCATAACATGCTTATATAATAAACCAGGAATACTTAAAAAAATGGCACATTTAAAAATTTTCAAAACACCATGCAAAGGATTGTTTTTAATGTAGTGTAAGTATAAAGTAATTTGAAAATCAATTTATTAGTAAAAACATTAAGGCTTTAATAGTGAGCCTGTAATGTCACAACAGACCTTCCTTAGCATTGTATTGAACATTTTAGTAAACAAAAGCATTTTAGAAGAGAACTTTAAAGTCATAACATTTGGATCTATCCCACAAATTTTCTTTTGAGGGACTACAGTCTAAATGTAGAATGCTTTTGTTTTCTACAGTACAGCTTCAAAATTACATTTGCTACCTATACGATGCAGCACTTGAAATTAATGATATAGTACTGAAATAGCTGCAGCCCAGTTATGTTTCTGATACCCAGATCTATCCTATCTGATGTGTTTGAGTGTGAATTCTAGCCTCAGAAAACTGCATAAATACTTTAACAAAAGTATTTTTACCGTGTCTGGCTTGTAAGCTTAAAGCCAACTATAGATTCCTTATTCAGGCCAACTGCTTCAATGTTGATGACATCATCCACTTCTGGCTCCGTAGCAATGAACAGCATTGGGAACTTCCAAACACCTCCTGTAGTGCACTGTACTACGAGAGTTGCTTCGTTCCTTAAAATTTCAGATAAAAACATTCAATACATAGAATGACATTATAAAACATAAACTGAGTAAATTAATGTCCAAAACAAGCCTCAAGTGTGTAGAGCTATTCTACAGTAAAATGAAAGACTGCTGTAAACTGGAATACATCCTTAATTTTATGTGGCATAGTACATATGAGTCACACTTAGACTGAAATGTAGATGAAATACCACTTGGTATTTACAGCAAAGTACAAGAAAGGGCATAATACGAACACAAAATCATGGACACAGCCATGAGATTTGATTCTTCTTCTGCTTACTCGCTGTTGAGATAATTTTGTTCAAATCAATTTGGTTTACTCATTATTCTTTATTTGCTGTGGTGTTAGAGGAGAATTTGTTCCAGAACATGTTAGCAGATCATATTAGAGTCAAACAGATGTGATGAAGGTCTGTGTACTTTAGAAAAATTCCAGACTCTGATACCTTCAGACCATCTAGGAAGGGAATTTTTACTGTAGATTCTGAAGATTAAGAAACTAATTGATGGCAGTCAGTGAGTCCTCTACATGAAGCCTGACAGGTCTCAAGTACAGAAATAATAAAATAAAATAATAAAATAAAAAAGGACAGTAGAAACAAGAAAGAATTCTAAATTAACCTCCCCTCTGACACAGTGACATTGTGGATAGTCTCTCCTAAAGGTTTTCTCTTTGTTTATTTCAGTTTCCTCCTGCATCCTAAAAATACCCTCTTTGCATGTAACCCATGATATTCTGCAGTGACTGCTCCCTAATATTCCTGTTAATGTTTAGTCTCTGAATTTACTATGTGCCTGCATCTTACTGAAGCTTCTTTCCTCCCCATACATATTTCACTGCTTCAAAAGGAAGGTGCAACTTCTCCCTCTCTCTAAAAGGATCTTCCTTTCATAGTTTCTTTTAAAAGAGGTGGGATCTACTAACGTAAACGAAAGCAAATCCATCATTTTTTCACATTGCAGCTCTAAAAGAGGATAATATTTTCCTTTGCACTCTTGTTACTGGGACACTAGAGACAAACTTCAAATTTAACCATCCCATCCAGCCAAAGAATATGCACACACGTTCACAGAATCACAGAATTGTAGAGGTTGGAAGGGACCTTGAAAGATCATCTAGTCCAACACCCCCTGCCAAGGCAGGACCACCTAGAGCACATCACTCAGGAACGTGTCCAGTCGGGTTTTGAATGTCTCCAGAGAAGGAGACTCCACAACCTCTCTGGGCAGCCTGTTCCAGTGCTCTGTCACCCTCACGGTGAAAAAGTTTTTCCTCATGTTAACCCGGAACCTCCTATGCTCCAGCTTGCACCCATTGCCCCTTGTCCTACCACTTAATGAGACCGAGAAAAGCCTGGCTCCACCTTCCTGACACTCACCCTTAACATATTTATAAACATTGATGAGGTCACCCCTCAGTCTCCTCTTCTCCAAGCTAAAGAGACCCAGCTCCCTCAGCCTTTCCTCATAAGGGAGATGTTCCACTCCCTTGATCATCTTTGTGGCTCTGCGCTGGACTCTCTCTACCAGTTCCCTGTCCTTCTTAAGCTGAGGGGCCCAGAACTGGATGCAATACTCCAGATGCGGCCTCACCAAGGCAGAATAGAGGGGGAGGAGGACCTCCCTTGACCTACTGACCACAGCCCTTCTAATGCACACCAGGGTGCCATTGGCCTTCCTGGCCACCAGAGCACATTGCTGGCTCATGGTCATCCCTCCCTCTACCAGGACCCCCAGGTCCCTTTCCCCTACACTGCTCTCCACCAGGTCAGTCCCCAACCTATACCGGCACATGGGATTCTAGGAAATGTCTTTCAGAACTGACAAACCATCTTGTCTATATGCTTTCCGTGAATTTTGAGAAAAACTAATTTTCACTGGAAGTCTTTCAATACTCCAATGTTTAGAAGCAAACTGATGCACACACAGACTAAGGTAGTAACTCAACAGAACCATCTAGCAGGCACTAAAACCAAACAATGTCAGGTTTAATACCAAAGATATAGTGAGAAGTAGCAAGTGAGAAAATCTAAAATAATAGATCTCAAAGGTGAAAACAAAATGAGGAAAACAATGAGGCAGGGAGTTGCCTACATAGCTAAGAGTGACCAGACAGGATTTTATTTCATGTTCTGTTGGTGATAAGGAACAGGAGCTTACCTCATTGGTTTGTTAGGTGCAAACACTATATTGAAGATCAGTGTTATGATTCCGGATTCTGTATCCCGTTCTCTTTGAATCAGATGCATACCAACCAAAGCTCCAAGCTGAGATTTAATTTCATTTGATTTATATTGTAATTCATACAGAAATTCCACTGTTGTAGAGAAACCTAAATGATAAAAGAAAAGTTCAGTCTGTGTGCACTCTAACCTCACACAGTTGGCTGAATAGCCATTATGATTCTTTCATTTGTTACGAAAAACAACAAAAAAGTAAAACTAGTAATCATCCAAAACTTGAGTGACTTGCTCCTGACTGCATAGAAAAATCTTCCAATTTCATATGACAGGCTCTACAGTTTCTGGCAAAATGGAAGCTGGAGAATGTACTTAGGAGAAGTGAACAGTAATAGCAATACTGTTCTGGCTACCACTTCTGCATTGCAGAGAAATATTTCTAGTTCATCAGTCAAATGAAAATTGCAAGAATGTAACAATATTTTTAGAATAATGCCATTGGGACATTCTCAGAAGAAAAAAAAAAAAGTAAAGTAATTAAGAACACCAGTGCCATTGATGGCTGCAAGCCTGAGAAACACTTTACAGAAAAATAGTGAAGATGTCACTAACAGCTTCTTCTCTTATTCCCCGTAACAGCCATGAAAAGGCCAGGTAGTAATGACAGAGGAATAAACAGCTGAGCTTCTTGAACCAAATGTCTCCTCCAGTTGTAATAAAGAAAAATGCGATATTCAGTGTACAATACTAGTTTGTGCACAGAAGGGAACATTTCTATGAGGGAAAGAACCTCAAGCTGCTAGTCTACTAAGAAATTTCAGATGTTTTATGGATGAAAAGCTTTTTAACACAACCACTAAATCCTACAGGAAATTTCATTTTTCTATGACCACGTATCTCAGGGCACATTCTGAATTTGCACAGCTTAATACAATGTGTTGCACAGAAGTCCTATGTACATGTCCCTGTATATGCTGGCTGTAGGGTGCCAATCAGCTGCAGAGTTAATTCCCAAGGCCCAGTTCCAATTTGGAATTCTAAAATACAGACCACATTTATTTTTATTTAACGTCCAAGAAACAATGCACTGTGAGACATTTGAACAAAACTTGACTTCGTTTTTGCCAACCTGTAACACTACCCAGTGTCAGTGAGTATGGAGATGCCTTCCTATGCTTGTAGTCTCTTCCCCTTCTCTGAAATGCACAGATTCCTTCTTTTTATTTCATTCAACTTCTGTTGCCAATGTTGTGTAACACACAGATTAACCCTAAGAAATTTCGCAGCTTATATTGGAATATTTCTGACTCTTTAAAGTGGATCGTTCACAGAGACGTCTGTACAATTGATGCTAGATCAAAGCGCTACACAGACACACAAAAAAATATTACCAACATACAGGATTATCCATTATAGTAGATACACACTGAGTACCATATATACAGGATTTCCATGTATTAATCCATCTATTATAAAGGTACTTTATTACAATAAACATACTTTGTTATAATGAAACTAACCATGAAAATTTTTCCTACAGCATGCGGGAATTTTTTATAAAATTCCTGGGATCATCCTACATTGTTGCACACTTTGTTGTTTCTCTATTTGAAAAACAATGTTTGTGCCACGCATTCAGATTCCAACACAGACCAAGGCTTGTAGTAGTCACCCTAGACAAATGGTAAAACATGAAGACTGAGACATAAAAATTAACTTTATTAAGGGAAAAAAAAGTTGACATCATTTGAAGTATCCCACAGTGAGAAAATTGCAACTGCTGACCAGGTGTTTCTTTCAGCAGTTATATCACACAATGCTACTCTGGAAAAGCTTAATTTATAATTCAGATGCTAGGAAGAAAATGCTGTGAATTGCATGATGTTTTTAATATCCAAAGACATTTGGGTTTGATTTAAGATATGTATATAGTACCTCTTAGTCGGAAATATTTAAATCCAACTGGCGACCAGTCATGAGTGGTGTTCCCCAGGGGTCGGTGCTGGGGCCCATGCTCTTCAACATCTTTGTTGATGATTTGAATGAGGGAATTGAGTGCACCCTCAGTAAGTTTGCAGACGACACCAAGCTGGGGGGAAGTGTCGATCTGCCGGAGGGTAGGATGGCTCTGCAGAGGGACCTGGACAGGTTGGATCGCTGGGTAGAGGCCAACGGGATGAGGTTTAATGTGGCAAAGGGCCGGGTCCTGCACTTTGGGCACAACAACCCCAGGCAGCGCTACAGGCTGGGGGCGGGGTGGCTGGAAAGCTCTACAAAGGAAAAGGACCTGAGGGTGCTGATTGATGCTCGCCTGGACATGAGCCGGCAGTGTGCCCAGGTGGCCAAGAAGGCCAATGGCATCCTGGCCTGTATCAGGAATAGTGTAGCCAGCAGGAGCAGGGAGGTGATCGTCCCCCTGTACTCAGCCCTGGTGAGGCCGCACCTCGAGTACTGTGTCCAGTTTTGGGCCCCTCACCACAAGAAAGACATCGAAGCCCTGGAGTGTGTCCAGAGAAGGGCAACGAAACTGGTGAAGGGGCTGGAGCACAGGTCTTATGAGGAGCGGCTGAAGGAACTGGGCTTGTTTAGTCTGGAGAACAGGAGGCTGAGGGAAGACCTTATTGCCTTCTACAACGACCTGAAAGGAAGTTGTGGTGAGCTGGGGGTTGGCCTCTTCTCGCAGATAACTAGTGACAGGACAAGGGGGAACGGCTGCAAGTTGCACCAGGGGAGGTTTAGGTTGGAGATGAGAAATTTCTTCTCGGAAAGGGTGGCCGGGCTTTGGAATGGGTTGCCCAGGGAGGTGGTGGAGTCACGGTCACTAAAAGAAAGGATGTATGTGGTACTTAGGGACATGGTTTAGTGAGTAATAGGTGGTAGGGGGATGGTTGGATTAGATGATCCTCGAGGTCTCTTCCAACTTTAATGATTCTATGATTGTAAATATATTTTTTTTTCTGCTCCAGGATGTTTTGTAACCTGCTCTATGCTCATATTAAGTATTTAGTTAAAATATCTTAAAATTTACAATGCCTAAGGAAAGATGATGCATTTATAAGAGCCAATATTTGAAAGTTTTGTTATGCTGGACTCTTATCTGGTTTTGATCTACACCATTGATCTAGTTTAGGACTGTTCAAAAAAGAAAAATGTAATTCGATTTTCATCACAGCTCCCCTAAAGACAGCTGCCATAAGTATTTTCATCACAGCTGCCCTATTATCATACTTTGAGAAGCCTCTGTGAATATGTTAATATTTGATTCTAGACGATTCCATAACACATGCGCTGCCTAAACAAACTGGCAGAAGCTAGATAAAAAAAAAATAAAAATTGTGAATCATTACTTGAAATTTGTCCAAATTTTCAAATGTGCAGTGTTCTCTTGACTCCAAGAATTTCCAGTTTCAAATAAAATGGTGAAATAGATAAAACATTGGAGAAAGCATTTATATGTTCTTTAAAGTAATGCAAAATACAATATAACGTATGATTCCGATATGCCTTGACCCTTTAGCCCAGCTCATTGTATGTTTTCATTCACTAGTTTTCTTTTAAAAATCACCATTTTAATACAGGTAAAATTTTTACTTTATCTAATGCAAATTGTAAAATATCCATGCAGATGTAGTATACACCCCACTTAATCCACCTCTGTTTTGTAAATAGAGAGCAGCTGGGAGACCTTTAACCACAGCTGACTCAACATAGAGATATTTATCAATCCAAACACTGGGAAGATATAACCATGCTATTTATATACAGCTTGTTACATCTAGGGAATAGAAATTCCAATTATAAAATGTACTACTACTTCTTCATATTTCCCAAAGAATATTATGCATTATTTAAGTAAGAAAAGGAGTAAAAATATCCTTTTAATGTAATTATTTCAAGATAATGTTTTTTAAAGCATTAAAAATTTGTTTTGAAAGCAATTAATCCCAGTCTTTAAGTGTTTTCATTTGGTTAAAAAAAGACTTCCAAAAGGTAGCATGCTTTTAGGCAACATTTGTATATGCAGGATTACTGAAGCAGCTATGTTTAAAAACCAATAAGGATTTTGAGCTATATAGTTCTATCACTTGCCTGTCATTTATTTTCAAGTGCTAGTGAGAATACTTCTTAAAAAGCACTAGAATTAAAGTGTTGAGGATTTGTTTGAGTTTTTTAAAATAGCCTCTAAGAAGATGAAAGGAAATAGACCACTTTTTTTAATTTATTTTTTGACTCATAAGAAGAGTGTGGAGCCTCCAAGGATTTTACACTCAGCATATAAATTGGGAAAATGTGTTTTTGTGACTGTTAGAATTTACTGTAAAACTAATCAATAGATGTCATAGATCTAAAAATTAAAAGACAATTTTAATAGGGTCACAAAATAATAACTTAGGAATTCAAATTAATTCTAGTGGAAAAGAACCTGTATTCAAGCTTCAAAAGAGTTAATTACAAAGACATTGATGGCCCTAATGTCTATAGAAGGTAAAGTGAAAGGTCCGCTGGATATATCTGACTTGGAATTGAGTTTCACACTGTCATTAGAGAAGTCTTTGTATCTCCCTCCTATTTTTGAAAAGTGAATGTGTTCGACTTCACTGAAGACCAGCTCGTTATACAATGTGTTTTCTGATGCTAAAAATCTAATGGGCACTGGTCTGCAAGGCTGCAGTCTCTTGTGGATACCTAAAGGAGATCTAGCTACCTGACCTCTCTGCAAATACTGCTTAGCCTGCAGCGGACTTGGTGACATAAAAACAGCAAGGGGGAGGAACTTTCTAAGGGACCATCCTTACTTTCACGCTGTCTCCCATTTCCAATGAGACAGGCAGAAATTAAAGCCTTCATGGAAAGATGTTCAGACTGGCAAATGCTTGTCCTCATTACAGAGGCTTTTCCTTGGGTGGATGCAATAAAACAGAGATGCAAGTGAATTCACATAATTGGCTTTCCTCACCTCCCTTTGCAGGCTGCAATCTTACAGTTGTTTAATAAAGGAGGTCAGCACAATCATAGAATACAAACACAGAATGAAAGTCCAGCCATTCATAAACTTGCAGCATCACGTTTTTCAAAAACTAGGTAAATTATTTCTGTTGGGGCCGAATGTAAACATCTTGCAGTCTCTCAGTTTTGGATTTTTTCCCGCCTGGTTCTGCGAATTCTTCAAGGCTAAGTATCCATTGTGGCCCTGACACCTAACAAAGATTTCTTCCCCTCACGGTCTAATAGTCTCCAGATTCGTAAAACAGAAATTACAGGACCAGATTTTAATTACTCACTTCTACCAGATGGCTGGCATCTAACGTTGATCTTCCAAAGCTTGTGAAATATCTTTCTTTATAATGCCACTCAGCTCTCAATCTGACACTTGTCCTTTTCCTCCTTTTCCTCCTTTTCATAGAATCATAGAATCTCTATGTCTAATCTCTAAGTCCAACCATCAACCCAGCAACACCATGTCTAGTAAACCATGTCCCAAAGTGCGATGTCTACACACTTTTTGAAAACACCTCCAGGGATGGTGACTCCACCACCTCCCTGGGCAGCCTGTTTCAATGCCTGACCACCCTTTCAGTGAAGAAATTTTTCCTAATATCCAACCTAAACCTCCCCTGGAGCAATTTGAGGTAATCTTCTCTTGTCTTATCGCTTGTTACTTGGGAGTAGAGACCAACATCCCCCTCACCACAACCTCCTTTCAGGTAGTTGTAGAGAGTGATAAGGTCTCCCCTCAGCCTTCTCTTCTCCAGACTAAACAACCCCAGATCCCTCAGCCACTCTTTGTAAGACTTGTTCTCAAGACCCTTCACTAGCTTTGCTACCCTGTCTTCCAGAAGTCTTCACATACACTGCTGGAACTCAGTAGGCAGTGAGGAATGAACATTAAGTATGCACTTATGCCTGACCAGCAAAAACAGCAGCAGACAGAATACATGTACAGTAGATTAAATAATTTTAATACAGTTTTCAGGTAAATATTCAAGTGAATAGAAAAAGTGAATTATAAATGTAATAAAGGAAAAAAATAAAAGGAAGCCTGGTGGTCAAGAACATCTTAACATGTAAGTAGACAGTATCATCTGGGCAGTAAGAAATTAATCTCATCTGAGAAGTATCTATTTCTCACTGTAAAATATCAGAACTCTGGGATAATAGTAGCAGAATAAACAAATTGCACAAGGACTCAAAAAGATCTGGTTGTGGTTGAATATGACTTTCACTGAATTTCTTCATAAAGATACAAAAGTACTGTATGTAGAGCATTATAAATATCACCAAAGATAACATCATATACTTCATTAAATGTCAGACACTAAACTACCTAAATACAAAGGAATAAATGGATAATAATGCAGTATCCTTCCATTGATAATATACTTCTTGATCTCCAGTGCAATTCAAGGAAATCCTCAGTGTAGTTCCATGTATAAATATTTATGTATCTTTCCCTGTATATTTATTTTGCTTTCCAAATCCAATTACAGCTTTTCATCCGTATCTCCAAGGCTCTGTAAAATTCCACTCTTAGCCTCATCTTTTTTTACCCTACATCCCACTACCTATCCCCCTAGCAACCAACTTGAACATTTCTTTTCTAAATTTTCTCTTACATTTTATTTGTTTGCTAAATTTTTCTCTTTCAAAACGCTTCTTTAAAACAGATTTCTATTGCTAAACCAGGTTTCTACTGTAAAGAAAGTAGTAGAAAGCACTTTCCTCCTTTTGTCTTTTTTTTTTTGACAATGTCTGTCTTTCAAACTGCATAATTTAGTGAACAAAATGGAAGTCTATGAATCCACGTATGTGAAATACACGGTGTGCATGTAGCATCTGCAGTTCTGCATACGTTGCATTCTTCCTTGCAGCCAGTTTCCATATTCTCTCTCTCTCTGAATTCTTTTTGGACTAATTCTCTTTTTATTATGTCTGCCCATACTCCCCTCTTCATACTTTTTTTTTTTATTTTGATATTAGTTTGGATAGTAAATTGAAACAAAAACCTCAGGAAAAGCAAAAGGATTCTCATCAGACCAAAGTATCTTTCACATTATCCTGCTTTGATCTGGCATTCTACTTAGGTTTGTACATTAGTCTAGAAATTAATGCTTTAAAAGAACTGATTAAAATGTATTTTTTTCAAAAACATCATATTCCTTTCTCAACATTCTCCTTTATTATTTAGCATTTTCTTCATTTATCTAGCAACTCTAGCAAATAAAAATGGCATCTGTACCTGGGCACAGGCAATGTCAAACCAGCTTCTTCATGAACATACGTTATGATCCAGTCTTAATTCACACAGACACTGTTTTCCCGATGGTATCCTGATTCATTTGCCTCACTTTGAATGTTGCCTCCTGAAATCAGTAATGACTCAAGATCTCTTTTAGCCTAACCATTCAATTTGTATTGGCCCACATGAATGGTAAATCGAAAACAATATTATTTATCATTTCACAGGGTTTTTCTGCCGCACTCCCCATGATGATGTCTATGCACTTTCAATGCCTAAAGTAGTTACATTAATGACTAAAAGAAATGATACTTGTCATTTGAAAGATCAACTTCCAGTGCAAGACGATGTCTTCAGGTTCCTTCGGAGGGGCAGTGTGTTTGCAGATATGCCACCACATAACCTGCAGATCATGAAGCAATAGCAAGGTTGTCGTTTCCAGTTTTTTTATATATCAGCATTACAGCTATTCTTTCCTCTCTCCCAGCCACCTTCTCACCCTCAGAAGTATCCTAGTTTTTAGCTTTCTTTTTTACTGTTTAGTGGTTTACTGGAAATACATAACTCACAGAGCATGTTTTTGTGTGTTGGGGTGGGTTTTTTTGACAGTGAATCAATGACTGTAATTACCAATTTCCTATACCTGGTTAAGAAAACACCAGTGATTTTGCTCTAATTCCTTTATCACACTCTGATGTTCAAAGAATTTTCTAGCTTTTTATATTATGTTGTATATTACTTTCTGTTTTCAAAATTCACTTAAACCACTTGCTTTAGAAATCTTTCTTACTCCTTGCCTTCCTGTACCCTGTCAAGTATGCTTCTCTGAGACAGTAAACACCCTTTTCCATATTTTGGAACAGTATTTCCATTAATGGAACTTTATAACTTGCGACTTTAAACAGCATTTTAGTGCTGTACGAACGTGACCTTCCGAATGAGAAGAACAAACAGATTTAGCCTATCAGGAGTTATTTCAGTTTCTTCACAGTTTCTTATGAGGGTTACATGTAAAATACAAATATAACTTGTCCTACTGAATAAGAGTAATTATGCATTTAGAAATTAAAGTTCCTTCATAGTTGCTTATAAAATTCTTTATGTTCACGAATACAATCTTAAAACATTGTGGAACTAAGCATCACTTTTAAAATCAGCTGTGTGTCTTTACAATGCATGGTGGTTTTCTTGAACTAGTGACGATACAATAAATAAGTTTAAAACACCAGTTCCAAGAGAAAATAAGTGTTTGCTGACTACTTGTAACTTCTGTCTTGTAGCTTGGGTGTAAAATTAGAACCATTTTGCTTTTATAAAAATAGATTTTTCTGATCAGCCTTGATAAGTCTGAAACAATTTTGAGTGAGAAGAAACATTTTGGCTGATTGCTGCTAAAAATCCAAATGTAATAAACTGCACTGAGATGAAGTTCTTATTCAGCAAGGCTACCTTCAGTTTTCCACGAATCATAAAATACTGCTGTTTAAAATATTCCTGTATCCAGTACCACTACATTGCTCTTTGAAATTTTGTAGAGCTGACACAAACTAATCCAAGACTTCTCAATCCAAAAACTGTGAAACTTGCAATAAGTGAAGTAACATAGAACATACGTAGCGAAGAACTTCTTGTTGATTTTAAAGGCACTTACATCTATCAAGTCTGCCAGCTAGAGAATTGAACACTTCCAGAAGCGGAAAAGACCTTACAATCTAATCTGTTGAGCTACTTTTCACTTGTAATTACAATTCCAGTTTGTTTTAGAAGATTAATAATGCTTTAAAATGTTTTAACTTAATTAGCAGGTATTTCAGACACATTACTTAATAAAAATGGAAATGACCAGAAAGCCAATCGTGTCCTGAGCTGCATCAAAAGCATGACCAGCAGGCCAAAGGAAGTGATTCTGTCCCTCTACTCCACTCTCATGAGACCCCACCTGAAGTACTGCATTCAGCTCTGGGGTCCCCAGTACAAGAAAGACATGGAGCTGTTGGAGGGAGTCCAGATGAGGGCCACAAAGGTGATCAGAGGGCTGGAGCACCTCTCCTACGAGGACAGGCTGAGGGAGTTGGGGATATTCAGCCTGGAAAAGACAAGGCTCCAGGGAGACCTTATTGCAGCCTTCCAGTACCTAAAGTGGACCTACAGAAAAGAAGGAGAGGGGCTGTTTACAAGGGCAGGGAGTGATAGGACAAGGGGTAATGGCTTCAAGCTGAAGGATAGTAGGTTTAGATTAGCTATTAGGAAGAAATTCTTTACTGTGAGGGTGGTGAGGCATGGGAACAGGTTGTCCAGAGAAGCTGTGGATGCCCCCTCCCTGGCAGCGTTCAAGGCCAGGTTGGATGGAGCTTTGGGCACCCTGGTCTAGTGGAGGGTGTCCCTGCCCATGGCAGAGGCATTGGAACTACATGATCTTTGAGGTCTCTTCCAACTCAAACCATTCTGTTCTATGATGGTTCCATGTTACTATGATGTTCTCTTAACATAAACAGTCTAGAGTGATCAGAATCTGGTTGCCTGTTGAACACAATGGAAACTTCCCTTTTTTTGTGGGGTTGTTAGTGCGAGAGATGTGGCATGGGAATGTATGTATTGTAAGGTTTGGAGTGTTGTTTTCTGAGGACATGCGAGAAGGATATTTGCTAGCTTTTGTGATTTGCAACATAACCGTTGATTCATGGTCACCATATGAAAGAGGGACCTAGGGACCAGGAATTGTTTCTGTTCTGATTTTGTTTTGGTTTTTTTAATAGTTGCATTTGTTAGAAGTTTGAATGACAAAGATGTCAGCCTTGGTTATGCTATTTTCCAGTATCTTAATCTAAATTGTTAGGCAAATAAGCACATGTGACTGTAGACTGAAGAACTTTAGCCTGAAGATCTTATAGAAAACCAGATTTTGGTGTTTTGAAAATGTGATCCCATCTACTCAAAGCTCCCACTCAGTAACTCTGCTAATTAAGAAAGCACACTACACAATGAACATAAACACAGGTAAAAGGGATAATATAAACTTGCAGTCTCAGATGGAGTCATTCACCATACATCTTTCTAACTTGTAAGGGGATATGGAAAAAAGAAAACTTTCCTATCAAGTATGCCTCACCTGTGTGTATAAAAGTATTCTTATAAATGAGAAAGAATCTGTGATTTACATCATATCAAAATAAATTGTTTGTAGGTTTCCTGATATAATTTCAATACTAATATCTGTGCTATAACTTTTGACTTGATGATCACATATTAATTTTTCTTTGAAAATTAACAAAAATGTAAATTTATACAGATGGAACTCTCTACTGACACAGATAAATTGTTTCTGGTGCTGTCACTAAGATCCATAAGCATGTCTTAGATCATTTTACACTATACTATGGTCTATTAGAAAAAAAGATGCATTTTTTAAAAATCTTTTGTCTTTTATAATAAACAAAACAGACTTAGCCAAAGAGACTAGAACACAGGATCTAATCACTAGGGCCACATCATTCGCTTCTTTTTCTTATCCAACAAATGGCATTGTTACACATAAGTTGGAACATCTATAACACAGAGGAGTGTAAATTCCTGTACTATAAGACAGTCATAATCTCATGGGAGGTATGCGCTTGTATTATTTTTTGGATACAAATAAAGTTTGAGAACTAATAAAAAGTTTGTGTAGTAAATTTCTGAGGTTTCACTCTGTCTTCCTCAGCTGGCTTGAATAAAGAGAAATGGTTCAAGATTACAGTTTAATTTGATATTTTGTGGTGATTCTATGTATCTTCTAGTTGTCTTATAATTTTAATTTCTAACTATATATTCAAAGTTTCAGATCAACTTATTCTTAAACAGTCAAAACTACAGGTCCAATGTACTTATTTACAAAAACATAAAGTTGTGTACATTCTCCATAACAAGTGGGGAAGTCTTTTTTTTTTCTTTTTGCTTCATGATCATCCTGGAAATGTGCAGTGTGGGAAAGAAGGAGATCTAGAGGGGATAGCTTCATTTTCTCTAACAACAATACTTGAATAGTGCAGCTTCAGAGACAGAAGATAAACAAGGACAGATAATTTTAGCACAAAAATGACAATAGGATGTAATAACCTGGAAATAGAAAAGCATTTGGGATTGACTTACGTGTGTTACATTCGGGATGTGCCTGTGTGTGTTACTACAGTGACTGTCAGATACATTGTCTGAGGTAAATTTAGGTGTATAAACCCTCTTCTTGCTTTGATGGTCAGACATTGGAACAGGTTGCCCAGGGAGGTGGTGGAGTCACAGTCCCTAGAGGTGTTTAAAGAAAGGTTGGATGTGGTACTTAGGGACACGGTTTAGTGGGTAATAGGTGGTGGGGGGACGGTTGGACTAGATGATCCTTGAGATCTCTTCCAACCTTAATATTCTATGATTCTCTATAACAAATAAAGCAATTCATAGACTCTCACAGCAGACTACATTGCCTAGGTTCCCCTTAGCCACTAACTCAACAGACATTTTTAAGAGATATCTATTGGTGTGGTTCTTGTTTCAGAGACGCGTTACGTTGGGCTAGCTAGTCAGTTCTTTCAGTCTTCTCATTTTTTCTGCATGTACATCATATCGAAAAGTAATACTAGAAAGAATTGAATAATTTCTGGTTTTGTATTAGGGTGGAGGTCTTTTTGCACTTTTATGAAGCTGAATAACTAATTTAGACTGGTTTATAATTGATCTGGTTCCCTGTAAGTGTTGAATATTTTAACTAGGCATGATTTTGCATAGGTGTTATAAAGTAATTTTACTTTACATGATTACTCTTATTCTTAAAGCTTGCAGATTTCAACATTTTATAAAATGGCAAAGAAACAGAAATAAGTGACTGTCCTCTAAACAGAAATTTAAGCAGTTACAAACAATTCACAACCTCTTTTTTCTGTATTTTTCATTATTGTTCTAGTTATACTAAGAAATGGGAGTAGGAAGGGTTACTTCTGAGAGAAAAAATTATGCCAAATTTTTTCTTTTTTTAATGGACCAAGTGGCAACCTCGTATATCAACATCCGGTAAATAAAGTCCTATTTGAAGTTCATTAAAATGCCTGTGTATATTGCAATTCAACAAAGAAAATAAACAATGCATCAAATCTCTCCCAAGGTTCACTCATACATAAAGAACAAACAGCCAGATGTTAACAAAGATTATGTGGGTCACAAAATAATCCATCTAGGCTTTAATTTCTACTCTGACGCCCTATTCTTTGAATTCTACTAGTTCCCTGTTTTCCAGCAGGAGTTGGCACCTTTAACAATAAGGAAATAATCCATAACAGAGTGGCTCAAGTGAGGGTTCAACCCCCTTCTCAACACTTTCATGTTGCCACTGCTCACAGCTTTCACCACTTGTTAATCTAAAACACTTTGTTGTTCGTTCTTCTACTTATCACACAATAATAATAATAAAAAAAGCAAACCACTTAATCTCATTTATATAGCTATAATTCTCTTATCCTCAAATACCATTTAAAAATAATGCCCCAATTATTCTGACAATAGGGAGATGGCTTAAGTAAGATATAGAGCCATCTTCATCATTATTATCCTCGTCATATGCTTTCAATATTAACCTGCTACACTTTATCAGCTTGTCTAGTCTGGAGAAGAGAAGGCTCAGGGGTGACCTTATTGCCCTCTACAACTACCTGAAAGGGAGTTGTGGTGAGCTGGGGGTTGGCCTCTTCTCGCAGATAACTAGTGACAGGACAAGGGGAAATGGCTGCAAGTTGCGCCAGGGAAGGTTCAGGTTGGAGATGAGGAGAAAATTCTTCTCTGAAAGGGTGGTCGGGCATTGGAACGGGTTGCCCAGGGAGGTGGTGGAGTCCCCATCCCTGAGGGTGTTTAAGGAAAGGTTAGATATGGTACTTAGGGACGTGGTTTAGTGGGTAATAGGTGGGGGGGGGGGGGTTGGACTAGATGATCCTTGAGGTCACTTCCAACCTTAATGATTCTATTCTATTCTATTCTATTCTAATTAAATTAAAATCTCTGGATAAGAGATAAGTCTATAAGAATATTTTTTCTCCATCTATATCGGCAATTTTCTTTCTTATGCTGATAAGATTTCTTTGGTCATATTAAATTTATTAAACTCATTTCTTAAAGGTGAGCTTCCCAATCCTGTCACATTGGCAGTTAGTGGAATAGATACCACTGGCTAATGTAAAATCTTGCTGGGGGGTGGTAGTGGAATAGATTTTAACATGTCTTTCGACATGTTCTTCTTTCCCCATTTCAAAGAGCTGCTTTAATGGAATTAAAGAAAATAAAGGCTTTCTGTGTATTCTCATGGGTGTTATGATTTTTTAATATTAGATAATTGCTATAAAATTGTATAGAATATACATATTTATTTGCTGGTTTTGTAAATGGTGAAACAAATGGTAAAGATATACTTTGCATAATGTATGCCAATGTGCATAATATATGCTGATATACATCATGGATTAGCATATCTGGAAGTGTTATTTAACCATGAGGTGCAATTTAACTGTCCACCTGCTTCATCACAGCTAGCTAGCATATAACAAAACCCCCTCATACCTTACCTAGACTACACTATTCCCCCAAAATGTTAACTGTCATGAAATCGTCCCAGGAATGAGAATTCAGGAGCAAGGAACTTAGATCAGCCTTTGGGCTGTAAGAAGAGCTATGAATTAATAAAGATTAGGGAAGATAATTATAAACATTCAGCCCTTATGGTTGGCTTATGTGATAAACTGAAGCAGTTCAAGAGGATAGGATACAAAGGACCATTACAAACACAGAGCAAGACTGATTAGTGTACGTCCTCAGCCAGAAGATACTCTGGCTATATACTCCACATACTCTCAACACAGTAAAGTTTGATTGCTTAAAAATTTGTGAATTCCACTCAAATATTGATAACTGATAATTTGTGAATATTTGATTTTTTCTTAGAACATCATGGAAAATTAAACATGTTTGTATTACCCCTTGAATATTTAAAAGAAACTAAAAAAGCTGTTTTATTAGAACAAAAAATAACAATCTTCACACTTGTTTGGATGAATATTGTCTTAAATTTCATTTACTTAAAAAGATCTTTAGAGCCATATGTAAGAAACCAGATGAAAAATACATATAGAGTAAATACGAATTTAATATGATCGAAAATTATTTTTTACAGGACCATATCATAATTGTTATGTCTAAAATATTGAGCTTTAATTATTTGATCTCTGGAACTTTGCTGACTTCTGAATTACAAATTATGTAATTTTAGCTAGACAGTATTTAGATTGCTCCAACTTTCTTAAAAATTTATAATAATTTTCTGTTTCAAATGATATCTTCTGGACTGAATGAAATTGAATTATTTTCATGTAAAAGACGTGCCTGAGGATTTTTCATTTCTCAAGAATTCATACTTGTCCAAATAATTTAAATACTGAAGTGCAGTAGTAGCTGTTTACATCAGATCTGCTAGTAATTATCATAATTTATCTTTGGATATAAAAACTGCTTACTGCATATCACACATACACTGATGAATCACTCTTTTAGAAGAGGAAAAATGAAATACAGCTTGACAGGCTGTTATCTTAGAGGTTTACATTTTTATTTATGTTATTACTGTTAGACTGCAGGAAGCTAAGATACTAGCATTAAATTTGATTCCTAACAGGCATCAAATTCATCTAGCAATAATGACATTATAATGCCATTGAAAACCGTGAAAAGTACCAGAGTTATAAATTATCTTGCTACCTACAGTGTATGGCATTTCATTACCAGACTTCTTGCTTGAAAAGATGCAATGTCCCAAATAAATGTCTTGCAGTATGTGCAGAAGCCAGTGTTAATAAATACGAAATTTGATTCATATGAATAAAACAAGCAGTACACACCATGAATCTGCAAGTCTTTCAAAATGCTGCCTCAACTTGCTCGGTGCATGTTCTTGTCAATTCAGATGTCATCATGTTGGAGAGTAATAGCCCAGGTATGTTTAAGGAACCCTACTCATATGTGACAAGTCAATAAAGAGCTAAGCCTGCTAGTCTATTTAAAAAAAAAAAAAGTACATGTATTTTGATACACAGCTCTTCTCACAAGGCTGAAAAAAGTTGTATAATAGTATTCACAGCTCTCCAAAGAGGCAAGAATGTAAGTTGAAAACTTCACATCTTTTTATTTTACTAGATTGATTGCTATGAAATTGTAATATGGAAATAGAAGACAATAATATGTCCAGACGTTATCTTTGTCACTGTAATATAAGCAAATAAAAAGTTTATCTAAGTAATTGCAAATATTAACTAATCAGTAAGTACATGCTGTGCAAGCTCTTTTTGACACTTCAGCTTCAGATTCCCTCCTGTTTTAAAAGCATTCAAAAATGAAACCTGTTTAAAGATCTGGACAGTGATTGCCAATGAGACTACATGGAGCAGCACAGGGGCATGTTTGCATGGAAGTCATCCTTATAGGAAGGATGTAATGAGTCTTGATTTACATTTTACAGCTTTTGAGTTTTTCACGTTTCCTTCGCAGGAAAGTTTCTGCAACACGGTATTTCTGCAAAACCTCTATTGGGCCAGATTCTCAATGGCATAAATGAGGCACAAAAGCCAAGTCTGCCTGCCTCTCAAACTGACTGCCTAATAGGTTGCAATCATAGTAACTTTTGTAGACTCATCTTTTGCCATCATACAATGACTTACACTCTTGACAAAATTGGAGTATGAGTGAAATCCCTTCGGCTCTTTTACAGCTACATTAAACATACATTAGATGTCTCATGTCACATGTCATCATTAATAAATAATATTTTCCTTAAAAGTACGATGACTTTGGACCCAAAAAGAAATGTATGTTAAGTCTCACAAGTGCAATAACTGATGAAGCTAAAATGCAATGATGCGTGATTAGTTGTAGTGAGTATGACTCTGTCGTGGTTCAGCCCCAGCCGGCAGTTGAGCCCCACACAGCCGCTCGCTCACTGCCCCCGTTGGTGGGATGGGGAGGAGAATGGGAACAACACAGGGGCAGCCTCCTGAGTTGAGATAATGACCAATGGACCAGCAAAGGGAGGGAAAACAACAGCAAAGCAGCAAGAGTTATAATGGGGTGTAAACAAAGGTGATAACAAAGAGAGCACTTTACCGATCAAGGACCGACCCGAGGCTCAGCCCACACCCAGCCTGTCCAGGAGCAGCACTGAACCCACCCCTCCCTGACCAGCCCCCTTTTATGGACAGCCTGAGGGCACCTGGTATGGAATAGCCCCAGCCAGCTCACCTGGCCCGGCTCCTTCTGAACATTAACCCCATCCTGGCCAAAGCCAGGGCAGACTGTTAACATACATCTATTAACCGAAGTGCCAGGCATACAGCCGTAACAAGCATTCTTTTCTTACTACTTATACATTGTACCATTCTGTTTCAAAGAGAGGTATAATATGAAAAGCTGGTGTGTCTCTGAAGAAATTGATTTTCATTCTGTCCTCTGCTGATTAACAGTAAGTCGAAGCTATCTTTTAACAAAGCTTATTGCTTCTTTCAAACAACGCCTCCTGCTTCAATCCATTTTACTGCAGATATTGGCCTGCTGGTGGGAATGCATCTTACAAATAGGGACAACCTGCAGAAAAATATTTCCTTGCAATGCTTACACAGACACATTTTTGCTAACTTTAGACTTTGTGGAGGCTATTGTCTTTTAAAGGAGAGACGGTATGTGTGCAAGCCTCACATCGAAGAGATACGAAAAGTTCAGGTTCAAAGGTGCCTGTAACAGCAGGCGTACTGTTACACGGATGTCCCATATTTGCAACAGGGTAGAGATATGGATGGAGAGGAGGATTTGTGTAAACCTCACCTCTTGTCACAGCAGAGCTACATTTGGTGAAGCCCTTAGTTTATTTGCAGTCTTACTAAAATAGCATGATATCCAAGTTATTTACTCTTACCATCAGAGACTTGAATTTCCTCTTGGACGTTGGCTGGCTTATTTATAGTGGCCGTGGCAGAATTTCTTGCGGCAGGCATAGCCTTTGCACCAGGGACTACGCCGGTCAGCAACACTTCTACTCGTCTTTCTACTCTCTGCCTGGCTCGACAGCGTACCACAGCTACAGAAAAGCAAGAGCCCATTATTTGTAAAGTGTCAGCATCTTGATTTTAACAAAACAAAGATAGAAGTTAAATGCACCGAGTGTGACAGAATTCCAGTAAGAACCAATACAACTAAAAGGTTTTTCCCATTCCACATTTTCTATTCTTCTGTTTAGGTGAAGTAGTAGAAAACATTGCTAAGCAAAAAAAAATCTGTTTCTACAGTTAGTTCACAACAGCACTCACAAATTTATCCCTCTTTTGTAATCATGAAATGTACCTTCATTGTAATGCATTTGCAAAGAGAAACTATGGTACAGGTTGACATCTGACAATAAGGAAGGACGATTGAAAGGAAAACAAATGAAAGTAATTAAAAGCTAAATGAAAGAATATTAAGTTACTCTTTGATTTCTCAATTTACTCTGTTGTTCAAACTTCATCTTTTACAGAACTATGCCAGAATGAAAACCATTCTGACAGGAGTTTCTCTTTGAAGCATGACCAAGCTTTTTTCAATTCAGTAAGTGATTTTAATTTACTTCTTCTAAAATATGTCTTTTTTCATTACAAGGTAGTTGGGTTTTAGCTTATACATTAAATTTTATAAAGCTTACTTCAATAGTTATTGTTTATGGTTCTTTCAGTGATTATTGGCAAAGAAAGAGGAGAAAATCAGATACAAGAATTGAAAGAAAAATATGTTTTCCCAAAGAAAAGACTGAGAATTTTCTAGAGTTACGGAAATTGACATGAAAAAGAAGAGCTGATTACATACTTCTCAATTTCAAGGTCTAAATATTTTTTTCATCTGAATTATACCCAATGATTCTTTAAAAAATAGCTTCGAACTTAACATCAGGATTTAATGATAAATAATTTAGAATCATATCTTGGTAATTATGTAAAGTGTTTTTAAAAAAGAGCAATGAAACCCTTACTTCTATACCATGTTTACTTAGCTTCAACTTTCAGGTCTCGAGCTTCATTCACTATCATTGTTTTGAAAAATTTATAATTTCACATCAAGTTCAAATAATTACCTCACTTAAAAAAAAACAATCAACTTCTTGTTCCTTGTTGGTTTTTTACCCAGTTTAACAGGCTTTAAGTAATTTCTACAGCTCACTTTAAGCTTTTCCATGAGGGAGAGTGTGGGAATTGAACCTAAGAGGTTAAAAACACTAGTGTCCACTTATCTCTTATTCAAACACTGTCGATGGACATCCACAAGTTTGGTATGAGAAACAGCCGAAGAAAGGAGTCTTATGGCAGCAAGACAGCCCCATTTTGGCTAGAGAATGCGGAATAAACAGAGAGACAGTTTCTACACAGAGTTTTGTAGGCCACAGTGCCTAGAGTGAGACCTTTTCCTTCATTATCCACAAAATTAATATTAAAGTTGACACCCCTAAATACGTTAATGAGCTAAAAGGAATACATGCTAAACATATATGACTATAGGGCTCAACTCTCCAGCCAAATCATGTTAAATGTCACCCTTGGGAGGGAACAACTAAGACTAGGGTATAAAGAATGTTGAAGTTACCCCTGGGAGTAGGAAGAAAAGGAATTGAATACCCCAAAGAGGCAGTTGACAGGCTGTGCTCTTTCTTCTTCACGCAAGACAGGGACACCTTCTTGGTAAGCACTGTGATTTCACCCTTTCAGTGAGAACAGCTGGGATAGTATTTTGCTAGCATTATAATTATACTCATATACTAGCGCTATTACAGTAAGTGCATTTATCAACAGCACGTCTGAACTCTGTGTATCTGTTGCTTTAATAAACTTTCTATTAGTTTCAACTTTGTGAAATTGAGTGAGTGAAAGTCCTTTGAGGGCTCTGACAGGCAAACATTGACTCTGGTATGTGGCCATATGTAATCCTTTAGACATGAACCGTTGACCAAATCTGGGACTGAGACTGGACCTAGCCGCACCTAGGCTCCTCTCTGAGAAGGAGTTTAGAAAGCAAGGGTGTCCTTTCTGCACCTCATGACTCAATGGGAGGGCCTCCCTCAGACACACATCAGACTTTACTTTTTGCATGACAGAAAGTTACGAAAATACTTAAGAACACATCTTTTTTTTCAAGATACACAGCCTTATATTTAAAAATACATTGTCTGTATTATGCCAAGAATTTCAGATCACACACGTTGCATCCGCATAATCGTCTATTCCGCAGCTTGTCTTACTACCAGAAATGATTCTACATTTTCTTTTTCCTAAATGGCTAAGTAATTATGGATAAAAATCAAATCCCTGTGGGATTTGACTGAACAAGTCCCTGAGCAACCTGTCCTAATTAGACCTGTCTTTAAGCAGGGGGTTGGATTAGATGACCTCTAGTGGTCCCTTCCAATCTGAATTATTGTATACTCTTTTGACTTTACAAGAACTAAAAAAAAAAATATTCTGGATGATTCCGCATTTATAATCATTTTTATAAGATAGCCAAGTTCTAATCTACTTAACGTGTACTACATGGGTTCTGACCACTGATCATTTTAATTGGTCTCATGAGACACTAAGCCAAGTGACTTCTAGAAGTTCATGTATATTAAGATGCAAATGGGAATGACACAAAAGATGAATGGTCTAATATACTAGCAAAGCAGCTTTAGTTCTCGACATAACAGCTTGTAGCCTGCAGGCAACTTTAATAAATGTCTGCATTAAAAGAAATTACAATACTACTCCGATCATTACTCAAAACAATGATTTGAACACAAAGTAGGTTTCGTGTAAAATACCTGCTTTGGATTCATATCTTACAACAGGGATTTTTAAAACGTCCATGTATAACTGAAAACCATAGACTTTCAGAATCAAGGCAGGAATGGAATCCATTTCATAACTACACTTACAAAAGAGGTATTTCATTTTTCCAGGTCATTTTTCAATGAAAGATCTAGTACTTTCACAGAAAAAAAAAAATATATAGCCCAACATAACATGCTGATGGTCAAAAAGACATGTATTCAAAGACATGTATAGGAACATAAACTAGTGGATAACATACATATCTATATATTCTACAGTTTAGTTTTTCTGTTTTAAAGAAGCATTTAGGAATTTAAAATTACCTAAGATTTGACATTACTTAAGTTTCTGATCATATACAGAAGTGATGTCACTTAGGCAATTTATGAATGCTAACAGTTTTAATTCATATCTTCTATACCTAATGAAATCAACAGCCCAATAAAAGGGAGATCTATCTCAAAGTCTGTCAGTGAATTACATAACAGCTTTAAATAACACAACAAATATTCACATCAATATACATAGTTTTAATGCTAATGACACTTGTTAAAACTGCCATTTTGGGGAAGAGTTGATTGCATGATAACATTCTGCTTCATTCCTTAAGGTATTAAAGTGGAAATTAAGGAGATGAAAGCTCTAATTAATACCACGTCATTGCGATTTGTCTGCAAGGAAAGGGTCCTTAAGGAAATTAAATTGACAGTAAAAATATCTACTTCTATAGTTTTCCAGAAGTTATTCCTGTACTTTAGTTTAGTGTAGAAAGGTATTATATTCACTCATCAAAAGACAAGATGAAAAGAGAAGTTGGTGTAAAGTTGTCCCTTATCTACACCTTGAGCTGTCGCTTCATCAAGTTTATAGATTTAATAAGCTGTTCACAATTTCTGTTTCACAATTCTGGGATTATATCACACCTTTAAAAAACAGGTGCATCAAATCCATAAACATTTATTATTCCAAAAATAACAAAACCCCTATGGTCATCTTCTAACACAAGTTTACTTCTCAGGAGCAAGTGGGAAACTTATTGCTATTCACACTATTCTATATTGTGGTTTTGATTAAGGAGTGAATTTCAAGGCTGAGAGAAACAGCGGACATCTACTCCAGTATTTTGTACCCTGTAAACTCTCCAGAAGGGTGTTCTGAGGACGAAAGCAGAAACTTATCCTTGTGTCAGTCTTTTGTTTGATTTACCTTCAGTTCTCTAACTCAGCATTAACTGGGATGCTGAAGGGCACAAACCTTGAGATTTTTTACTACTCCTGGCTCCTTTTACCCACAATGAGAACAAAATTATCGTTCTAGATTTGCTTCGTAGGCTGGGAAAGGAGATTTTATTTTTAACATGTAATTTCATCTTTTTAAGATGTAGCAAAGTACTCCTGCAAATTCTCATTGTCAAGCAGGTAAGAATACAATTTTTTTTAAATTTAGTGTTTGATTTTTTCCAGTCATTACCTACCTGGAACTAATTTCTGCTGTGGTGCTTCAGGTATTCCATGAATCGGGTAGATCCAGAGTATTCCCTGAATTTCCCCGTTCTCTCCCACAGTAACACTGCTTGGAAAATAAGTGAAGAGTATCATTGTGATAGACTGCTGCTATTGGTTTGTGGGTTTTTTTTCCAAAGTAATCTAGACTTGAGAGTTGTTGGAGAGGTGAGACTCCATTTTATGTCTCGTACATTTTTATACATAATGTTGAACATATCTAAGAAAACTATGAAATTAAATCTGACCAAATTAGCAATAATTTACATTCATTTAGTTGAAAGTCTCCAAATATAGGAACATTTGGCCTGGTCTGCTCTCTCTTATGTCATGCCTACAATGAAACAACATTTACGCAGTTTATGCATTCCATGAACACATTCACAGGAGAATCCTTATTAGCCCAAATATACTGAAAAATTAGGGGTATGTAAGCACTTTCATTTGCTCAGTATCCATAACTGCACTTGCAGCTGGTCCTTTACATTTTCTTTATTTAAAGTCAAAAAAGGTAGGTATTGAAACAGAAAAAAGTCCTACGCTAAATCTGCATGCTTTACAGGGTACATTAAAAGCTTATCTTAGATACTTATTGCCCTCAGAATCAGACACTTGATTGCCCTTGAGAGCTACACACAAATATCCAAAGGGGAAAATGATGACAGTATTGAATACCCTTAGCTACATTTTTTTTTCCTATTAGAATAAATTACCTCTTCAAGTCTTTATTTAATTCAGCAGAATCCTCATAAGGCCAGTTTTCACCATTTTCTCTCATTACATGAATTACCATCACAGCCTCATACATTTTCATTGTATCTGGCATGAATAACACTGGGATGTCCAGTTTTTCTTTTGGAGCTAATTGCGTTCCTGAAAGATAGAACAGATGGTTATGGTATTTTTAAAGTTGTGAAAATTATTTATATAATTTTACTTTTTTTGGGGGGGGGGAGGGAGCGGCAGCGGGGGATACACTATTTAGTATTTTATCATAGGGTACTGTTCTCCCTGTAATAACAAATTTCACTTTACCCTGCTCTTGCTACAGCCAAATCTCATCTTATAGTAGCATTTGTGGCCTGGCTTCCTGTAATAAAGTACTTTTTTATTCAATGTCCTGAATAGAGGAGTTCAGATAAAGTGTTATTTTAGACTTCTACTTACTGATAAAGCTTTGAAATGAGACCCAGGAAGACTCTGAATGCTCAAAACAAAACAAGCACAATTAAGTAAATATCCCGTACTTCATATTCAAAGATAATTTGTAATATATGTAAGTCAGTTCCACGATTTTCTAGGGCCTGTCACTGTTTTTGAGCATCTGTGGGCTGCTACATAAGACAGTAACACTGTATAAAAAAGACAAATCCAAAAGCCATTGTTCACGTTCAAGACATAATTGAAATGTATCTGAAAGAACTGACATTATTATTATACAAGCCATGTCTTTTCTGTATGATTTTTCATCTGATTGATTTTGCTGTTTAAAAAAACAAAACCACCCTGTGTTGTCTATAATGAAGGTGGCCTGGTACATTATATTTTTAAGGGCATTTTTCAAAAAAACTTGTCAGCTTGCCAAGTGTTAGAACATCTACTTCAGGGCGTGTTCCAGCTATTTTAGAAACAAAGTTACAGGAAAACTACCCAAAGTAGAACAAGTAAATCACACATTATTTTCCACTATCAAGCTCCTTTCCTTGAATAGAATTCTTGAAATCTGGTGGAACTGACATCTCAGGGTTTGGGTTCCAGCTTTAATTCTGTCTGTAGCAAAACCTCTTAGCTATGAGTAACTGCTTCTACATTAAGCTTTGAATCCATTTTTGTGATAATTTTTCACGCCTGCTACAATGCATATGTGCTAATGCAGGTCTATGAGTATCGTTCCCTGAGAATGACCGAGTCCAGTGAAGTTAGTATGCATGGGACAAGCAGCACTCTCCCTGTGATTGCTTCTGCTGATAACCACAGGCTGCTGTGTGCTCAAAAGATGTCAGCAGGGAAACTTTATCTCGTGCTCCAAATGTTCACTTTCAACAGCCTGAGTGGCTTGAGGGTGAAGACCTCAATGCTGAGAGCTGTAGCAGAGTGGATGATAAGAAAATTGTAATGCAGTCTTGAGAAGGACAAAATATATATATATATAAAAAAAAAGAGGTGGATGCGTGGAAGTTTGGAACTGAAAGTGGATGTGTAGGGAGACAAAGGAAAATGATGACAGATGGGAATTGACAGAAAGCAAAAAAAGGTCAGGTAAGTCACAGCAGGGTAGGAGAGAAGGGTTTGAAACACAGCTCTCCAAAACACAGAACAAAAGTCAGGACTCTTCATCTGCACCAGTCCTCTGCTAGCATTTAATTATAAAGTCTAGTAGACATTGAAGCTTCTATTGCTACCTCACAATGCCTTGTTGCTATCATTGATTCCTCCAAGGAGCAACCTTGAATAAAGATATACAAAGTAGCTTGGATAGATTAACAACATATATAAATTAACAAATTGCCCTGTCCAGATTAATTACCTTTATGAATAATTACCTCGTACTGTGTTATGTAGGTACTTCCTATAGTATATAACCCCATTGGAGTTCATGTGCTTCTGTAGCTGTAAAGCTTTTAGCTAGAAACACTCTTAAAAAAATAAACTAACCAAATGAAGATTAGAAAGTCAATTTTAAATTAGGAAGGTTGGGATTATTTAAGGACAAACCACTCTGTCTGCATGATTTCTACCTCTTTAAGTTACAATGCCTCAAGACCTCAAATACAAGCCACTGCCTCACATTATTATGGATTCTAAAACCAGTAAGGAATTCTTCCAGAATTCTTCCAGAAAATATATCTGGATTTCTGTATGCAAGAAGTTTATCATGCAGTAGTTATGGAAATTACTGCTTTTACTCATAATTGCTTTATTTTTGTGTATTTGTAGAAGTCCATCATGGCATAAGCAGTTTGACTTTGAAATAATTACTTGAAGAGTCTTCTATCTTGAAATAGCTTGAAAATGTCCACATTAAAAGTCCATTAAAAATGCTAATATCTAGATGAAAAAATAAATTATATTTCTTCTTTTTTTCTTTTAATGAAGATTTAAGATTTGACTTTTAGATTTTTATCTCCCTATTTGATACATTATCTATCAAGTACATACCCACAATTTGAAAGATATACCATATATATACATACTGTTGGCAATAATGTGGTCAAGGGGGGGTTTTGAAAACCTTTAAAAATTAGCAACTAATTTTTTAATCCAATATCTGAAATAACAACTAAGCTGACCACATACATTGTTGCCATACTTCTGAAAGCATCTGAACTAGGATCCATCTCTCTGGAACAGAAGTCAGCTACAGCACTGCTGCACTATTCTCCCTCTGTGACAGAAGAGGCAGCTTTTTACCAGGATTTGCCCACTTTGGGCCTACCCTGGTGTAGCTAAGGCAGGGGCCTGCAATGTCTTTAAATTAGTAGTGTAGTCTCCAGGATATATTTGCAATTAGATTGCCTTGAATCCAAATACATGCACACCAAAATAGTGCAATCAACAACAGTAAGCACTTTGCAACACCATTATGGCACATCCAAACACAATGTGTAGGCATTTTAATTAAGTTTGTGAGCAATGTGACCACCAACAGGGCAAAGACATATGAAGTTGCATGTAGAAGATATCCAGAAGAAGCAGCAACAAGAGACACAAAGGTAAACAGAAGGGACTACAAATAGGCAGAACATCCTGCTGAATACACAAGAGGGATGATTAGCAAAAGTAAAACCAAAATATTCAGCAGGAGGAGCTGTTGAGATTTCCCTTGGGAGGTGGAGGGAGCAAGAAGCATAAAGCACTGGCAATGACCAAGAAAAGATGGAGAAGAAAGTTGACAAGCCCACTTCAGTTCCAACTTCCCTCATCAGAGTTATTCTTCTCTCTCGTCTGATCACTTTGACCTCCATGATGAAGAAACATCAAGGACCCAAACCATCATTGCTAACTACATGGCATCAACTTCATGGCATTGTATACTTATTGCTAATTTAGGATATGATTGTTAAGGAATATCACATTTATACATGTAGCAACAGTGATTAACAGTGTGTAAGAATTGCTCATTAGCAAGAAGTTTATTGCTAATAAACCTAAGTTTTTGTTTTAAAGTTTAAAAATGGTCTACTTTACCAGCCCTCTACACATTCCCATCACAGAGATCTTTAATTCCTTAACAGTATATTTTATATGTGTATATATAACTGCATACACACTATGTGTTCTGTACATATACATGTAGAGAGAGATCATTATATATAGTTACACACAGAGGTGCACACATGTGCATCTATTCTACTGCAACACTGGGAGAGCCTGTGTGTGGTTTGTATTCATTTCCTTCTTCGGTATTTTCTCTCTTTTGTCACAGAATCATAGAATAATTTGGTTTCGGAGGGATCTTGAAGGGTCATTGAGTTCAACTGCCCTTGCAATGAGCAGGGACATCTTCAACTAGATCAGATTGCTCAGAGCCCCGTCCAAGCCGGACTTGAAGGTCCTCCTAGGTCCTTGTGGCTGGCTGCTCCTCAAGTTGCTGGAAGGCTGTGAAGGAGGGACAACCCTCTCCCTTCCCTCAAAATTGCAAGAGCAGCTTCAGCTTCCCACAAACCACTTTGTGTTCTTTAAAAACATTCCTCTGCCTTTTCCCATCTCTGCAGGAAAACACCATCCCAGCTTTTTCATCAGTACACCTACTGACACAGCAGACAATAATATGTACATGGGCAATTTTAGTACAAATCAGCATGACTGATCAAATTGCTCCTATTTTTCTGTGGACCTCATGTATTCTGCTGGGAATATCAAGAATGTATTCCCTCCCCATGCCCTCTACAGTGATGCTTATACACTGCAAATAACAAATTGCAGCTACATCAGCATCTTACTGATTGCAAAATATCCAAGTAGCTGTTCGAGCTAATTTTTGTCTCTAGTGTTTTACCAAAATAATTTACTCTGGATGATTTGCAACTTAAAAAAAACAACCTAACAAACAAACAAAAATAACCCAGAAAACAATCATATTATATGCATGTCATACTGTTTGAACTGTAGCTTACTGTTACAGTAGATACTGCCTTGATTTTTAAAATAAATTTTAATACAGAACCCATATGAGAGCATTCTGGGTCATTCTGGCAGAAAATTGGTTATTGAAGATCATGAAAAGACAAATTTTATAATATCACTCTTGAAACAGAATATGTTCACATTTTTTAGTAAAAAAAAAATCTTCTCAGTAGAAGCTGTTCATAATGACCATAATTTTTATATCACTGGGCTTCCCTGAAGCTGTCAACTAACCAACTGATCATTAACTGCTAGTACTGATTTATTTTCTTATCATTTTTCTTAATTAATAGATGGATGAAATAGGCCTAATTGCAAAAAATCACACATTGCTTCATCCTACACTTTTTTCCTCTCCATTTCTGGAATGTGGGCCAGCAACTGCTGGCACAACAGACAACAATATCTGTGTGGACAACTTTAATACAAATCAGCATTACCTACCAGGTTGCTCCTATTTGCCTGTGGACATCAAGGACTCTGCTATGGATACCAAGAGCTGATCCCAAAGGCTGATCCCTTATCTAAGTATTTATACTGCAATGAGTATTCACAAATTCATCATAATGAGTCCATAGTGAGGCTCTTTTCAGAATAAAGCTGCATCACATTTGGTAAAAAGCTGTGGGCCAGATTTTGATAATACCCTACTTCTATGTCACTGTCCTACAGGCCATTAGGAAACAGTGAGAGCAGTAAGGTCAGCTGACCCTTTGAATGACTGAAGCCATCTGATTCAAGCCAAGGGTTGCAATTAGAGTTCACTGCCTTACAGAGAAACATGCAGACTTCTGTGTCCTCCTCCATTTCTGTTTCAGGTAACCTGTTTTTAAGCCTTACCTTGTCTAAGAAGGCCGGTGCAGAGAATTGTTTCTGTAAAAGATTCCTTGGGTGCCACAACCTTTGACACTTGATTCTAAAACTCAGAACTGAATTAGAAACTTAAATCAAAATTAGTGTAATTCAAATTCCCTGATTCATTTCTCTGGGTCGCTGCGCTGTGGTTGAGTTCTGTGTAATTACTGGGTCAGCCCTAGAAAGTACAGCACTGTGAGAGCTAAAATTAATTAAAGTATTGAAGCAGTGGATTCCCATAGCTGGGATTTTATTTAGAAGGAATATAGATGGGTGAAAAAGTGCTTGTTGCCTCTACAGTAGCTTAGAAAAATGTTTAAGAGCAAGCATCCCAGCCAGTGCCACACTGATAAAATTGTGATGGCAATGAGCAAAATATCCTGCAATGTCTTTGAAAGGAATCATCATCCTCTCATCTAACCGTATCTTAAAGCCATGTATTTTTCATATTCATAAGGTCCTCTGACGGCAGATCTTGTAGCTGTTGAAAGGACTGTCTCCTTGACGCATTGCTGTTAAGTCTGTGCCTCCCACTGACTGTACCCGTAAGAACGGCACTGAGTTCGGATTCCTCTATTGAAAAAAAGAGATGAGGCAGAGCTCACTATGTCTTCATGAAGTCTGATAGGGAATCATTTATGAGTGCGAACTTTAGTTTGCTTTTTTTTCTCAATAGTTTCTCAGTTAAAATTATTAGTATAGAATCATTTCAGTTAAAACCACAGATGGCCCTGCTAAAATTAGCACTGGCCATATAAATGTCAACCTGGTATAATCAGGTCTGTTTTCTACCACTATCCTCAGAATCTGGAAAGGGCAACCTTCAAAATATTCACAAACAGCAGCTGCTGCTGGGGAAGGATTGCTAATTCTTTCTCAAGGAACTCATCCAGTAAAGGACTGATATCAGGCAGTTAAGAGTGATATATTTCCAGCACTCCAGTAAGTATCTGAAATACATAATAAAAGTCAGGCCTAGGTATTCTTCATTTCTTTTCACCTGCTAGAAGAGATAAAAGCCTGGCTCACATATGAAGACTAAGATTTTTTTTATAACAGCTCTTCCAAAAGTGGTTCAGTGGTTCATGCTCAGATGGAAGTTCCTGTGTTTCCTGTCACCAGGCACCACTGAAAAAAGCCTGGCTCCATCCTTTTTGCACCCTCCCTTCAGGTATGTGTAAGGCTCCGATAATAAGTGAATGTCCCAAACATCCATCTCAACACAAGCAGGGATAAACTGATAATGAGGGAATGTGGCAAACATCTGTCTTGACCAAGGACAGAGCCTGGGAAAGCAGGATACCGTCTTGTGAGCCCCTTCCCCTCTCCTTGAAACATGCTGACAAAGCCCATCTGCCTCCTGTGCGTGCCTGCCTGCTTGTGAGGGGCCATAACTCAGCCCTGAAGTGGAGGGAGACAGTGAGACCCCCCCAAGACCTCATAACCCACCAACTCATTTCTGGAACATTCCTGATCACATATTGCAACTGTGCAGTGATGACAAACCCCCGCCTATGGGCTGGGAATTTTGGGTTATAAAAAGAGGAAACACAAGCTTTTGGTGCATACGTTTGTCACCTGAGGACCACAACTATGAGCAGAGAAGACCGCTGGACCCAGGATGGAGATATCTCTTCTCTTATCTTATCTTTCTTTCTATCTCTTTCCTTTCCCCGCTCTTTGTCTCTAACTTCGTTTTAGGTACATTAAGGTAATCTCATCACAAATTTTGCTAAGCCGCTGTCCCTCGTGATTCCACTGAGTTTTAAGTGTTGTTAGAACTTTTGTCAACCCTCTATCTTTTGTCTTTCTGTGAATTTTAAGTAAATTTTTAGTTTGTTTGAAACTCTAGAGTAATTGTCATTACTCCTGATTATTGCACAGAGAATTAAAAAGTTACCTCTCCGTTACACCCACTGAGTGGGATGGGTCAGTATGTATGTACATTAATAAGACCCCCCAGGAGTTGCTGAGTTCCTTAGCTGAAAAACTCAAGTCATGAATATGCAGCTCAGATGTTAATAAACAATTTCACAAATGATTGGTTAAAACTTGAGAAGTTGCTTTAAAAATAAATGGCACAAATAGAGGAATGAATGTTTGAGTTTTTAACTGAAAGGCTTCACATCATCACTATTAGAAGCACACAATAAAACGTATTAGATACAGCATGTTTATAAGATTTGTTTGCCATTTTATGAATCTTGTGTTGATACAATTTTGTATACTTCTCGCAGAGTCTTTCTGGCTTATTTCATTACGAGATTTAATTTAGAAGAATTTCTTTCTGGTATGAAATAATGGATACAAGTTAAACATTTGCTATTTAGATTAAAATAAATGGATTGAGAACAGGGCTCAGTAATTAAATATGTGGGTTTATTTAATGCAATTTATTTTGTTTTTAAACAAAGCATGTCTAAAAGGCCGAGCATAAAGTTTCCTTTCCTTTTTTAAAATTATCCTTCTCTAAATAATAGCCTATAGTGCAGCTGCAGCCAAAATCAAAACCATCATTTTGACAGAAATACCTATTGCATTTATTTATCACTGAACTGCAGTAATAATTAACCTTACTAGGGTTAAGTACACTGAGGGAAAAGATGTTTCTAAGTACAATGATTCACTTGGTAATAACCAAAACAAGAAAAATTACACTTATGATCTTTAATTCTGAGAAAACTTGAAAAATTACACATAACAGAGATCATGAAGATCACACTGCCTTATTGAGAATAAACAGACAACAATTTTTTTAATCCCAAGTATATGATCATTGCTTAATATATTTCAGAACAACATCTCCATCACTTCCATATCATGATTATCAAATTTGATGTAAGAATGCACTGCAGTAATACAGAAATTATGTAACCTCCTAAACTGTTTTATGACAGAACATCCCTCTTATCTCCAAAATTCTGGTACCTGCAACTTTGACTTTGGGAAGGTGTTACAGACCTGTTAAATCTAAAAAAAAAATAATTGTCTGATATTCATATACATGCCACATTCAATTATATTTTCCATGTTTCCTGGTATCTTATGTATTTGTCTTGGCACTATGGGGTATCTTTGCAATTTACCTTCAGAGGTGCTGTGATAGTGGACTTTGGGTTCACTTTACACAAATCCACTTGGCCAGCACATTAGGAAAGACACACCTCAATGGTAGGAGACAAAACAGTCTACCAGCCTAAAATCTTAACAAAAATTAGTAAATAACCACACAGATATTTTGAAAATGCAAGTCACACAAGAAACATCATATGCTTTGTAAACAAACATTCGTCTTTTATGTGCTCAGCCACAAAAAAAACTCCAACCAAACTTTATCCATTCTCTTTTATAGAAGGTTCATGCTATCCCAAGATAAAGTAGTAGCAAGTAAATTAAGACTATTACAGCTTCCCCTTTTCTTGATCCAAATACCCCAAAAAATATCTCTAGTCCATGGTTGAAAAGAAACTGTAATTGCTTCAGTTCAGGAGTAATTGAATTTTTGACATATGTCAAATATCTGATTATTTTTGACAGATATATTTTTACTTTCATTTTAAACTTTTCTTGGATACACGTATCTCTTAGTCCAATCCCTGAAAGCACAGTCAAGTTCTGAAGTTATGGCAGATTTTAATCAAAATCTGCAAAGTGTTGTGAAATCGGTAATGACACTGGTGCTGTTACATCCTCCTACTTTTTATATAGAACCAAAAATTGTACTGCTTGTTACAAGTTTCCAGGAGACATATCACACTTCATACAGCAGGCAGTAACTGGAAACATATATATGTGTCTCTCCAACTGACTCTTGTGAGTGATTGGGACAGAATGATTACTCAGCATTTTTGACTTTTCCAAAGCTGTTTCCTTGACATAGTTTATAAACTTTTGAAACAGCCAGTTTAGCCATTATTCTCCACTATGAGTCACATATATATATTTTTCTTTCTGAGATATTAATTTCCATAGTCTTAATATTTATACTCTTCATCATTCACGATTTACAAAATTCTGTAGTAAGGTGGAATTGAGCTCTACACTGGTGGGGTTTTTTTGTTTGTTTGGTTTAGTTTTTTGTTTCTTAGTATTCAAGAAAACAGACAAAGTTGGTAAGAAGCATCCCTCTTAAAAAGTGACTTGTGCCCATTAATTTAATTTGTGTCATAAAACCGTAGTTCTGTGAATGACAGAATCCACAATACGCTACATGTATTTCATAGCTCAATACTTCCTGTAGTAGGAGTATTTTTTCTGCTGGAGGGGACATTTCTGTAGCTCAGTAAATATGGTTTCTTTCTACTATTATTAAAAGACTTTTTAGTGGCCTTACAAGGCAGGTCTAAGGATTTGATTGACATATGCCTTGGCATAAGTTGATTTTAACTTCTTTTATTCATGATAGCAATTGTTTATCAGTCAGGTTTGGTTTAGGATATTTTGAGTTTATAGAGATATGAGTAAACATCTGTGCAGATTCTATGATACTAGAATAAAAAAAAAGTAAATCAAGAGTGTAAACACAGGATGGTACCAGATATCCAAAATTGTAAACACAAATCATAGTGGTCACTACAGGAATACGGTCTTGTTAAACCACTTTAGATAAAGCAGAAAATAGAAAACTGAATAATGGAGAACCAGTAATGAGAAAGTTCATTTATGCAGATTATGTTAGGATAATGCATAAAAATAAATCCAGCCAGATCCCAAAACTTGAGGAATGAACACCTTACCATCCCTCAAAGCAAAGAAGTTGGGGCATTGACAGCTATCTGACATTCCCATCCAACCTCTGCACCTGGGGAGGGCTGATGCCGTCAAGCTTAAGACCCAGAGGTGGCCAAAAAGATGAGCATCACACCAGAGAAAAAGGGTAGATAACAGGAAACTTTTTCTGCCTGACAATTTTAACTATGTTAACAGAGCCTTTTCTGTATTGACTATTGTATTGTATCAACTTTTCTGTTGACTATGAATGGTAGTAGTATTGTAACTGGACTAAAAATATTTTTTATTACCCTGTCAAAATAGACAAACAAGAATTGTTGTGCTCCACTAATGTACACCTTTGCCCACTGCGTTATTTGTGCAACATCCTAAAACCCAACATGTGGCAAAGCCAGCCTCAGTGTTAACCCCTCAAACTTGTCAGCAGGTAATCTCTGTGTTCAAACATTCTGACGAAATTAGTTACACCTATTATTCACCCTGAAAAGAAATCAGAGTAAATGAAAATATATGATAAAGCTCCTACCTGCAAAACAGAAGAGCAAAAAATTTGAAAGACAATTCTAGATTACTTGTATTTCACTCAAAATCCTTAAGCAGAATAATGTTTTTTAGAGCTGGGGTTCAGCCTTTACATGAACTATTCTAAAAGTTGTCCCCTTAACAAAAACTTTTCTCCTACTCACAGATCAAATTTATTTGTCATTGTCCTAATAGGTAAAACACTCAAAGGTTAGCCAGAATACTGCTGCAATGTAACTGAAGTATTTGGGTTTTGGTTAGGAGCTGATTTTAACATAATCTTCTGAAAATATCCTCCAGCCTTGAGACCTCTATTATCCTTCAGTTACTTCTCTCTATAGAAGTTTTGTTTCACAATTTTGAGTAGTATCTTTCTCTCAGACAGCAAAATAAACATTTCAAAACCTTTATTCTACTGAGTTTTGTATGCTACACATTGAAAGTAATATCAGCTGCAAAACTGTTCTTTTTGTTTATTTGGTTTTAGATGTATTGTGGACTTCCCACAGAAATAGCATATGACGCATTAACAACAACAGCAATAGGTAAGTTGGTACTTAAACCAGTTAGTTTCCTCTTCCTAATGGTAGCTGTGAGTTCAAGATGTTTCTTGTGGCATAATACAAATGAAAAAGAAAAAATACAAGTCATGTACTCTGAAAAAAAGGTTTCAGGACTCAGTTTATAAAAGATGATGTAGAAAAAGAAAATCCCTCAGAGAAGACAAAGACCCTTCATTTCTTTTACGTTTCTTAGCGAGTTATTTTGACTACTTCCTTGGTTCAGGAGAAAATGAAGTCAAATATGGCCCAGATGTCATTGCTGTTGCATTTTGTTATAGTTTTAGGAGTAGACACTGATTTAACTGCAGCAGCCTCATATAAAGGCCAGCAATCATATGTCCAGGATGACAATTTAAAGAAGACATCTTATGTTCTGACTGTGATCACTGATGTACAAAACCTGCTCCAGAGTTTATCAAGACTACCACAGAACAGTAATTTTTTCCTAGAGGAAGTAAAGAAAAAACATCAGCCATATTCTCTAGCAAGAAACTGTGTTAAGCTGCCAAGTGCCTTTCTACCTCAGAGACATTTTGGATTTTTGTGGTCAAACTGGCAATTCACACTGACTTGTTCTTTTTTTAACAAGTAATGCTTTCTGACAGAACCCATACATACTGAACTTGTCTTAGGTCTATGGGTCTCAAACCACAAAATAATTTTTTAAACTCTGAAAATTCTCACGTGCACACAAAACCATCTTTTATTGTCACTATGGTCTCACATGCTATTTATGTACATCTCTGCTACTCAGTCATTACATCACATAAGGACGTATCAGTTTCGATATACGTTCAGAAATACTTTGACCCTACTGCAAAGATCTGGGACATGTTGGATCAGTTAGTATGTCAGATAGCTACTCACCTGTCAGACTCAGGTATACATATAGATCATATTTAAATTTTGTTAAGACTCCACTCATAATATTGTATCCCCCAAATTCCCATGGATAATACGATATTTACTACCATTTTCCTGGTTTCCTGAGGGGTAGTTGAAACGTGGCATGAGTTTCCAACCATGAAGACAATTAGCAGTTCTTGGTTGCAAATTGTGCATTGCTTGCTGTTGTGTGAACAACATTAAAATCAACTCTGTAGTCCTAATTTGGAGCAAATCACGGTCAGTATTATAAATAAATGTATGAGTTGGTGGCCTCTTAAATTCAGAGAGTCACATAGAGGGATATGCTTGAGGACATCTAGAAAAAGGACAAAATGCTTAGAAGCAGCAATGTAGGAAAGCAACTGGACTGGAAAGACTTTCTTTAGCAGGAAATAAAAAAATCAAATAAAATCCCCCAGTCGAGAGACAGAAGATGCCACTGAAAGTGGGAATTACTATTAAAATATTCCAGAAGGGATCAAGGACCCAGATTAGATTCTGACAGCGTCAGGATGATTCTGAATTGTCCTGACAGAGAAGACAGGCTTTGGATGACTCAGTGGCAAATGGGAGCTGCAGGGCTTCTGAACAGAGGTGGTTGCAGCAGATCCTGTACACCTATGTGAATCCAGAAATGGAATTCATACGTCATCCACAATTCAGGAGGCAAGATGACTACCAACATCAACATTTTCATATGAAATAAAAACCCAAATGTCTACAATTTAGCTTTTACTAATTTTTGCACAAATTGTTCATTTTAGTGCTTATTAAGAAACAAGTTTTTCTTTTGATTCAGGAAGGAAGAAAACTAATCGTCACTGCTGATTCTTCTTTAAAATTCAGTTAAAATACAGTAATGGATGAAACTATGTGAAAACAATACCTTTCTGAAACAGGAAGGAGACATTTTAGGTCAGTTACTGTAGCTTTCACTAATGATACTGGTGGTGATATAACTGGGAATGAAAATTTTCATGGAAGTGACTTAATCAATCAGGATTATCCATTTTAAATCTATCAAAATGAGAAGCAGCCTTTTCCCTTTCCATATGGTTAAGAACAGTCTCTAAAGCAGCTCAAGGCATAAGTGATTTGCAGTCAAACATTGAACAAATGTAGGGACAGGAGCTTTTGTCAATAGCTATTTGTTATAGGTGTCGACTGAAGAAAAGGTGGTAGAAAAAAATCCTTATGTATAAAGATGACAGTGACCAGAGCTTCACAAACTGATGTCATTTGGCATCAACTCAAAAGAAAAATAAAAGAAAAGGTTTATTTTCTGATATATGGAAGAAAGGAGGTGGAGAAAAGGTTAGAAAAGAATTCCAAAAAAAGTAGTTAATTTTTCCTACAACCAATAGCTTTTTCTGAGTGATTATATTGGATCCCCAAATTTCATTTCACTATTAGGTATCTTACTTTTACATCAAGACTAATGACCATGAAACTTAAAAAAAATGCTGCTTCTTTAGAGGCAACTGACCGCAAAGATATGTGTACAGAAAAGAAAACTTGTACGGTCCATATCTATTGATGGTACTTGATTTCTTGCCTCTGTTTTCATCTTGAAGTAATAAAAGAATAAGCAAAATAATGGGAAATGTTAATTCAGAAATTTCAAAGCATTTTTTGCCATTTTGTTTGAACCAATACAAGCACATTTAAAGAATGTTTACTTAGCCAAAATTCTGCAGTGATTTTTTTTCATTTCCTCAATGCTAAGCATTTTAGTCATTGTGATCATCTAACTTGACCTAAATACATAAGATTTCTCAGAACTCATTTGAAAAATCAAGGTTCAGTCTCAATAAGTCTTCCTGAACAAGAGAACTTAATTAGAAAAAACAGGTTCACTTGATTCAAAATTTGCCAGTGATGGTGAATCCTCCACATTTCTGTCACAATTGTTCTGAGAGTTGATTAAGCTCATTGTTAAAAACATGTTTCATTTTGTATTTGGCTACTGAATAACATTGACATGTTTTCAGTCCCTGCTTTTTCCTGTGAGAGTGAACAGTGTTCATTACCAACATTCTGTAGTTTAGTGAGGTAGAACAAATGAATTGCCACCAAAATTCTCTTTGGTCAGCAAATAATTTGGGATCACTGAATGTCTTTCTCTCGTCTTGAATCATTTAAACATGCCTGTATTGCAAAGATGAACAACACCTGTAGAAGGCAACAAGGGCTAACTAACATTGTACAGCAAATGGAAGACTCCATAAATAAAGACAGAGGTACCAATAAGTAGGGACAAAGAATTTCCACTTAATTCAGAGTTGGGAGAATTAGATGAATCTGTGGATCCAAGAAACAAAAATATCATAAAAATGCATTTTTTATTTGGAAAAGGGACAAATCAGTATGAATAAAAGACTAATAGGACACAGTTGGTGATTTTACACTTGAAGAGATATAAAGCAACCTGGAAAGATAAGGATGATCCAAAATTTCCTCAACAGCTATTGACATGCTATTATATTGTGTATTGTGGTCTTGCACTATTGTGTGTGATAAAACTGAATAGCTTGTTTGTGCATGTAGAAAGCTTAATGTGTTATTCATACCGGTCTGAATGACAGTTCTTTTCAACAATCAACTTATTTTCCTATTTAATAGAAATGAGAAAAGTGTATACAATGGCCAGAAAAAAAGGAACTGTAACAGGGCTGCATACAATTCAGCTTGTGGTTTCTGCTGGTTGTATGTAGCAGAGGTAATAAAAATGGCAGCAGACCTCAGGGATGAGTTTACATTATTGATATTCATTGTGAAAAAGGCAGTAGCACCTGTAATTAATAGATATCAAATTTTGTGAGCTATTAACCTTTGTTTTATGTTAATATCTATGACGAAGGAGAAAAAATATTTTATTTATAAGGGATTTTCAGTGCTTGTGAAGCAGTCAGATAACAGAACATTCAACATTAAAAGCTATTTGAATACTATAGTTTTCACTTCAATGTACAAAAAAAAGTATATTTAACGTCAACATTCTTATAACACAAGCAGGCAAACAAGGCAATCACAAAACATGATTTGCATTTAATAAGTTCACCTATTGCAAAAACCTCTCATATGTTAACTAGACTGAATTTCATACTTTAAAGAGGAAGTTAATAGTTCCAATTTATAGATAAAAGATGAGCAGCATCAGGAAGTTTCATGGACTTCTTGATGGCTGCATGGAACAGTTTGCATTCTAAGCTTTCCTTTAGACCTTTGTATGAAAATTATTTTCTAAGTGCTTCACCAATTATGAGAAAATAGTTCATGATTACCTTTCAAGCCTCTAGATTTTATTTTGAAACAGTCACAGATTTAGCATAGGAAAGCTTTAGTACACCTTTGCTTCTGTTTCTCTGGGTTAAAATGAATACAGTGTTAAATATCTTCCCTCAAGTAAGTAAGCAGGGATTTGTGAAAATAAAATTATCAAGTATTTCAACAATATGTGAGGATGGGAAGTACTTAAGTATCAGTACACTTTCATTAGCTACTAAATTTGTTCAGGTTATACCCATTTTTGCAATTACAGATTTTACCTAAACCAGCATATTAACAGTAATATCAGAGGTGTCATATCCTTGGGCATAAACTACTTCATAGTAAAATTAATGCCCTAGCAAGAAGAGTCCGAGAAAGTCAAACACACTTTCAACTTTGCTCTCATGAGCCTTTAAAATGTTGTCACCTCAAAAGATACTATCCTGCAAAGAAAAAAGTTCAATTTTCCTCCACTCAGCAAAAGACGATATTAGACCAAGTGGCTATGAATATAATAAAGCATATTGGGTATGTTGTTAAAAAACCCTCTGATGTCCAATTAAGAAGTTTGTGTTGCATGCTTCAATGGTTGTGAGATATTACTCCTTGTAATAGAAAAGATCATGATTCAAACATTGTTCATCTAATTGTAACTTAAATCTTTATTCTGCATTTCCCTAAGAATATCTAAATTATGTTCTATACTTGATATCAAAATCCCCTCTGTTAGGTGATACACTATGATTTATGAGCAGGGTAAGCATCACACAAAAATAGAGGCAAAGACTGAGTTACAGTTAAAACATGTCCTCCTCTCTCACATACAGCAAACACAGCAGTAGTGTCCACATTCTTTTCTTCCTGGGTTGCTTTGGGTTCTGGGTGTTTTGGTTTTTTACCTTTGTATCAGTGATACTTTTAAAGAAAAAATATTCCTGAAACCTAAGTTTTATTGTAAGATGCAAGACCGTTGCTAATGTTGATGATTGAAGGTACCAACCTGACCTTCACGTAAACAGGAAGGGTTTCAGCATAAGTATTGTGAAAGCTGAAAATGAGGTCCAGTATGAATCATGAAAGGTAGAAGAAAAAGATAAATCAATTTTTACTGAGACTTATATGAAGAGTACAGATGTACCAGTGATATGCATTCTTTTTGCAAATATATTCAGGCATGTGCAATCCCAGTGGCTTGATCAAGCCAAAATAGGCCCTGCCTAATCATTGAGGCTTTGTGGCAGAAAAGTAAATCAGGAAATCCAATTCACACTGGTATCTGAAAGATATCAATTCTTAAATGAGAATGTGAATATTTCATTATCTCTCCCATTAAAAATATTTCAAATAATTTGTTAATATTAGTAATAGTATGACAAAATATCTAGGGAAGATAAATAAAGCAGCAGAGTACTAAGGATATGATGTTCATTTTAATTAAATTATTCCTCCCCTACACAGAACAGTTTTAAAGACCCTATTTGTCAAGAACTGGAGCTACAGTATTACTGATCCAGATTATAGTTTGTGAACAAAGAGAAATACATAATTTTGACATGAACATATAGATATTGGCAAACTAACAATAATTGTCAAAATAATTAAACACACAAATAATCCCACTTCAATTCACACCACAGCAATTAGAATACATGCCTAACATACACATTTACATTTCCTGTAATTTCAGTGCAGCTGAAGCAGATGTTTAAATTTAAATTCTTTACTATTTAGGGATTGCCTTACACACCTGAATTAAACATACTTACATATGCTACTGAATCAAGAACTTCATCCATCAGTCAGAACTCAAGAAGCAACATGCATCTTTCCCTATCATGAATCATTTGAGTTCTGAATGCAGCTGTTAGCAGCTATTATGTCAATTAATCACATATCCTACTACAGAACCAAACTTATTATTTGAGTGTGCACAAAATTTATTATGGGATGTTTCAGGGGAGAGAACATGGGAGGCAAAAGAGAAAGATCCAAGTGGATGAGGGAAGAACACACATAGGAGAATAAAGGTGAAAGAGGATAAAAGATGGCAGCCATGTAAGCAGGTGCTGGCCAGTAAAGCTGTCTGCTAGCGCCTCAGGCTTGATCACTATGTTAGACTCTTATTAAATCCTACGTCTAGCTTCTGTGTAAGTACACTCCCTACCCCGAGCCTCCGTGTGCCAGCTACTGGAGAGACTAAGACCAGTTGCTGGAGAGAACAGGGGTTTGGGTGGGTGTCAGCTGCTACCTAGTATCGAGGCAGAGTAGTGGCAGGAGACCAGCGTCTGCAACGACCCGGTGACCGGGTAAAGGGCCTACAGTGTGAGCACGCACACAGGACAGACTCAAATCCATGCTACTGTTCAAGAGACCGGAAGGCATGCCTTTGTGAGTTGAGTGAGCAAACGTATGCATATATTCTGCTAGTCAACTTTGAGCTGTACTAGCCAGCAAGAAGGAGCAGATCAGCGTCCAGAAAGACCCAAGTCCTGAGCCAGTGACTGGAAAAGGAGCCCGGGAGTCAGAAAAGGAGCCCAGGAGCCAGACGCAAATACTGGAGAAACACAAAAGTCCATGCTAGTATTCAAAAGATCAGGGGGGATGCCAGTGCATCAGTGGGATAAGGGTGGCTGTGCGTCCCTCCACCACAGTTCAATCCTAATCAGCCAAACACCAGTGATGGCACCAGGCTGCTCATGCTGTTCATATTTACGAGTGCTGATTGGTTTTATGGGTGTGCTGGTAAAGACACTGCTCTCTGGATTGGTCTGACATCACAGACCCTCTTAAATGTTAAACCTCCTTATTCGGCAAGATCTTTTTCTGGATCTAGTTATGATGCATACTGCTAAACTAAAGCCCAGCCAACAGCGACTCCACCAAGAAGTAAAAAATAAATATCTGCATGCCCAGCACACTCCAACAGCTTTTCTAATTAATTCAAACAACTAGTCCTGAGAAGTTAATGACTAAACTAAAAAAGAAAATAAAATAACCAGCTTTCCTTTCTATTCTTTGCTGAGTGCAATTCAGATTGAGATTTCATGCAACTCCAACTGAGGCTTGCAGTGTAAGAACATTTTTCAAAAACAACAGAAATATGTATCTATCGATATGTTATCAAAAAGAATTATGGGTAGATAAGTTAGACAAAAGAATTCATAGACCTCTGCAAAATGTGTAAAAGCAAGGTTCATTGTTTGGCATGATAACTATGGAATTACGCGTTTGTTGAAGTTTGACTTATGGAACTGGACTTTACACAATTACAAGATAAGAAAAGAGACACTCCTGTGTAACATACCAGGGTCAGTGCTACATTAAACAAAATTCCAAAAGAAACTGCAGGAAGATCACTCCTGTTCACAGTCCCTCAATACAGCAGTCACAGAGAGTACCAAGGGTTTGCAAAAAAAAAAATCTTACAATTGTTTTCTAAATACCTGTGCCCAGTGACTACTCACACTGGCACTGGGGCCTGGACTCTAAGAACATTTGATGTTACTCTGAATGAGAAAAAAAAGGGTTAGAGTAGGGATATCACACTCAAAGATATACAAAAAGGTTAACATTTGGGAAATAAAAACATTTAAAACTAAGCTGAAGTACACAATGTTCCTGCTCCTGCAGGCCAGTTAAATGAAATAATGATTAAGAAAAATCTTAACGGTTCACTGCTTTAAAGCATAAGCCACTATACTGAGAAGATGTTTAACTCTTTTGTCAGCAACATGTACAGTGAGATCGAGTGCACCCTGAGCAAGTTTGCTAAAAAAACCAAGCTGAGTCGTGTGGCCGACACACTAGACGGAAGGGATGCCATCCAGAGGGACCTTGACAGGCTTGAGAGGTGGGCCAGCATGAACCACATGAAGTTCAACAAGGCCAAGTACAAGGTCCTACATGTGGGTCAGGGCAATCCCAAGTACGATAGGCTGGGTGGAGAATGGATTCAGAGCAGCCCTGAGGAGAAGGATTTGGGGGTGTAGATTGATGAAAAGCTGAACATCAGCCGGCAGTGTGTGCTGGCAGCCCTGAAAACCAACCGTGTCCTGGGCTGCATCAAAATAAGATCAAAGGAGGTAATTCTGCCCATCTACTCTGCTCTCATGAGACCCTCACGTGGAGTACTGTGTCCAGCTCTGGGGTGCCCAGTACAAGACAAACATGANAAGCTGAAGGAGGGTGGATTTAGATTGAGTATTAGGAAGAAATCCTTCCCTGTGAGGGTGGTGAGGCCCTGGAACAGGTTGCCCAGAGAAGCTGTGGAGGTCCCATCCCTGGCCGTGTTCAAGGCCAGGTTGGATGGGGCTCGGGGCACCCTGGTGGAGGGTGTCCCTGCCCATGGCAGGAGGGCTGGAACTAGATGATCTTTGAGGTCCCTTCCAACCTAAACCATTCTGTGATTCTATGATCTCCTGCAATTCTAACTGTGTTACCACTGTGGATAAAAATCATTGTTTAGCTACCTAATGCATACTGCATAGGGAATTTGACTTTCCCTTAGTTTTTTTTTTTTTTTTTTAATATTTGTAACCCATTCTTCATTGACCAAAAGAAAAAAGAAAGAAAAAAAAAGTAAATGAAAACATTTTACAAAAAAGCTCTAGAAAAACGTGGTGCATGAAAAAACATATTTATTCAACACTGTGTTTATCAAGCACTCTTGAGACATAAAGCTTCAAAGTTAAAAGAACAGTTTCAATACCACCTTCTAGCATTTATGCTTTAAAATAAATCTGTGCCCCAGACGGTTACTTAATAAATTTAAATTGTCTTGTCTCTCCTGGACAGAATATATTAATTAAAACAAAACAACAAAAAAAAGACATTAAATTTCAAACCAACTAGCTCTTTTTCCCCTCAACCCCTCAGACCACCTTGTGAAAAACATCAAATTTTATCATGATCATGATTTTATCATGATCTGCAAAAATCCTTAAATAAAATGTTTGATTTCTTTCCTACACATAACTCTTAATTTAAAAATACAATATGTTAAAGTAATGTTTTCAAGATCTCTGTAATTGTTTTTAGCCTCTTCTTTAGGAAGAAAAGATCTATGTAATTGTTCCATCTTTCCATACATTTCACTATTAATATCAATACCAGTCGGGTGAGGGGAAGGGGTTGTTTGTTTCTTTTTTAGTCTTCTGTCCACTTTCAGCAAAGTTAGACATAGATCTCCAACACTCCCTCAAATCTTTGAGAAACTCAGCAGCTGGATGGACAAGGAAAGTCAACGTAGAAACTTCAATGAAGGAATGCTACAGCAGACTCAGCAGTTGTAGTTCTCAGTCAAGAAATTACTAGTTAGTTTAGGGAAGGAGAAAACTTAGTCTTTAATGTGTATTTGGGGTGGAGTATGGACGTGGAATGGTCTTGGACAAATTAATTAATGGGAGACAGAGACATGCTGTGATTATCCAACAGCAGAGGAGGACAGGAAAAATGGATAAGCTTCTTTAGTTCTGCTCCTCAAGAAGCAACTGATACTGCTGGCAATTTTCCTGGCTGGAAAGAAAATACTACTGCAGATAATTTTTTATAGCAAATTTAGAGCTAGACATAGATGCACTGATTAATTTATAAAATGAAACAAATTTCTGTCTCCAGAGTTTCCACTGGCTTTATTACCGAAACAGGTGAAGACTAGAAGCAAGAACCAGGAAAATGGGAGGGGAGGAAGAAAGTAGCTCTGTCTTATCCAGGGACACATTCTGGCTTCATCTTGTCCATCCACAGCTGCTATCAAATAGATTAGTGGCAATATGCTATTCTAAGTCAGAATTAGTCACCTTTTCATTTTCTAGCTCTATAGAAATTGAAGGAGATAATTTCTTATGAAGTTCTAAAACACAGCAGATATTTTTAAATAGAGAAATAGTCTAAGATAACACAAAATAATAGTCTCTCCTGAGGCTGAATTGCATAGTTGAAATGCTCTGAAGCGCTATACTCTGTATGTTCAGTAACAAATCATGAGATTCTGATGAAACCTATTGCATGACCTAGCTTAAACCGGTGAGGCAATTATAGCTTGAAAATCTGTTTTACATGATAAATCCATATGGGAAGTCTTACTTGGATCTGCATGAGACTATGCGAAAGATGGGTTTCTGATGTGTTCCTTTCTTTCACTTGCATCCCGAGCATCTTACTCTCCTTTTGGAACATCAGGGGAGCATGCTGAAGTAGATAAATCATTTCCCTGTATAGTCAAGGGAATGTACTGCTCTAATCCTTGAATTCAAGGAGTTGTTTTTAAAATAACAGTAACAGAGACTTTCTGCTTATTATTACAGTGCTGTCTTTCACTTCATTAACTTTAAGTTCTTTCACTAAAACAGTTGCCTGGATTTGCAAAAACACGTAAACATGTGTCCATACCACATAATTTGTAAAGAAAGTAAAACTCAAAGGTAAAAAGAGTGTACATAACAGGCCCTGTAAACATATATAAAATGTGGCCTAAAGACATTCCAGAAAAGTTCGAAGAAAAATCTTTTTTATTGTTCATTGCTTCAGAATCTTTCATGTTTTTATGCATGAATATACCAAGCACACCTGTTTCAGTGCTGAAAAGCATATCACTAATTAACACTACAACTCCTACTGCCTTTAACTAGGCTTTCCTGTAGGAATATTCTTGATTCCCCAGCTATTTGTTCACACGGTCACTTTGCCGGACTGCCTTAAAACATGACACAAAAACACCCCTACTGACTACTGATTTTCTCCATGTGAGGAAAGTCTTAGATGTGCTGTGGCTTTAGAGAGCTCTCCAAGGTTTCCCATGCTGATAATAGAGACAACCTGCACTCAAGAATGCCATCAGCTGGAATGCATTGACTTTGTTAGGATATCTCTTTCAAGATAAAGATGACTTAGACTTGCACCACAACCTTGGATTGATTTTACTGAGAAAATTGGTAAGGCGTGAGAAAATACCAAAGCCTTGCAGGACAAGAAAGGTAAAAACATAGACGGAATGGTAGTAGCAGCTCAAGGACTCAATAAGAAATTACTGAAATGCAATGATACAAAAATTCTATGAAAAAAAAAAAGCAAAGGATCAGAAGGTGGCAACTCAGCAACATCATGGATCAATTCATGCCAAGAAGCGGTGGAGGCTGACCTGTTCCCAAATGACTGATGACAACATGGGCAGCATGTTGACAGCATCCTGTGTCTCACCGGGAATACTGACCATATTAATACCTAGCCTAGCAGCATGTTAGTCCTAGTTATCTACTGCATGTATTAGCCAACAAAGCTGTGTATTCGAAAATTGCATAAATCTTGCGCAGCAAACAAGCAAAACTTTGTGGACAGAAAAAGATGCCTACCCCAAAAGTAATCCAGTGAGGAAGGAATCTCATAACCCGAATGCGGAGAAAAGGTAGGCCTCTTACTCAAAGGACGATTTCAGTGAAGATGGTATCACAATATTCTCATGAAGCTTCTGGTTGACAGACCACCAGATCTATGGGACCTCCATCAGTCAGGGACAATTCACCAATCTACAATGGGATACAGCCCATTGTATTGCAGTAAAACTCTCCCTGACAGACTGGTGCTGAGGACGCGTGACCCAAAAATTTTTCTGCTAGGTACCCAACAGTCAGTGACTCTCCATCTAAATGCAGTCTGCAACCAGCCAGTCACTGTCCTATATTCATAGCAATATAGCAGAACTGCCACTAAACCTGCCTTTGTGCACTGAACTGACCCAGGAGCTAATCCTGGACCCCACCCAGGAAGCCAGCCCAAACAGCATCTCAGAAGCAGAACAGAAGAAGCAGCAGGGTAAAGAATGGGGACACTAAAAGGCAAAACCTGATCTACCAAACTGTCCCCTTTCCACATATAGAGTAGAAAGAAAAGATGAGCTGCAGTCTTGTGAGCTGAATGTACCCATAGCTTGAGGAACAGTACCATTGGGAACCGCTAATGGTGGACTTCAGAACACTGCCTGTCTGCTCCTTGCCACCATTCCTTTCTGACCTCATTCCTTCCCAATCTATGATGAAAACAACCCACCAGTCCCATGGTCTTAGACACAAAGAGTCAGACAGATGTCTGACACCTACCTGCAAAGCCTTCTGCCTAAATGGTACCCAATGTACCCATGACAGCATGTTGTTGAGCTATTTGGTCAGTAACAGGGCCAGCAGGGTAAGAGCAAACACAAACAACCTCAGCCCTAAGTTTCAGAGTATCCCAGGTTCAATTCAAACTGCTCTACCTAGTTTTACATAATTTTCAAAATGTTTTCCAAAATTAGGTGCTCAAATTCAGTATTATTTATTGTGGCCACTACACAACGTCAGTCATCTCTTTACATTAAAGTTTAAAAACTTCCTCACAATAAATTCAGATGAAGTTATTTACACTATCTAGAAGATTTTCAAGAAATTCTAAACCAAGAGTCATGAACTTTGTTTTTCCATATGCTAGCATGTGCACCATGGGCACTAGAGGTCACTCACTGACAAAGGCAGCTTTTGGCTTGACACTAGGCTGCATACTTCCTGAATGAGTTGCTTGCCTACCACAAGTAGTTAATGTACCACAGGTTATGAACTATTCATCTGTTGAACAGTTTCGCTCAGAAAAGTGAAACTTGATAGTTCCAAAAGGTGAAAATTCTGGGAAGACAATAACATTAATGAAAGAAAATAAAAACTAAAGAAAAGTAGCAAAAGGTCATTGCAAGAAGGAAGACTGAATCCACCAGCATTTCAAAGGAACTGTAATTCCTTCAGTTTCCCTGTGAAAATGTGTGCCAAAAAGAAGGAAAAATTGAATCTGAAACCCTGAAAACAAGGAAAATATTTTTTTAAATGAATCTACTAATTACTGTATCTTATTTTATTTTGGTTTGCAGTGAGATCTCTATGTGTGTGTGTGTGTCTTTGCTAGTTAATTTCACTATTAATAACGTTTACAAAGATAAAAATAGGATCGTATTGCATATGTATCTGGTTGTTCAGTCTTTTTTATCACTTGAATGTCCCTTCCCTACAGAATCCATTATATGAATATAGACTTATTTCCTGACACAAACTCTGATGAAAGTTATAAAGGGTAAAATTATTTCTCTTTGTTGTGAGTGACCAAACCATGATCACAGAATGTAGTTAAAACATGGAAAAGGAAAGAGAGCTTAACATTTACCAACATCTTTTCAAAATAGCTTGCTAGAACAGAGAACTATTTCTCACAGCCCTTTTTTTCTAGCTCTTTGTCCTGGTTTCAGCTGAGAGAGAGTTACTTTTCTTCACAGCAGCCAGCATGGGGCTGTGTTTTGGGTTTGTGCTGGAAGCAGCGCTGATAGTGCAGAGATGGTTTTGCTGTTGCTGAGCGATGCTCACACAGAGCCAAGGCCTTTGCTGCTTCTCGCACCGCCCCGCCGGCGGGATGGCTGGGGGTGTGCGGGGAGTTGGGAGGGGACAGACAGGGCAGCTGACCCCAACTGACCAAAGGGACATTCCATACCATATGGCGTCATGCTCGGTTTATAAGGGGCTGGGGGGGAAGAGGAAGGGGAGGCAGCGG